>CAJQZJ010032066.1:8304815-8322794 GCA_907164525.1 Lophiomys imhausi | reverse complement strand
ATTTAGAGTTTGTTTTGTATCAGGCTGACCTTGAGCTCTGAGATCTGCCTGTTTCTGTCTCTAGTGTGTTGGGGTTAAGGGTGTACTCTTCTTGAATGATGGGATTAAGGGTGTGTACCCTCACCACCCTTTTCTGTGTAACTCTAGAATTTATAAGTCCACTAACTCTATGGTGCTCCTCCCATCTCTGCTGAAGTTAAAGGCATGGGTTAACATCACATTTCTCCTGTATTTTACCTTAGCTCTATGGGGAAGTAATTTTTAAGTAAAATTATTTATAATTTTATAATCACTTATAGAATGAATGTCAGTATTTAAAACTTCCACATAGCCTTCTTGGGAAACCGAAAATTTTGTTTCCCAAATATGACATTAGTTATTAATTATTGCTTTAGCACATTCAAAGATGCATAGCTTTTGTATGAAAGTCAATCTAAAAACCTACATTTAATTCCATCCTTTCTTCTGCTGATTTACGAGGGTGCCTGAAATACATATTGCCATTTCTCATTATAATTTAAAATTTTTAAGTTGAAAACTAACCATTGAAGTCATTTGTTTTGTTACTGACAATTTTTGAAGTGTATAAAAAAAATCAAGAGTTGAAAATCCCTTTGTACCAACAAAAAGTCATTTGGTAAATATGATGCAGACAAGACCATGAAGCTGGAGGCCAGAGACCTAGGTGAGCTTTCATGGCCACTAGAGATGAGACTTTCAATGCATCAGTCAACTTCCTTCACAGCTACGCTGGGTCATACCTGAAGATAATCCCAATGATGCCTAATACAAGTAGTCACCAAAGTTCCAGGTATATGTTTGTTGAAATAAATATTAATATTTATACTTTATATGATACTTATAATATTAGTGTGATGTAGTTGTCCCTTAGCCCACTTATGAATAATCACACAGACATCTGATGGATTTTAACAAACCTTACCCTGGATTGTGCAATCTCAGTCCATCTAAACTAGTTTTTAATGCTATTCCTCACATAAAACCCCAATATATACATATGTCCCCTTGGGCTGTTATTCTCCATGCTACGCCAATGTTCCAGGCTACATGGAATGACGTTCTTCCATCTAACCCATGGTGTGTCTTCTTCCTTTCTTATCCTCTCCTCCTCCCTGCCCCAAAAGCCTGCAAACCTTCACCCTGCCTACCTCTCTCTTTCTCTCTCTCTCTCTCTCTCTCTCTCTCTCTCTCTCTCTCTCTCTGCCCAATCATAGGACTCAGCATTTTATTAAAGCCAATCAGAGACAATGCTTAGCAAGCAAGTTAAAACAGAATCACTTGGTGTATGTGTGTATGACTTCATACAGCAAACATGCCTCTGGGTGAAGATTAATTAACATTTAGAATACATAACATATCACTGCATCAGTTCCCTATTTTGGTCTAAAAAAAAAAAAGGCTATTTTTTAATTTATTTATTTATTGCTTCAGGTTACATCTCCATCACAGTGTCCTCTTTCCACCCCTCCCAGTGCCGCCCTCCCACCCTCTGTCCCCTAACCCTTCCATCCTACTCCTCTGGAGTACAGTGTCCCTACAAAACAGTCCGCCATCCGAGTTCAGCAGTCATATGAGGGCCAAGAGCCTCCTCATACACTGGGGACCTGCAAGGCAGCACCATTAGGGAAAAGTGTCTCATTGACAGAAAAATAAAAAGTCTATGTCCATGTTCCCTTTGGTGCATTGATTGTAGTATAGATATCATGTACTATATGGCTAAAATCCAACTATAAGTGAATAGATGCCATGTGCATCCTTCTGAGTCTGGGTTAGCTCACTCAGGATGAGCTTTGATAGTTCCATCCATTTGGCTGCACATTGAATAATTTAATTATTTCTGATAGCTGAGTAGTATTCCATTGTGTAGATGTACCACAGTTTTTTAATGCATTCTTCGGTTGAGGGACATCTGGGTTGTTTCCAGTTTCTAGCTATTACAAATAAGGATGCTATAAACATAAATGAGGAAACTTCCTTATGATTTCATGAAGAGGCATTTGGGTGTATACCCAGAAGTGGTATGGCTGGGTCCCGAGGCAAAGCTTTTCCAAGTTTTCTAAGATATCACCAGACTGACCTCCATAGTGGTTGCACAAGCCTGCACTCCCACCAGCAATGGAGGAGGGTTCCCTTTTCTCCACACCCTCGCCAGCATGTGCTGTCATTTGAGTTTTTGATCTTAGCCATTCTGACAGGTGTGAGATGGAATCTTAGAGTCATCTTGAGTTGCATTTCACTGATGACTAAGAATGCTGAGCATTTCTTCAAGTGTCTCTCAGCCATTAGGAATTCCTCCTTTATGAATTCTCTGTTTAGCTCTTTTCCCCATTTTTTGACTGGATTATTTGGTTTCATGGCATTTAATTTCTTGAGTTCTTTGTAGATTTTGGATATTAGCCCTCTGTCAGATGTGGGGTTGGTGAAGATTTTCTCCCAGTCTGTAGGCTGCCATTTTGTTCGAATGACAGTGTCTTTTTTTTTGCCTTACAGAAGCTTTTCAGTTTCATGAGGTCCCATTTATTGATTGTTGATCTCAGGTCCTGAGCTGTTGGTGTTCTGTTCAGGAAGTTGTCACCTGTGCCAATGAGTTCGAGGGTTTTTCCGACTTTCTCTTCTAGTAGATTTAATGTGTCCGGCTTTATGTTAAGGTCTTTGATCCACTTGGATTTAAGTTTTGTACAAGGTGATATGTATGGGTCTAATTTCTTTCTTTTACATATGGACATCCAGTTGGACCAGCACCATTTGTTGAAGATGCTGTCCTTTTTCCATTTTTTGGTTTTGGCTTCTTTGTCAAAAAAATAGGTGTGTGGGTTCATTTCTGGGTCTTCAATTTGATTCCATTGATCCACTGGTCTGTTTCTATACCAGTACCATGCTGTTTTTATTACTATTGCTCTGTAGTACAGCCTGAAATCTGGGATGGTGATACCTCCAGATGTTTTTTCTTATTGTACAAGATTGATTTAGCTATTCTGGGTTTTTTTGTTGTTGTTCCATATGAAATTAAGAATAGCTTTTTCCAGGTCTAAAAAGAATTGTGTTGGTATTTTTTTTATAATTAATTTGTTTATTTTTTTGTTTATAAACAGGAAGAGAAATAAAACTCTCAGAAACATCTTTATTTCAAAATAAAAATTACACTCATACCATATTATGATTTCAAAACTAAAGATACATATTAACTATGAAAAAATATATTGTCAGTACATAGGAGAATTAAAAGTCTAAAGACTAACATGAAATTTGGTCTTTTGGAGATACTGAGATAACAGATGAACAAGGGAGATTTTGATAGGCATTGCATTGAATCTGTATATTGCTTTTGGTAGGATGTCCATTTTTATTCTGTTGATCCTACCTATCCAGAAGCATGAGAGATCTTTCCATCTTCTGATGGCCTCTTCAATTTCTTTCTTCAAGGGCTTGAAGTTCTTGTTGTACAAGTCCTTTACTTGTTTGGTTAGAGTTACCCCCAGGTATTTTATATTGTTTGTGGCTATTGTGAAGGGAGTTGTTTCCCTGATTTCTTTCTCAGCCCATTTATTTGTTGTATAAAGAAGGGCTTCTGATTTTTTTTAATTAATTTTGTATCCAGCCACCTTGCTGAAGGTGTTTATCAGCTTTAAGAGTTCTCTGGTGGAATTTTTGGGGTAGTTTATGTATACTATCATATCGCCTGCAAATAGGGATAATTTGACTTCTTCGTTTCCAATTTGTATCCCCTTGATCTCCTTTAGCTGTCTTATTGCTCTAGCATAAACTTCAAGTACTATACTGAAGAGATATGGTGAAAGTGGACATCCTTGTTTTGTCCCTGAGTTTAGAGGAAATGCTTCAAGTTTCTCTCCATTTAATTTGATGTTGGCTACTGGCTTGCTGTGTATTGCCTTTATTATTTCTAGGTATGGACCTTGTATGCCCATTCTTTCCAGAACTTTTAGCATGAAGGGGTGTTGGATTTTGTCAAATGCTTTTTCTGCATCTAGCGAGATTATCATGTGGTTTTTTTCTTTCATCTTGTTTATATGGTGAATTACATTGATGGGTTTTAGAATGTTGAACCATCCCTGCATTCCTGGGATGAAGCCTACTTGATCATGGTGTATGATACTTTTGATGTGTTCTTGGATTCGGTTTCCCAATATTTTATTAAGTATTTTTGGGACTATATTCATTTGGTAGATTGGTCTAAAGTTCTCTTTTTTTGTTGGGTCTTTGTGTGGTTTAGGAATCAGGGTGACTGTGGCCTCATAGAATGGGTTTGGCAGTGTTCTTTCTGATTCTATTTTGTGAAAGAGTTTGAAGAGTATTGGTGTTAGCTCCTCTTTGAAGGTCCGGTAGAATTCTGTGCTAAAGCCATCTGGCCCTGGGCTTTTTTTGGATGGGAGATATTTAATGACTATTTCTATTTACTTAGGGATTATAGGACTGTAAAAGGGTATTTTTTTTAAATAATTTATATTTTATTTCTTCAAGTTACATCTCAATCACAATCCCCTCCCTACTCCCCCCTCCAGTTCCACCCTTCCACCCTCCTCCCCCTCAACACCCCCATCCTCTTCCCTTCTTTTTTTTTTTTTTTTTTAGTTTAAGGTGTTTATTTTTCCCCCCAACAGCTCTCCCTTTCAGTCCAAATAATGGTTCTTTTTCTTATAACTATAAATACAATACAAAACAACAGAAATAAATAGGCCACAATTATAAGAGTTATATGGCTTAGCATACATTCCCAATGTCCAGTCCATATGTATTTGGCACCTGACTTTAACATTCTACTATCTAACCATCTCCATGAGTTTAAAGTTCTATATCTAACTCAGCTTTCATACTAACTTGCCTCATAATTTTAAAAATATCTTCTTAGATCCAGAACGCCCTCTTGATTCCTAAACAACTCAAAATTTAACTATGAGACTCTAGCTATCTATTCTTCAACCACCTCAGAGACCTGAGAGGGATAAATATATCTGATTATATAGGAAGTGCAGGGCCTGCAGCTTCCAAAACTAAAAAATGACATACCAGTGGCTGCCTGGACAGTTCCCATTTTCTCTCCATTCATTACAACATCAATCTTCAGCCATTTGGCCCCATTTCTCTGACAGACATTGGTTGTAGAGCAGGAATTATGAAGGACTTACCTACCCTGTCTTGGCAGAGCTAGGCTGTCGACTTACCTGCTTCCAAGTTTTGTCCTTTTTGGACAGAAGTCTGTCTACAGTTGAAGCAAGTGGTTTTTCTGGCCAAGAGAATGGCTTACCACCAATTTAATCATCTCCCACTGGAGATTCTTCGATGCTCATCTTCTACTTGGAGTAATATAGGGGGTGCTGTCAGGAGCTGACATGTCTCGATATCAAAAAAATCTTAAGTTAAGAAAACATCTTTGAATGCCATATTCTGCAGATCTCTTGAGGTTTTTGAAGATGCCCTATCTATCTCTTATATTTAGATAAGCAAATATTGCTTGTCTCTTAGCAACTTGATTTCTGAGTAGCTTAGAAAATAACTGTGATAGACTGTCATAGTAACTAACAAAATGACACGTTTTCATGACTATTAGTTTCCGTTTCTTAATTATCCTAAACAGTTTATGTCGGTTGGTAGCGAGAGGTCAAAACTTGACATTTCATTTTTAAGTATTACTACAAACAATACCTTTAAGAAGCGTTACCCTTAATTTTGTATCAATATACAAAGATCAATACCAATGTGGCCAAATATAATCTTAATTTTGTATCAGTATACAAAGATCAGTACCGATGTAGCCCAATACAATCTTAATTTTACATTAATATACAAGGGTCAATACCATTGTGGCCAAATATAATCTTAATTTTGTATCAATATACAAAGATCAATACTGATGTAGCCCTATACAATCTTAATTTTGCATTAATATACAATGATCAATACCAATTTAGCCAAATATAATATTAATTTTGTATCAGTATACAAAGGTATAAGGCTATATTCAATAATCTGTCCTTTTTTCTTGTTCTTTCCTATACTATGTCTATGTCCCATTTTTCTCAAGTCTGTTCACTCCTATATAGGAGAGAAAGGAGGATACAGAAAAGCACAAGAGAGAAGTCCCTGGGTCTAACCTCCAAAACCCATTTAACAAGACCATTTAACAGTTTGTAGTCTTTTCCCCTAAATAACAAAATTTTCTATTATCTATCAAATAACCAAAGGGGGAGAACACCCTCCCCACCTTCTGGGGATGGGACGTTGTTCTCTTAAAATGACTTCCTGCTGATTTGGGACGTAGTAAACCTGTTTGGGGCCCAAATAAGAATGGAAAAATGGTTAAAAATGTTAATAGAATCATTTGATGTTCAGTCCCTTTGTGCTCAGCTATTTAGATGTCCTACGAAGTTCATAGACAGAAGCTGATCTTCAGAACTTTACTGAAGATCTGGCTGGAGTAGTCTGTGGAGCTGAACGATCTTAGCAATTTTGAGTTGTTGTGGTTATAGACTTTTGAGGAAACTGCTATTGAAGAAGTCTGCAAGGCTGGATCATCTGGGCCACTCGTCTTCTTTGGTTTGGTGTAAAAGGGTATTTTTAAACATTCATATAATAAAAACAATGTTGAAACAACTAAGAAAACCAAATATAAAAGTAACATACATCATGTTTAATCTATTTCTATCTGGCAATCTTTAAGAAAACATCATCTATCCTATCTTGGTGAGTCTAAAGTTCTGAACCTAAATATTTTCTATCATATCCTATATTTATAAGCCTAAAGATTTTATTTAGATTTTAAAATATCCTTTCAAATCCTTAACAACTTAAGCTCAATTGAAAATTTATATCATTCATGTCTTCAACATCACCAAAGACTTAAGAAGGGATAAAGTTATCTGAGTAGGAAGTGCAGGCAAGCAGCTTCCAAAAAAGAAAATTGACAGTTTGCTGCCTGTACAGTCTCAAATATTTCTTGATACCATTGGAGCATCATCTTCACCCTTCTGGCCAAGCATATCTCACAGACTAAATTGTACAGCAGGAAATAAGAAGGATTTTCCCATTCTGTCTCTGCAGAATCAAGCCATTGACTTACCTGCATTTAAGCTCTAGTGCATCTTTGGACTGTATATAGTCTGTTGAGAGGGCAGGGGCATTTCTGGCCAGTAGGAATTATGTCCTGATGGAGGTTTTTTGATGGTCATTGTCTCCTTCTAAGTAAAATGGTAGCTCTCAGGAGATGACTGTCTCAAGTCAAAGAATTTTAAAATAATAAAAACATCTTTAAATGCCATTTTCTGTACACCTGAGTGTTTTGAAGACATCTATTTATTTATTTATTTATTTATAAATCTATCATCTATCATATATACATATATATATATTTGTATGTATGTATGTATGTATGTATGTATGTATCTAATGTTTGTGACAAGGACTAGCCTTGTCTTAGGATTGGACACAGCACCAGCAATCTTCCAGATCTGACCTGCTCCAGGGGCTGGTGGCCCTGACTGCAAGGCCTGATGACTATGCAGGTAGCTAGCTATGGGAGAGAGAGACCGATGATTTTTCTCTTCCATAACTCAGAGCAAGTCTTTTGCCCCTAACTACCAGAGTTAAAATGACCAATTTTTTTCCTTTGGTTGGAATTGCAAGCCAAGATTGTGCAAAGACAGCCCTTCATTTTGTAAATTAACACAAGGGCTTGGCCTACTAGCCAGCAGGCCACCCACTGAATGTTCAGCGGGCCAAAGTACATTTTGATCAATTTATCTCAGAAATTGATGGTGGAGCTCTGAGATTTTTACCTGATCCATGATTATATGAGGATGAGATCAGAGGGGGCTCTCACATCACACACTCACACAAGAAGAAAGAACAAATGGACAAAGTTAAGATGCAAGGACAAGTTTATTGTGGTGACTATTCCTTTTATACTCTGAGTGAGGGCTTTCTACATCAAAGAAAGAATTGCCTCATATTGAAAGGCATTTACCAACCAACACACTGAAAGGAACAGGAACATAGACTTTGTTACTTGTTAGTGGGACATTTTGCCCTAGTGGAGCAGCCATGTGGGCCCCCAGTGCAAGAGGAAGCTCTTAAACCTCATATGGCTGCTGAACTGAAGGGAGCTGATATGTAGGGCACGTCACACTGGAGGAGTAGAAGATAGGTGGGAGAAGGGGGAGAGGGTGGGAGGGTGAGAGGGTGGGCCCAGAAGGGGTGGAGGGAGGAGACTGTGATGGAGATGTAAATTGGAGCAATAAATAAAAAAACTTTTAAAAAGGCATTTATCACAAGGACAAATAAAACTATTGCAATAGGAGGGCACTTAACAATCACACATTCTAGTACCTATTTAAACATTGCTTTTCTATACACAAGTTTAAGATGTCAGTATATTATGCCAAACTTAACAAGGTACAGGAATTACAATAAAAGAGTTTGTGTACATTGTCATTAAGATTTGTACTAAATTTAGGCATTCCACGGTAGCTTCATAATCTCTTGAGTTCATTGGGAGTATAGGGTCCTTAATTGGTTTTATGGCATACCTGGAGTTTGGTCTTATCATCTCTACAGTGAAAGCTTACCTGAGGTCATAAATCTGTCTCAGGCCTGTCTCCTAATGAGATACACCATGTTTGGAAAGAGGATTTACTACACACAGCTGTATGCTTTCCATCAACTATCTAACTTCTTTAACTTCTAAAATTGTTTGGACTGAGTCAGGACATTTATAAAACTCTTGTCAGGAATAATAAAATCACCTTTATAGGACTCTGTGGAATTTGGCCAAACAAGAGCAATGAGGGAATCTTCAGCCATGTCAGTAATAATAGAAAGAAAGGGGGGATCCCAGCATGAAGCAACTCTGGGGTGCATCTTTAGTGTAGACTTCGCAAAATTCTGGACAGCTTTTTAGGAAGTTTACATTTTTACTGGGCCCCTTTTATCAGAAAACTTCTGACAGTGTTTGAACACTGTTTGTGAAGGGCCTAAGAATAGCAGATGAAGGAAGGAGCCTCAAGAGCATTCGGCTTCTGACATGTGTGAGCAGGAAAACTGTGTATTTTTAACTATTTACTATCTGTTTAACCTAGGAAGCATATTTTGTGATAAATTAAGATTAGTATCTGACATGGCCATGTGCCTGAGTGGCCAACCATCAACCTGTACTACCCAGTCTCCTAAATAGATTGCAATAGCAACCCATAAAAAGGGTTGGAAGTAAACTGTACTTTTAAATGAGTTGTATAGGCACAGTATCTTACATAAGAGTTGAAATATACATATATGTGTGTCAAAATAACTTTAAATATGTGTTAATATATAAAATTCTATACCAATGTATCAAAAGATAACCTTATTTTGAGAATAAAAATAGCTTTAAGTTGGAAATCAAATTTAATAATCTACCCATATATCTTACCATTCCTATATTATATACCCAAATTCCCCCTCTTCTTTTTAACTTGAGTTTAATTTCCTAACCCCTTTTTTAGTAAGACCACTAATAACATATAAACACCCATTAACCATAGAACAACCAAAATCCAAAAATTGATGCTGTAATCTGTTTTGTATTCAAATGATAATTATCTGTACCCAGATGCCTGCTAGCTGTATGATGTTGTACACACATGCACTAAGCGATGCTGTTACCTTGCTTGCTAACCGCTGTCACTGATTGGCTATAATAAGATGCTGAGGACTGTGATTGGACAGAGAGAGACAGGTAGGCATGGCAAAGGTTTGCAGGTTTTTAAGACAGGGAGGAGGATAAGAGAGGAAGAAGCCAGGGGAGGAAAGAGAATATATACCATGGGTTAGATAGAAGAACATTGTTCCATGTGGCCTGCAACATCAGCAGAGCATGGAGAATAACACCCCAAGGGGAAAAATGTACATACTTGAGTTTTATTTGGGGAATAGCATTTAAAGCTATCTTAGATGGGCTAAGATTGCATAATCCAAGCTGAGGCTTGATAAAAATCCATCCGGTGTCTGTCTGATTATTCATAAGTGGGCTAAGGGATAACTCTGTCACCCTAATAAGTATGAATTATAGATATTAAAATTTCCTTCAACATATGTTAGGTCTCTTTGCATTCCAGAAGACTCTTTGATCAATGGCAAGACTCATTTCTATTTTAGAATGATTAAAATGCAAAAACAAATATGTCTTCAAATCAATGAAATGCAGAGATTTATCATACATTTTTTAAAGTGTATATCGTTTTAAATTTATCATTTTAAATGTTTTGTACTGTAAAGTTAGAAGACTATTATTAATGCATTTTAGTTTGTAGGGCCCTGCTTCATGTCTGCTGGCAGTCATTCCTGACTGTCATATACCATACTGAAAGCCAAGCTATATGTGGTCATGTGTTCCTCTCCTGACATGTCATTAACAGAAATGAGTCTCAGAATAAATGTATCAAGCTCAGTGTATACTCTGTAATAACATTTATTGCTAATATTACCTCTAATTTTACACACATAAATCTAATTCCTAGGTCATTAGAATATGCAGTCAGTGCTGGTCCATTGGTTTATTAGTCTTCTTCTGATAGCTCCACACTTTTCCATGGGTTGAGGTTTCAATGTCACATCAATAGACTGTAAGTGTTCACATGACACTCTCTCCAGGATCTTGGCCCGGCTTTGGATCTTACCCCAATAGCTCTCTCTGCACCAAGTGTCTCCCAAGCTGAATACCAGATGTGGTTGTCCAGATGTGCACAGTATGTGAGTCACAGGTGGTTTCTGTGTCTTTAAGTGAGTGTGTAACTAGGTTTTCACATAAGATCCTTGATGTTGCCTTAGGGCCAAAGCCTCAGTTATGTGCTACACGAGGAAAACAGCAGGCCCCTGCTCTAAAGGGAGATGATTATTTACCCTCCAAAGTACAGAGGTTCAGAATTCCTGGGCTCTTGTGCACTCATTTATGCTTGATAACATATAATTTTTTTAATGTTTTGATACTCTTGTGAGTGAGTGGAACACTGTTTTGCCTTAACTTGCATTTTTATATTTTTGTGACTGTTAAGGGAAAAATCTCCTGAATGCTCCCTGGCCTCCTTCTCAGTGACTCACACAGTCATTTGCTTTACTTGTTTTTTAAGAACTAGGTTGTCTTTTTCAACTTCATTTATTGGAGTGACACATTTTTTGGATTTTAATCCCTTGGTTAGTGCTTTTGTTGCAAATCTCTTTATTTATGGTATTTTTTATTCCAATTTTCATATGATTTCTTTTGGTACATTTAAGTATGGCTAAAACCATAATTTTTGAAGCATAGACTATATTTATTTTTAACTCATGCTTTAAAACGTTCTCTTTCTGAGATTATAAAGATACTCTCCTGTTGTATATTCTTCAGTTTTTTACTTTTCTTTTCTTTCTTTCTTTTTTTTTTTTTTTTTTGAGACAGGGCTCTCTGTGTAGCCTTGGTTGTCTCAGAACTCTCTCTGTATACCAGGCTGGCCTCGAACTCAGAGATCCACCTACCTCTGACTCACAAATCCTGGTCTTAAAGTCAGACACCACCACTGCCCGGCTCATTTTTAGATCTTTAACCCATCTTGACTCAAAATTTATATACAGTAAATGTTAAATGAAATGGTTAAATAAAACTCAAGTCATTTTTACTCTAACAGATTTATTAGAGAATTTTAATGCATTAACATATTTACTTGGGTTTCTCTGGTTATTAAATATGTGGCAAAGGATTAAATAGAGATTTAAAAGTATAAGTAATGTCTTAATGAATGAATTAGCTTAGTGAAAGAAAACACTCTGTTAATTATAAAGAAAGGTAACATTATATATTATCTCAAATTTTCAGCTAGTCAAGTCACTTTCCCCACCTTACAAAGACTTTGCTTAAGATCTGATCAGCCATTATTTTTCATTATCTGCATACTCTTAGAATGACAGTCACTAAAGTGTTAGGTTATTATTGGGTTCACTTAGCCTGGCCTTACTACATCTCTACAATTATGTGCAAAGGGGGCAAAGTGGGAAAGATCTTAACAAAAGCTAGTTAGGTCTCCCAACTGCTCAGAAATTAATACTAGTCAACAAGAACACATCAACAAACATGCAAGTCAGCCTGTCATTCAGAGACTAGTTTAAAGGCATGGCACCCAGTTCCTTGCCGTATGATCAGTACCCACATGGCAACTTGTACTTCCTGGTTTTTCCACATCAACCCCATGTGAAAATTTTTTAATGTGGCCATTCAAAAACCTAGCAATGGTTATTAATTCATTAATGGTATTCAGAAATAGTGTTTAGGTCAACATGCCAACATGTACATAGTGGTGGTAGTCCTGTGTTATAAGCTAGATTGTGTTTCACAGATCTGTCTGGGGACTTGAATTTAGGTTAAAATGAGCATCTTTGTTAAACTATTTGTTTCCTCTAGTAAGTATTACAAAAAGCAACTCAACTCAATTTGGAAGGAAAGTTGACAGAAATGTGTAAACTTTAATGAGTTTACAATCTGTTAGTCCACGCTGATTAGTGGTACCACCAACCTGGAGAGTTCCTGACCCAACTTTCTCAGTGACAGGCATGTGCAAGGCAAAGAAAAAACAAAATTTGTCTGCAGCTAGTTCTGAAATATCAGCAGGCTAGAACATTTTATGCTCCTGGGGGCACCAATTTGTCTGCTCATAATGACAATCAAGCTTCTGTGTACAGCAAAAGTATATTCATCACTGTTGTCTATTGTTCCCTTCAGACAGGTATGTGTTCAGTATTTCTGCCCAAAGTGTTTGCAGTTTGCCGTATACTTGTTGAAATTATCTTTTCACTCATTTTTCTTAATGATTTGGGAATAAGGACCATGGAAGATTTAAGCAATTGAAAAAACTTTCTTTTTTCTCCCCTTTGATTTTTTTTTCTTTTTCTCCTTTGTTGTTGTCTCATAAGAAAGCCCCATGATGTGAATAGTGGAAGGAGAGAAAACATAATTAAGCCTTCATTGTGGATGGTCTTTTCGTTACCTTTGAAGTGCCAAAATTAGCACAGCAATCTCTTGATTTTGCCTGGGTGGCAGCAGCTTGCTGTGAATAGTCATGTTTTGCTAACAGAGATGTGCATTTGAAAGTGTAAATTAAATGATTTAAAGGCATGTCTGTGCTGAACATATCCCATTTTACACAGCTCTGATTACATCTGACTGTTTTCTGACCCATATAAAAAGTGAAATTGTTTTATACTACTAACGACCAGAAAGCTCAGGATAGTGTGATTATAAATGCTAAAAGGAGAAAGCAAACACAGGGTATGTCAGTTTCCTGCTGTGCTTCTGCAGAAAACAATAAGAAATACCACCAAACGTAACCATAGGTGAAGAGTTAGGAGATTAATGGTGACATTTCAGGCAAAGGGCCACCTTTACTTCATATGAAAGCAGTGGAGAGAAACAGAAAAAAAATAGAAGCAAAATGGAAATGTGTTTAGAGTGGGTGATGACATCACGTGGAGTTAAAGCAAAATGGAGTGTGTTGCTACAGTGACCAACCTCTCAGCCACGTTCACGATTCTCAGTGATGTGTCTGCTGTCTTACAAAGAAGCCTTGAACTTTGGAATCTGTATCACAATACCCCGGAAGTGAGCCTGGTGTACAGTCACTGGTGTGACAGTCGGGGCAACTGAGGAATGACGCTTGTTAGCAAGGCCTCTCGTCATTTGTTTGGATTTGCCTGAAACTGAGTGTGTGTAAATGGAAAAAAAACAAGCTTATCTTGTTTATACCACAAATGTATTCAACTTATCAATTATAAGATTCATAAAATAAATGTACAAACTTAGCAAATGCTACCAAACCATAGGCTCAGGTGATTCCAGAGAAAAGGTCTAGCCTAGAGCAAATCTGGACTCTAAAAAATAGAAGAAAGAAGAGGAGAACAAAGAATCCTAAGGGATAGAACAGTAGCCAGACATCTGGGAGACACTTCTACGTTATCCCTAGAAAAACCATTTCAAATATCTACAGAAAGCTCAAAATTCCATCAGTGTATCCTTCTGTTATGGTCTGGGGATCTTGATCCTGTTTGTTGCGCAGGTCAAATAATCTAAAGGCAGGAAAAATTCTCAAGCCAAACAGGTCCCAGGAACAAATATCTCAGACAAAGCAGATAGAATCAGCCTTGAAGAAGGATGTTAATCAGAGCTGAACACACGCACATGCACACAAGTGTGTGCAGACACCAGGGAATGCACAGAGAAAGACCCTTTGCAAAGCACAGGAGAATTTGGGAAGATGGAAGGCCTCTGGCCTCCATGGACTGAGGTTTTAAGAGTCTTCAGGGGTGCTGAAATAGGGGCCTCCATCCTCTAACATAGGATTGGACAGTTTAAACAAAAACAGGAAGGTTGGTAGGCCCACAGCTTTTGGTAAACATATCCGTAAACTTTAGGGAAGGGGAACTACTGGCAGGAGAAGTCTGCCAGGCCTTTGTCTCAGGTCAGACGGGTGAGGAAGAAGTCGGAAAGTTTGCCATCTTTATCTAGCTGTGGTCCATCCCTATCTGTGTGCCTATCAGCAATAAAACTCCTAGGCCCCACTTCCTGAAAATTCGTAGAGAAGAGACTTCTCAAGCTTCATGGCATGATATGCACCATTTTTTACACTGAAGCTACGATCATTACAAAAATATCAGGAATGAGCATTTTAATTTAAGGAGATAAAGAATTGAATATGCAAGACTAGAGAAATGATGGCTCAGGGGTAACCACAGTAACTGCTCTCACAGAGAGCCCAGGTTCAGTTTCCAACACCCACACAATGGCTCCCAAAGGTCTATAATTCCAGTCCTAGGGGATCCAAAGCCATTTTCTGGTGCCCTCTGGCACTGGATGCATGTGTGCACATACACAGACATAGGCAAAACACTTAGGCACATTTTTGAAAAATCTTCAAAAAGCAATTAGATACCTGAAGTATCACCTTATTCTCTGTCTTTTCATAAAATTTTCTCATTCATACTTGTTTGTAGTGACTATAAAATAAAGGTATGTGTTTATGTTTAGCCAGTCAGCTGTTCCATGCCAGAGTGGACAGTACAATGCATAGTGTTACAGTGAAACACCACAGTCCTGTTTAGATATGCAAGCAGACAATGAATGAAAACTTATTCCTTGGTTTCAAGGCACCAGGTAAACTAAGAGCATTCTGCTGAAAATGCAAGTACATTTTAGCAAGACCCAATGAAAATGAAATGATTTTGCATAATGAACCTCTGTATCCCTGCTATTGCAGCATTACCTTTCTAAAGTGATCTAACATTATAAGCTGTATTCTAATCTGAAGTATGATATGAGTCTAAGTAACAAAACAAAACTGATTGACTGGATAATTTAGACTTGGAAGCATAAAGTGATTTACATACAAAAAGATGATCTTATGGCTCCAGATAGTAAGTCCCCCTAAATGTTCTTATTTTATCAATGAGCAGTTTCGTACATAGATGTTCCACATCTAACATCTATGGAAAACATTTTGATAGAGTACGTGTATAATGTTTGGAAAGTGGACATTGCAGAAAGGCCGAACCAGAGATTTGGATGTGGAGTCCTGCTTGTTAAGAAGCATTGCCTCAGCTTTCTGTAAAGATAAAGCAAGCAGAAATGTCCAAAAACCTAGTAATACTCTTGCTTGTAGAATTGGGGTCTGTCCCACATCCCCATGACTTCTGTCGGTAAGTGGCTGGCACCCAGGCCAGTCTGTTCCTTCTTTCATTTCCACCCTGAGCTGATAGGAAAATGATGTATTGTTGACAAGGTAAATTAAACATGATAGAAAGCATGCTGCCAGTCTCTGCTCACTTCAATTTCTTCATCCCAGTGGTTATTGTCACCTTATTAGAGTCTGAGAACAGAACCATAAAGTAATTCTCACTTCCTTGCAACCAGCTGCAGCTCACCTTGGTTTCCTGAACTTTCCATCTCTGTTCCAAAGAGACTATTCTCAGTCTAGACTTTCCTCTTTTCTCATCCTGAGTGGCAAGTCATTGCCTTATCATAGACCCTACACCAGGGGCAAAAACTCACATTGAAACAAAACTGAGCTTTAGAAGAAGCCTAGGCGTCAACAGGACACTAGATTTCCTTTTTGCTGTTCTCTGGTTTTTCCCTTCACCAACAGTGTTATGCTAATTGAACCAACACCTAAATGTTCTAAGATCGTTGATGACTACAATTAAGCTTCATAATAACTTAAAGCAAACTTCAACTTTCTCTTTCGCGACTCTTAACTTTGCTGCTAACAATCTCTCCCAACACTGTTCCAGCTGTTGCAGACAATCCTATATGTTTGGGATTTCCTACTGCCAAGTCTTGTCTGTCATTTCCCTGGAAAACTCAAAGCTTTGGTGAGGTGAGACTTTCCTCCTCCTCATCAGGTCTACACTAAAATCAACCTTGACTACAAGGAGAAAGAATTCCCCCCTCCCGCCACAACCCAATCTATCTTGGCTCTTCTGTTCTGAGATTAACCTTTTCCTCTAACAAAAACATGTGAAATATAATGTTTATTTTTCAAACAAATTAAGAAAACATTCTGTATCTAATCTTCTTTTGTCAAACTGCATTCATACTAAGTCTGAATCAGCTACAGTAGATGCATTAAACACAAAACCAGATAACAACAAGATCCCCAAACTTCTGGAAGGAAAAAAAAATCCAATAGAGAAGAAACTATGATCATCACTTCATGGTGGTGATAACCTCCCTCTGCATTCTTCGACCTCAGCTCATGGCACTGGGATTGCCAGCCCCAGCCTAGATATTTTTTTCATTTATTTATTAATTCAAGTTACATCATGTTCACAGCCCCCTCCCTCCTTCCCTCCCAGTGTCACCCTCTCACCTTCTACTCCTTCTCCTTCAGTGTGGGGGCCCCACATATCAGCCCCCTCAGTTCATCAGTCACATGAGGGCTGAGAGCTTCCTCTTGTTCTTGAGCCCGACATGGCAGCTCAGCTAGAATAAAGTGTCCTACTAACAGGTAATAAAGTCCATCTTTGAGACTTCCCTCCCTCCCACTTGCTAAGGGATCTGTATTATGACAAAGTTGCCCATCATCTACATTTGTATGGGGGGACTAGGTCCAGTCTCAGCTTTTTTTCTTCTTTTTTGGTTAGTGTTTCAGTCTCTGTAAGCCTCTAGGGGCCTAGATAGGTTAGTTCTGTTGATCTTCATGTGCTGATCTTGACCCCTCCTGGTCTCTCTTTATATAGGGCTCACAGAGCTCCACCTAATGTTTGAGTGTGTGTCTCAGCCTTTGCTTTGTTCTGCTGCAGGGTAGAATTTCTCATAGGATAGTTATGCTAGGTTCCTATTCCATTGGGTCTGTAGGTTGTAGGATCATTGTCCAGCCCAGATTCCACTCCCTCCTCCCCAGCGTCTTTGGAAGTTGGGCTTTGGCTGGACTCGCCCACACAGCTCCTCCAGAATAAACCATGTGCTTTCCAGACTCCTGGAATGGCTTTCTCACATTTCCTTTCCTGTCAAAGTCACCTTGGTATTTCATTGCCTTTGAGAGCTTCTGTGGGCCCTCATCATTGCCTTATATTGTTAACTATGCCCTTAACCCACCCGTCCCAATGGACTTACAGAAACCAACATGTTCAGCTGGTACAGCACTAAATTTATGATATGCAAATAACCATTAGTCCCTGGTGTCAGTATTCAGCCTTGCGCTGCCACACGACACACTTCTGTTCCAGTTTTCCTACAGACTTCAGCCTTGCACTATTTCAGGGGTAAAAGGATGTTCTTGGGGACAGAGAAAAGAAGGGCAATGTTGTCTTAGAACACAGATATAATTAAATTAAGAATCTTGGATAAAATCATCCTGAATTATCTGAGTGGATCTCAAATCCAGAAAGAAAGAAAGAAAGAAAGAAAGAAAGAAAGAAAGAAAGAAAGAAAGAAAGAAAGAAAGAAAGAAAGAA
>CAJQZJ010032066.1:8294809-8304805 GCA_907164525.1 Lophiomys imhausi | reverse complement strand
GAAAGAAAGAAAGAAAGAAAGAAAGAAAGAAAGAAAGAAAGAAAGAAGAATTAAATTTGATGAGAAATGGAAGAGGATAAGACATGGAGAGAAAGAGAGGCCCTTGTGAGATGGAATTGGAGATTGCTCTCTAAAAGCCAGTGACTGCCTCCGGGCATCAGAAGCTGCAAGAGGTAAAGGATTCTTTTCTAGAAGCACTGGAGGACATATGGTCCTGTTGACAGCTACCCTCTAGACCTCTGGCCTCTAAGATGGTGACAGAATAAATGTCCAAGTGGAAGTGCATGCATGTTGCCCCAGCAGCTCTGAGAAACCATGCAAATGTCACTAGGAATCAAAACTCAGCAGCAGCTGAAGTGGTGGCTATGCTGTCAGATCAAAAGCGTAGATCCCATCCTGTCCCTCTGTAAACAAGTATCAACAGAACTCTCCATGGGGGCTGGGTAAGAATGCCTTATCTAGCTCACAATGGACCAGGTGCCAGGTGATGTGTCTTCGACTACTCCTGAAGAAATGAAGCATGCATTCTAACACAAAAGACACCAAGAATTGAGCTGCATTGATAGAACAATACTACATTTTCATCCATCAACAAAAATGAAAAGAATATTACCTCACCAAATTTACTCATAGAAAAACCAAGAGAGTTTCTTTTCATGTATCTATGTATTTTTAGTCTAGATTATTCATCTAATTTGTTGGTAGAGTTTTAAATAGGGGAAAATGGCAGCTGCAATTTGTTGAACCACAATGCTCTTGCCTATGTAGGTATTACCTCTGCCTGATGAATTCACTTGTAAATTCCACTGTGAGAACAATATTGCATCTGAGTCCCAACTAAACTGTGTTTGATACATTCGTGGAATCCCTCGAACTATTTATCAAATTTTAATCTAATAAAACAATAGCAACATCACTGTCCTTCAACAACCCTCCACGGATAGTGTTAGAGAAATAATTAAAAGTAAAATCTGCTAAGCTGCCAACCTCTCCATAAAGGTGGTAGAGAAAAAAAAAAAGTTTTGTTCTCAAAGAAGCATTGAGCCAAAGCCATGGTAGGAATGTCAGGTGACCCAGTAAGCACAGCAAAAGCAGTGATTCAGCCATCTGCTTTTTAAAAAAAGTAAAATCCCTGCCATTCAATTTTACCAATGAAGACTTGGGAGCCAGATGCTGGGGTGAAAACCTGCCAACTCAGAGAGGTAGAGAGAGCACCCAGCTAATGTTCCTACTCCACCCATGTCTCAGAAGGAAACAAAAAACAAAAAGCCTAAAGCCAAAAAGCTCTTTTTTCTTCTTCTTCTTCTTCTTCTTCTTCTTCTTCTTCTTCTTCTTCTTCACACTGTCTTAAATACCCTCAAGTTCAATGTTCCTCCTTTCTGTTTAATCCCTGTCAGTTGGTCTCTTCCTCTGCCTCTTGACTTAGGGTTAACTTTATTTAATCCCATGTACATAAAGCTCTTGGATTAAAGGTATGTGCTAGGGCTGAGCTACACCATAACCATTTGTCTACAATAAAGAGGAAGCTCTAGGATTAAAAGCTGAGCCATCCCACAATTAGAAGCAGGTTTTTACAGTTTATAGTCTTGGAGTTCACAGTGTGATCAAATAATCTGCAACAACCATCTGTACCGCAACACACATGTTCCACTGATAAGAATAGGAAATTTTCAAAAAGATTCAACAGTCCTATTTGGTAAATATAGTTAATATAAAATTTACCTAATGACTTTAAAGGCTGGGGCTAGTTGTCTGTATCCAAAGAGAAAAGTAGACCTGTGTATCTCCAGGACAAGCCATTTTACAGCTTGAAATAGGATTCCTACATATTCCTAGGAGTCCATCCTCTTACCAGGATGGGAGCCTGAGAGCCTTGGTGGTTATTTACATTTTAAAGATACTACTCTCATGTCCTTAAAAAAAATGCCTTTTCTGGATAATAAAAGGATAGGAGTCTGAGGTAACTGTACACAGTTCAGAGACAATGAGAAGAATATGTAAGTAAGAACATGTTTTCTAAAGGAATTTTTTAAGAAAATGAGAGGACTAGACCCCACCACCACCACTACCATTTAGGACCTTTTCACCCCTCTTTGGATGTTTGTTTACATGTTTTCTGGGAGACAAGAAACCCAGCTGAATCAGGATATTGAACAAGTCCTGTTCAGGTGCCTACTGCCATAGTGAGAAACATCTCTTAGTGGTGGGGGCCTTTGGGGGATACCTCCGAACATGGACGTTGATACAGGCAAATGTTGATTCCTTCTAGACATAGCTTTTCATTGCCAAGGTCACAGGAAAGGAATTAAGCTTGGAGTGAACTGTAGGATGCCCAGTTTAGAACAATGTCAACACTCATCTGAGCCTGACCTAAATGAAACGGGAGGATCAGACATGGTAACATCAAGAAAAGCCTCTAGTCTGGACCACTTTGAAGTGTCTTCCAGTTCTGCTGTGCTCCTCAAAGATGAGACTACAATAAGGGATCATGGTGCTGCAAGTCCCTGGCCAATCATCTCCTTTCACAACCTTACCCCTTTACAATCAATTTATTAAATGTGGAACAGACAGAGCCACTAAATTCTGCATAATAATCTCTCGGGTACAATAATTCACAACTCAATCGCCTCAACTTTCTTGCCATTTGGTTGAAGCATGAAATATTAAGAAATGTCAATATTTAAGACTTATTCAGAAGGAAATTGGAAAAGAAGAGTGCAAGTTAGGAATGAAAACAATGAACCGAGCCTGGGACCTTCAGGGATTCCAAGCACAAAACGTACTGGAAACTAAAATACTTTAAGTGCTATTTTTTAGTTTGTGAAATATCTCAAAACATTAAAAAAAAGAGGGAATTATCATTGCTTCACAAAGACCGACATCATTGTCAGGCTAAATTTCCTGGTTTGTACATCTTCTGTTTAACTCCTTTTATATGCTGCTGGACTTCAACCATAAAAACTCTATTATAGTGGAAACACTTTTGGTACCATAAGTTTTCATGAGCTGTTACCCAGTGCTATGTAAAAATTATCTACATGCTGGGCACTTACTAACAAAAACACCTTTATTGATTGAACAATTTCTCTCACTTGGAAACTGCAATAGGCTTGCTTGGGTGTGTTTTCAGTGTCTCCTTAGGTTACAGTCAAGATGTTTGGAGCTGTGGTTAGGACTGACCACCTCCCTCCAGCACAGGTCTCTCACGAGAGTGCTGGAAGGTTCTTTTCTGGCTGCAGATAAAAAGCTTCAGTTCATCAGTAGATGGGATTTCTCATGGTGCTTCCCTCATACTTGGCACCTGGCTTCCTCTTGAGCCACTGATCCAATATAGAGTAGGGTGAAATCGATGTTGCTGCTGTGTATTGCCTCTTTTCTGTAACCTTCTGGTTCCATGTTCAGTGTGTGAGATTATAGCACATGTCCTTTGCAGCTAAACACAACCCCATGGGACACCTTGGAGACTACTTGCCACCACAGAAATCTTTAACATCAGTATACATTTGATCGTTGAATTTGCTGCAGTTGTATTAGCTACTTATAAAAGTTTAGATGTCATTTCCAAGATTTCATCATTATAAATAACCATCCAGCCGGGCGGTGGTGGCACACGCCTTTAGTCCCAGCACTCGGGAGGCAGAGGCAGGAGGATCTCTGTGAGTTCAAGGCCAGCCTGGTCTACAAAGCGAGTCCAGGACAGCCAGGGCTGTTACACAGAGAAACCCTGTCTCGAAAAACCAAAAAAAAAAAAAAAAACCATCCAATTAGCACCTTTGGATATTAAGTTTTTAATCATTAATTCAGATATTTTTTCTTAGGCTAGTTTCAGAGATGAAATTGATAAATTAAAATAATCATAACTTCCTGAGTACATTACTATTTTTATTATTTATGTGACTTTTGTATTTCCTGTCCTATGTTTGTGACATACACCATAAGTGTCTCTGTGATGACTCACAGTACATATTTATAATTTTCAACTGATGAATTACTTATCAAATATCTTTTAGGTAGATACTCTATATTATATATTAAGTTTAGATACCTATAGCATGTGGCTGTTTTCATTGTTATTTAACCATTTTATAGATCCTCCTGAGTTTGTTTGTTGCTGTTATTTTGGACAACTTAGAACTTGATGAAGATCTAAAGAAGCTCAAACAAGTAAGTGACATGGGGGGGTAGCTAAAAATGTGGAGGAAAACCCTACGTTTACAGTAATGTTGATTTTAGACCTTCGAAGCAAAAAATCAACAGTGTGAGTTGATAAACTAATGTTTTGTTTTTATCTCCTATCTAATATCATGGTGTATTTTCCTATTACACTACAAATATCCTAAGGCTAGTTTTATATTATCTTGAGTAAAAATATGATGGGCATAGTTTGAGAAACTGAATTGTGAGATCATTTTTCTTTCATTAAATGAAGGTTGTCTGGAAACCAAATTCCTCAGGGCCACATTGCCATATTGCATATGCAATGCTCTTGTCTGACTTCCAGACACTAGAAGCGCCTCTAGTCTGGGTGCCCAAAGTAATTATTCAAAATTAAATAAAGTACGTGATCCAATATGTATCTCATTATATATGAAAGCAGACTGTATCAGGGCAGAGGAAACGATATCCAAAAACGGACACAGGAGCACATCAAGGTTCTGTTATCCATGGAAGACAGTGGAAAATTGATTCAGCTAACTAACTGGATAGTTCTCCTGCATGAAGAGAACTTGTCTGGAGTGTTTGGCTTTGTTGACAAATAAAGGGAAGGGGGACATTTGGAGATGTCCTTGGACACACTCACAAATTGCAGGATGAAGTAAAATGTTACCAAGACCCAAGATGCTTAAGCAAACCTTTGGAATGATATAAAGACTCTTACACATTCAGAATTTTTAAAACTTGCCTATTCAGCAAAAGATAAGCAACATAACCTATTAAACATAGGTCCCCTTCTCTGAGCATACCCAGGAAGGTTTTAGGCTCCATAGTGTCCTGAGCTAGGGAGGCAAAATGAGTCTGTGGTGAGGGTCATCTTCTCCTGATCTTTCCACTTTGTGGTTTAGGGGAAGGGTTCTTCAAGTGAGAGTTGGGATGTCATTCTACACTAGTGATATGAAATGCTTTGTGTGGCTCCCAAAAATGTGTTTTGTGTGAGCTCTGCATCAAAACTGATAAACTGCATAATTTGACAAGACCAATAAAAATCTACTGCTTTCTAAACCTGGTGATTATATATGGATTTTCCTGTGTGTCATATTTATCATTCATAGATCTTGAATATATTTCATATACTCCCATCAAAATTGTATATAAAAAGTAAAAACCATTTAATTTTCTCTAACTGATCCTACTACAAGATTTAGTGAGGAATTAAACAACTAATGAATAAGTAAAATATCAAGTAATTTTATCTTACATTTGCAAAATACTCTTCTTGCTAGAATGCAGTAAAAAAATTATATACAGCAAATATTTGCAACATATGAAATCAAGCCAAAATACACTTTACAATGATGGTATTTTGACAGTTTTAATTTGTACATATATGTACAACATATTGAATTTTCTTTTTAATATTTACATATCCAACAGTCAGTCAATTTTGGCTTTTCATTTACTTTTATCTAACCCCAAACGGAAAACCAACAATTTTTAAAAATCATGAGACTTGGAAAAGGGCTCAGTTGGTAACCTCCTTCTCATGCAAGTGTAAACACATGTGGTCAGATCCCAGGAACTGGTGTGAAGGGCCATGTGTGGCGTGCACATGTAAATCCAGTACTGGCACAGAAAAGATAAGTATTCCAGCTGGCCAGCCAGTCCAACCACCTTAGTGAGCTTTGGATTTAGTTAGAGAATGTATCTCAGATATAAGGTAGAGAGTAGTGTAGGAAGACACCTGACACTGACCCGTGACCTTCATATGTGTGAACACACATGTATACATATACATATGTGCACACACACACACACACACACACACACACCTACTTGGTATCTCACTTTCCTCATGAACTCTTCCAATAGCACATGACTCTTCAGCTTTGATATATATATTCATTATAAAAAAAGACTCTTATTCAGAGTGTGGTGCTGTAGGCCTCTAATCCCAGACGAGAGCCCTACAAGAATTTCTGTCTTATAATAAATAAGTAAATCGATAATAAATAGCATTATTTTTGACTTTTGGAAATTCTGTTCGTCAGTTTGATTATTCAATTATGCTTACCTATTTGGGGCATTCATTCTCTTTGAAGATTTAAAGATATTTTCACCATTGAAAACTCTAAGGAAAATAAAGGAGTGATTCCATTTTTAAAAGTGTTTTAGGCTAATTTTTATTCATGACTGAATTGAAACTACATATTTAATTAATTCATCCACTAATTTCATACCCCAAATCCCTTCAAGTTCATATTTGAAATCTATTGGAGCAAAAATTAATCATTGAAGTTAAAATGTGCCTGTCTTCCTTTTTTGTACAAGAATATTTTGGTTTTTTTTCACTAATTTTAAAAAATATACCATTTGGATGGAACTGAAGAGATGGCTAAGTAGTTATGAGTACTTCCTGCTCTTACAAAGACCCCAGGATATATGTAGCAGCTCATAAACATCTGTAACTCCAGCTCCAAGAGATTCAACCCACTCTTCTCTCCTCTGCGGGCTTCTGCAAATATGTGGTACACATAAACTCACAAAGGTGTATACACACACACACACACACACACAAATTATAAAATTATAAACAAGTGAATCTTTTTTAAAATGTATCATTTTTAAATATTCGTTTTAGGGGCTAGAGAAATGGCTCAGTGGTTAAGGGCACTGGCTCTTCCAGAGGACCCAGGTTCAAATCCCAGCATCCACATGGCAGCTCACAACTGTTTGTAACTCCAAGAGCTGACATTCTCACATAGACATACATGCAGGCAAAACACCACTGTACATAAAATAAATGTAACATATTCATTTTTCAGTGATCTTAGCCTTTGAGGATGCATCATTTTTGGAAAATACTGCACAAATGGTTATACACATATGAACATGAACTTTCATGCACATGTGTTAACAATCATGTGGCTACCAGAAAATCTCCAGTCTTTGACAGATTTCTTGGACTTGCCAGTAAAATTACCCCATAAAGTATTTACTAGGTTTCCATATACACAGAGAGATCTGGCTGTTACCATTTAATCTATTTTAACTGCTATCCTCAGACAGAGACTAGAACAGAGAAGATATGTTAAAAGTTCGCTTCCCTAACATTGCAAGTTACACGTTCCTAATTCTTTCTTCAGTTCAAACTTTTGTTTTACTGTCTATAACCAGTTGATAAGTTCTTGTAAATATGACAATATTTGTTGACTCTCTACTCACTGCCAAATCCTTTATAACTTTACTTACTGCTTAAAATAGCTGCTTTAGTACAGATATTATTATATCCATTTAAGAAGGGACACATGGAGCTGACAATCAACAAATTTTAAAACTAAGATTGGAATCAATGCAGTTTGGACCAAAAGCCTATTTTCTAAAGATCTAAACTGTATTGACTCAAGCTGAGGTCATATAAATGTCAAATGTTGAGTCAGACATGTAGCGAATCTACTCATAAGACTTTAAATTTTATATGTGGTAGTATTGATAATTGATTGTAATTATAATTACTTTATATAATATATAATTTATATTGTATGTGTATTAATTTTATACATAAAACTTTAAAATGAGGATGTCTAAATGGGAATTTGGTGATTTATGGAAAAGACGAGTGTTTGTGTGGCTGTGTGTGTGTATGTGTGTGTGTGTGTCTCTCTGTGTGTGTGTGTGTGTATGTGTGTGTATGTGTGTGTATGTGTGTGTATGTGTGTGTGTGTGTTTGTGGGCTGTGTGTATGTGTGTGTGTGTGTGTGTATGTGTGTGTGTGTGAGAGAGAGAGAGAGGGGGCAAGTCAGATGACATAGAAGCATAAAGAAAAAGACATTGGTCAAAACTATTGTCTAGCATCAGTTAAGAGCGACCATGAAGCTCAGTGGTGCAGTGATAAGAGGGGGATGTGGTGGAGGGGAAACTTTAAAATTAGCAATTCTATAGTTTTAAAAATTTCATATAAAGCCAGAGCAAGAGAAATATAAAGGATGTTCTTTTGAGCAATATAAAATTCATTAAACTATGAGGGAAAAAAATCCACAGAGAAGCCTCAGGGAAAGAACCATGAACAGCAGAAGTAGATAGTCTGTTTAGATTACATTCAAAGCTATGAAATAAAAACTTGCTTTTCAGTTACACATCTCATCAAAATCCTGGTTCAAGTGTTTGACAGAGTCCACAACACAGTGGAGAGTGGACACATAGCTCCTCATTGTTGACTGGGATGTTTTTAAAAACAGAAACAACAAAAATACTATGATGTGTGTGTTATAAATTAGTACCTTTATTTAGCCTTATCTTGCACAATAGTTGAATTTCTGTGTCATGTTAACTGGGTTAAAGGATGCCCACACAGTTAGTAAGTAGTGTTCTGTGTAGATCTGTAAGAGTGTGTCTGATAAAGCTTAGCATTTTTATTCATAGCCTAAGTAAAGCAGATGTCCCAGATGGGCAACATCCTTCAATCCTTTTCGGCCCAAACAGAACAAAGGAGTAGTGAATGGGAAATGTGCTCTTTTGCCTGATGGCTTGAGGTAAACAGCTGGTTTCTTCCTGCCCTTCAGCGTCTGCAGGGTTCATACCAAGCCTGGAGCCTACACTATCAGCTCTCTGTGGGACCTATGTTGCATTTCTTCTTTGTATCTCTAGTTTGAGGTCAGAAGACTGGAACCTCTCTGCTTCTGTAATTCATGAGCCAGTAGTCAGTTTCTCTGTCTCTGTCTCTGTCCTTCTCCCTCTTTCTCTCTCCCTATTGAAATTCTGTGTAGTATGCCCTTATACCTTGAAGCTTTATTTCATATTTCTGTTGCCTCCCACACATTCCAAATTCAGGGTCATAGAAGTAATGTTGTCTTTGGCATGATTCAGCTAAGCACTGGTTGCATCTTAAGAGTTGTGTTAAAGTCTCTCCACACTCATTATTTTGCCAATCTCTAATGAGCGAATTAAAGATAATGTGACTTTAAAATGAGTGGTGTTACTGGGACAAAAATAAGCATTACCTACTGAAAACTTCTAAAACAGGGCATATCATGCTAACCTACCAAATTCCATCCTGAATATTAAAAGCACCCTCAGAGAAGTAAATTTTTTACCCTGGTTCATGTTATTTCTAAATACCAGAGTTCGGACAACAAAGAATGGATGGCTCTAAACCAGTATCCTTCCACCCTCACAGAGGAACAGTTCTTTCATTAGTGATAAAAAGCATGGGATGGATAAAATGTGTAGCCATTTTGGATATCACCATATTCTCACCCTGCAGTTATAAAGAGAGGAAACCAAATAATTATCAGATTTGTGAGCCAGGCATCACTGTTGAGGGTGGCTGTGGAAGAGAGGGGTGTGACTGAGATGGTATTGAACAGAGATTAACTCTTCAATCTGTTAACAACAGGGACCCACACGCACACGCACATGGTCACTAAGAAGCTGTCCCTACCTTTAAAGAGCTTGTGAAGTGGAATGTTGGGAAAGTTGACAAGTAAACAGACTGGAGTCAGTAGTGATGAATAAGGGGCTTGGGTACCAGTCATGAGACATGACTAGTGAAATCAGCGACATCTGTCATAAGCATAGGGTATGCCAGGATCTGAAGGCAGAGGAAGTAACAAAAGAGGTTGCAGGAAGGAAGCACCAATCAAGGAGAGCAGCCATAAGAGAGGAGAAGTTCCTAAACACACCATGATTCCATCGAAATGCATGAAGCAGCCTGTCATAAAAAGTCACTCACCCTGCCAGTCCACTTCCGTGGGCTAAATGACTATCTACGCAGTGAAGTTCACAGACTCACAGTAGGCAGTTCATAGACACACAGTAGGAAGCTGCTTGCCAGAAACTGGA
>CAJQZJ010032066.1:8259809-8289809 GCA_907164525.1 Lophiomys imhausi | reverse complement strand
TTGTCTGGAGAAGATCGTAAAACTACTACTGCCCACAGCAGTGGTGGGTGGGGTAGGGAAAGAAGGAAATGAAACTATATGTTACTCCATCAGCCAGGCCCATACTCACGGAACAGGGTTAGACCCAGACCAAACCAGGAGGACTACGGGAGCATGTGTGTGGCTTCCTAATATGATCTCTTTCCCCTACCCCTCCATCCTGGCCTCTATGCTGAGTTAGAACTGTAAGAAGATGATGGAACCATGAAAGAGGAAACATGTCCCTTGACCAGTAGAAGACTATGAATCTTTATGTGTGTGAGGTGTGTGCTAGGGAGAACTGAACCCTAGAAGCCACAGAATCTATCTGCCAGTAGTGACCAGTCTTTTATCTCCCCTTGCTATCATTCAGCTTTTCTGTAGCAGAGGGTTGATGATTCAGTGTTGACCTTTCCTCGTAGTTGAGGCTAACTCGCTCATTACTGAACATCACAGGGCAAAATGATCCCTGACTTTCTCATGCATGAATATTGTGTAGTCTGATGTTAACGAAAGAAGGACTTCAATGTTACTCAGAAATGAGAAATATGCATGCTATTTTCTTCAGTGTTGGCCCTATTTTCATTGTTTTGCATAAAATATGTTGATTAATGTACATTTTCATAGTGCATCTAATAAACCCTTTTATCAAAGGGTGCAAAATTTAACAACTGTACCGTGGACAACAGGCACTCTGAGGATGATATTTGGAAATGCGTGATTGATGTCTGAAAAGGAATTACTTAAAGGGAAAAGCACTGTTGGGCTCCAGACCCTGTCAGATTTAGTATGCTTTGTTTATGTCTGATGAACACCATCATTGATACAATTTTATAAGAATGCTAAGATGAAACAAATCAGGTAACTTCCTGCAGATTAAGAGAGACAGAAAAAGAAGTTACAAACAAATAGAGACAAGAGTCTAAAAAGCAAGTATGATGCTGGACTAAAGAAGAGTAACTTATGAGCTCAATTTGTTTTAAGAGACATTATAGATGATAGATCAACAGAGAAATGATGATGATAGATAGGTGATATATGATAGATAGATAACAGATACATAGATATAGATACATATAGGCAGGTTCATAGATGTATGGATAGATGCATACATGCACGTATATTATTCTACAGTTCTACTAGATAAATGTATACATGTAAGCAAACATAAATAAAACTAAATATAGACATGTTCCCGGTGCTTATTATGCATTTGTACACCATAGTTCTCCTGAGAAAAAGAAAACCTACCAACAGTACAATAGTCCTCTTTCAAATAGTTTCTCTTACCTTAATTTCAGTTACTCAAAGCCAACTGCAGACCAAAAGTATTAAATGAAAAATTCCAAAATTAGCAACTTAAAAGCTCTAATTTGCTTGATATCTAATATGATAAAGCCTCTGCCAATAGCACTCTATTCTGCCCCATCCCACTGTACACATGTATCATCCACTAGCTCAGTGTGTCCACTCTATGTACATTACCTATTCATCAATCATTTAGCAAGAAATTCAGTCTTCATATAGACCATATAAACTGTTGAGGAACTGCAGTACCTATGTTCAAGTAATCCTTACATATCTAGTCACAGCCCTAAGCCATGAGTAGTGATGTTATCAATTTAGACATCCAAAGATGATCTGTAAAGTATTTCCTTTAGTTGAAAGGGAAAAATGTAGCAAGATAATTTGAGCAACACCATGTATATAATTTTTATTATAGTGTATTATTATGATTGTACTATTTTATTATCAGTTGTTCTCATCTGCCTCTTATTGTACATAATTTATTAATTAAACTTTTGCATGGGTGTGTACGTGTACGAGAACACAATATATTAAGGGTAGGTTACTATCTGCACTTTCAAAATTGACTGAATGTCTTGAAACAAATTTCTCCTTGAGAGGGAACTGTGTATACTAGTAACCAAGGGGAAAACTAAAGCTAAGACCTGGTCTCAGCATTTTGTTATACAAGAAAGTAAGGAGCGAGGGGGACAGAGAGAGAGAGAGAGAGAGAGAGAGAGAGAGAGAGAATGAGAATGTGTGGGTAAGAAAATATGTCTGAAGAGCAGAAGAGTAGAGAATACCACTAAAGGAACCCCTAGTGCCAAAAGGAGGAATGCTTTGAACATTAAAATAAATAGCCTAACTATGAAAGTGAACTCTTAAAACAATCATTAGGGGATAAATCAGAGAGATTTATGAGAAAGCCACAAGTCTATAACTAAATAGATAAATGGAAGAGATGGGCCTGGTCTTTCTCTTAGCATAATTCTAAGTCAGAATTGTGGAAAAACAAAAGCAATCAAAGAAGAAGCAGAAAGTCCCCAGGAGGGCGCTCCAGCTGTTGTGACAGGCAAGACCTGCAGGTGGGTGCAAAAATTGGAGCACAGAACTCTAAGAAGCCATATTTGCATGCATGACCTTAAAGAAACCCCACTCAGACACGTTGTTGCAGCGATCTTCACAAGTGTCTGCAAATTCTTTCCTGTCCCTACCTTTAAAGACACAAAGCTAAACTGACCTATCCTCAGTAACAGCTGGAGTTAGTAACTTATCTAATGTAACCTAATAGTAAAGGGACCTGGCAGGTGTAAGCTCACTCAGGTGACAGCAGTTAATATGACATCAGTGTTGTTATGAGAAAACATCAGACACCCCAAACTTAAGAGATAATTAGAAATCTACCCATTTGGTAATCTTCAGAGCCATCAGCATCAACAAAACAGGGAAAATTGGAGTATTTGATATCTCAGTGAGGACAGAAGACATGGCCGTGGGAGAAAGTGCTGAGCCCTAGATGGGATGCTAGACCAAGAAACAGACCTTCATGGAAAAGTATGCCAATTCCAAATGATTCCTTCCCTGTAACTTAGGCTGACTTCTGGCCTCAGGAAGTGTTCCATGGTTATATAAGAGGCTAGTTTAAGGAGGAAAAAAAAAATTGATCAGAAGCCTACAGAAATTCTCTGTGATTTTTGTAATTGTTAAATAATTTTTAAAAATCATTTCAAAAATATAATAGACTTTCAAAATGGGACAAGCATCTTCTATAGTAAACTAATAACATGACATGTCAAAGCCAAAATAATGTTATCTTGTGCAAGGACGCTATATAAAGTATACATACCATCCAATGAAGCTTTATACTGCACATAGGTCCTGTTGAGTTCATATTTATCCATTTTCAGTCTTAAACAGTGGAAACACATACTTTGTTGGGACCCAATGCTTTACATGATTTTCTCCTGAAAAAAAAAAAAATCCAATGATTTACCATTTTTTCCTCTGACCTTTTGGAGGGACTGATGGCATAGATCAGTATGACTGACTTCCCATTATAAAGAAATCCAGGGAAGGATAGCAGAGAGATGAAAATAGCAAATGGTCTGGTCATAATTGATGTTTTATTCTCTATTCATTCCATCACCATGTGTTCCTCTTGTATTCAGCATTGACAGGCTAATGTGAAGCCATGGGACCACAAATAGTTCTTCCTTCACTAAAAAGTTATCTCAATAGAAAAAAAGCATGCATAATTTGAAAGGTATAATTCAAAACCAAGCCGGCAGGGTGGAGAGGTGCCTGGTTCAGATTAGGCTTCACAAGCTTGAAGAAATGCCAAAAAAATGATTAATTTTGTTAGAAATGTAAGGGGGATTTCCAAATAAAGTGACTGGCAAGCATAGAATCACAGAAGCAGCACTGTTATATAGGAACATGGTTTTAAGGGGGTAAAATAGTTTAGGGAAGTTCACGTTCAGATATCAGGAGGTTTGTAAGTGATTTCATCTTTGGACCTGTGCCCTCACCCACAAAATGATATGACAATGGCACTGATTTGGGGGATTGTTTTTGTTTGGTTCTGTTTTGTTTTAATGTTTATTTATTATTTCAAGTTACATCTCCATCACAGTCTCCTATTACTGGAATACACATCTGATAATATAAACCAAGTATCTGGATTGCATGAAATTCTAATGTGATTTCATCTGAAATGGACCAAACCAGTGTAGTTTTATCATAATGACCATATTTCTATGACTCAGTCAATTCCCAAATGGAAATAATTATGTCTCAGTTGACTAACACAAGAGAAACCTAATATAAAATAGAGGTATTGAGAGGTGTTAAAAAAACATTAAAAAAGCAATCTTGACTTATCAGCAATCTCATTTTATGAATGATAAATGTATCTTACAGAATAATGTAAGAAAATCTATGCAGTCAATGTAATAAAGCAGTCCTACTCTTTTGAAGATCCAACCAGTAAAAGCTGTTTGAAATATACATAGTTGTTCAAAGCAACCTTCTGAAGGACATTTAAATCTTGTAAGATTTGAAGAGCATGAAAGTAAACATTTCATGCACATTTCAGAGACGTCACAAGGGGTGTCTTTCTTAAGTGCTTTGCTGAGCTCTTACACCAGCAAGCCCAGAACCACATTCAGCTCCTGGTGGCCCAGGCCCTCCCAACATGCAGCCTCCCTCCCTGTTTCTGCACCAGGCATGCTGTATGGATAGATGGACAGCAAATCAGAACTTCTGGGGAAATAGAAAAACAAACCAGCACATTTAATTAACTAGTTCACATTATGAAATTACTGAGAGCACTGGAGAAATGACTTAGCAGTTAAAAGTACTTGCTACTCTTACAGGAGACCCCAGGTTCAGCTTCAAGAACCCTGGGGTGGCTCACAAACACCTGTAACTCCAACTCCATGGAATCTGATGCCACCTTCTGGTCTCTGAGGGTAACTACATGCATGGGCACATACACACATATACATATAAATAGAAAATAAAATCAATATTAATTTTTAAAATGTACCACATGCAATTAATTAGTTTTTATTTTGAAATTATTGTGAGCATTCTTAGGTAACAGCTATTATACAGAAATGTATCCATAGACCAACTGAGAAATGAGCCCTCCAATTTAATATGAATGGCTTGAATTCATGTATCAACATGAAAACCCCAATTTGACCTTGGGAGTACTGTATTGTTAAAGATTTTGTAAAAGTAAGGAAATTGCAGGAAATATTTTAAGTAAGCATTTGTGGTGTGTACAGTATTGCTGCCTTGTGTGTATGTATTCATTGCCCTTTGCCTACAGCAAAAGTAAAAGCTCCTCCCTGTGGGTGCTCCCTACTGTACTGAACAGAGAAAGCAGGGTAGTCCTCACGTTTATATGGAATACTTATGATAACGTAAAGCAAACATGTTTGGTTATCACTCCACCTACACCATCTGCTTTAACCCAGGGACCATTAGCTTAGGTTGTAAACCTGTGTAAACAAATTAGTTAGAGAAGCCTCCTCAACAAATCATCATGTGTGGCTCATGGAGATTCTGCACTCTCGACTGCTGTCCGAGTAGATGCAGAAAAGCCAGATCCCACCCCACCAGGTAAAGACACACAGAGCACTTAACCTTAATTTAATCACATAACTAAGAGGAGGGTCTCCTTTTCATTCCTGTGTATAAACACAGTGTGATCATTTTTCATGTCCCGAATAGCTAATAGTTACTCTTCAGTTGCACTAACTTACACATCTATGCACACACAGCCCCCCATCGAGCAAAGATTTGATTTGAAAGCAAGAATACTTTACAAGTATAGATATTTTCTAAATCATTTTATTTAAAAAAATTAAAACAAAAAATTACAGCAAACAATAATGCACTCCTCTAGTTCAGCTATTTGTCACAGAAAGGAAATTTGGTCGAATTGTGTTTGAATATCTTAGAAGAAGAAAGCACAGGCTGAAACGGGGAAGACGGACCCGATGAGGCAGAACGGGGTGTATGTCAAGCAGTGCAGTTATGCCTGAACTCTCTGGAGAGGAATGGGAAAGAAGAGACTTCAGTCACTCAGCGCCAGCAGGGATATCTCAGCCCAACAGATGCCGAGCTGCAGAAGAGCACAGCTTAGATTTTTTTGTTTCTTAAAGCTCAAGGTTTGAAATGTATTTCTTCCTTTGATTGTAATTTGTCTTTTGCAAATGCACTTTTTTTTCTTTTGCCTTGTGAGCCTGTCACACAGCTATCATCTGATCTGTGGGGTGCAGGCAGACTTCGAGTTCAGTTGAAGCGGTTATCAACTCCCTCCTGTGTGCCATTCTCTACATTAGGTTCTTCATCATGAAGAGGAAATTCCCAGTATCCTCTACTCTATGCCTTCCCCTCAAGACCATATCTTTTACATTTTAATGGACATTTACAGTTATAATTACTTTATTTTAAAGTCCTTGCATTGAAGGGAGATAGTTTAATGATCTTAAATTCATATCTAGTCCTTTTATTGATATTAGTCATTCACCTGTACCAAAGCACACTTGCTTTTAGAGAGTATGCATGGGAGAGAGAGGATGATAAGTTGGAATAAGTGGTAGAATATCATTTTACCGAATTTTAAGTGACTTCATGAGTAGTGTCAGAGTACCATAAAGTTACTTTTATCTGATCTAGGTGACTTTGATCTCCCCACTCCCAGCATGCCCCACTCCCAGCATGCTCCACCCTCACTGTTAGCACTGACCATCTTCTTCCTTTTTCTTTTCTTGCCCTTGGGTCTCAGTCAAGTTTGTGGACTGGGGAAGGCAGAATGGTACAGTTTGTGACAGTGATGAAGTAGGAATTATGTGATTTTGTTCAAATGTATCATCTGTTGACTTTTAAGATTTTCACTGGACTGAAACAAACATAGGATGAGACAGTTTGCTGATGTTTTGTGAACATAATATGCCCAAACTGAACAGACAAAGACAGCTGTGCCTTAGAAACTGCTAACCTTTCACCTAGCTGTCATTGTTTTCCATCAGCCTAGACCACAGACCACACTGAAAATGAGAAATTTAGAAAAATGTTGTCTATTTGTTTACTTTATAACCTGTCTTACAAATTATGTTCTTTTATTATGTCTGGATTCTTTTTTTTTTAATTTATTTATGTATTACTTCAGGTTACATCTCCATCACAGTGTCCTCTTTCCCCCTTCCCAGCCCTGCCCTCCCACCCTCTATCCCATAACCCTTCCATCCCACTCCTCTGGAGTGGAGTGTCCCTACATAACAGTCCCCTGCCCCAGTTCAGCAGTCATATGAGGGCCAAAAGCCTCCTCATACACTGGGGGCCTACAAGGCAGTACCACTAGGGAAAAGTATCTCATTGACAGGGAGAGAAAACTGAAAGATCCGGGGGAGGGAAGTTCCTCACCTGATGCTCAGGATATCACGGCCGCCCCAAAACTCGCAAGAGGCCATCTTGATGCAATCGCAAGAGGGTTATTTCGGGGGGGGGGGGGTCAGTGCACTGAGGGTGCAACTCGTATCCCACGCAGGGGTAGAGGAGCAGTGACCACCATTTGGGGGAGAGTAGAGTATTTAAACTACAACCCAGAGGGGTGAGGGGAAATACAAGTGGAAAGTACCAACCCAGCCCATTGTTTATCATAACTGAAGGGGATGAGGGGGAATGCAGGTAGAATGTACCAGCCCATTGTTTACCATAACTGAAGGGGGTGAGGGGGAATGCAGGTAGAATGTACCAGCCCATTGTTAGTCAGCAAGAAACATCCTACACCTGTTTTTCTCAGGAATGAATTTAATCTTACTTCACCATCGGCTTTGTGGTCAGCCGGTTCCTGAAACCCTGGGGGCCCATGATAGACATCTGCTTTGTGGCCAGCTAGTTCCTGGAGCCTGGGGCTCATGACCCGTATGACCTACATTCTTGGTTCCACCCTTTTATGGTCAGCTAAGTTCCGGGAACCACCTGGCGGCTGGCCTGGCTTTACTGCCGACTTAGGGGATCTTTTAATAATTTTCATTCCTTTCAAAAACAAAATAACAACAAAAAAAAAAGTCTATTGAAAAAAAATATGTTGGGTGTCATTTGTATAAATAATTAATTAAATTGTTAACCAGTATTTAGATTATTGTTAATTGGTTCGTCAGTTATTAATCTTTAAGCAGCCATTATAAATGAGTACACACAGAGACCACGTGGATTTTAACAAGCCTTGGCCTGAATTGTGCAATCCTGGCCCATCTAAGCTAGCTCTTAATTCTATTTCCCAAATATGACCCCATATATACATATGTCCCCTTGGACTGCCATTCTCCACGCTATGCTGATGTTCCTGGCCATGTGGAATGAGGTTCTTTTCTCTAACCCACGGTGTGTGCCTCTTTCCTGCTGCTCCTGGCTGGAATGCTTTCTTCTTCCTGCTGCTTGCTGGAATCTTTTAATCCTCTCAGCAGGGTCCCCTCCCTGCCTTCATTGTTTAAACCAGGCTGGTCTAGAATCCAGAGATCTGCCTGTTTCTTCCTCTAGTGTGATGGGATTAAGGGATTAAGGGTGTGTGCCAGTACCACCTTGCTCAAATATTTCACTTAAATCCCAGATTTTAGTAACTCTGTAACCTTGAGAGCAACCTTGAACTGTAGTGACAATTCAAAATCTGCCCAAAATCTTCAAAAATCTCTTATGCTTTAGCAATGCCAAACCAGGAAAACATCCTTTCTACCCCCCAATATAGAAAAATCAAAGACATCTAGATAAAAATCAAGCAAAGAAACAACATTCCAAAAGCCTTGGCATGTCTAACCATGCCATCCCATGCTGCAATTAAAGCTTTGTTCATTATTCCTTAGAATCTAGTTTTGGCTGCATTTCATTGGCGGGCCTATACCAAAAACTCCTGACAGGCACCTAGTACCCAGGGAGCTATTAGCTCCAGCTGCCATCAATTTTGTATTATTTATCAGGAAAGGCCTCCCTTTTTCCTTCATTATCATTGCTGACAATTTATCATTCCATCTGTAAATTCTTTCCTTTAAGACTATCCTAGTCTGAACTTTCTGAAAAAAGATACATAGAAACACAATGTCAGGGTAAAAACCATTTGCTTGCTAAGAGGAACAAACTCAATTGGACTACAAAAGTATTGAGGCATTTTGAATTCCTCCATTTTTAATCTAGGCTGTTAATTCTGCTCTCAAGCTCTGTTTAGAAGGCTGCCAGTTTTTTAGTACATAAGGAGAGCTAAGCCTTAGCTCTCCACCTTTGCTGCAAGGCAACAGCTTTTGTTAAGGGAGCCACACCTTTGAAATGCATTTGAGTTTGTTCCCTTTGGTGCGTTGGTTGTGGTATAGATATCCTGTACTATATAGCTACAGGATATGTCTGGCTTCTTGCCCTCAATACTGTACTATAAAATTGAGCCACATTTTATATTAGGCTGCCCCTAACTCAGTTTTAAAAAGTATTTAAATGGCCTGTCTTTCCATTATTTTAATAGGCATTTGGGTGGTTTACAGCCAAGACTAACAGATGTCATTGCCATACACGTGTGGGCATGACTGTGCTACACATCCTCCTTCCAGAACAGACTCATGTAGGTGTATAGGCAAAGAAGGAATTCAGGGAACTCTGGAAAGGGGCTGTTCCTGCTCAGAGAAGGCAACCCATTCCACTCTGCAACCAGCCACTCCCCCTGCTCTCTCCTGACCCACCTGTATACCTGAGTAGCCATGGTTCTTACCATTCAAAAGGAGAATTTTGAAGAATCACAGAGAACCTTCTGAGTCATTCACAAGAGCTTTGTCATTGTTCTTTGTAGTTTTGTGGCTCGATGACCAATTCCTGCTGAGCTTCAATTTGTTTCCAACCATATTCTATTTTCACTCTCTGGGAGGTGCTCTGAAAGGAAATTTAAAAGTGGAATCTTGCCCCTAAGCTTAAGTGCTATTGAGAATATTAATATCCCTAATGAAAATTAGAATTCCACAAGATCCATTTTAAAAACATGGGAGCAAGGCCATCTTTAAATATCATTATCCTACTGTATTGATCACTGTATTGTAGGGGTATTAGCTATAATTTGACATATTCCCATCATGGCCCTGACAAAACATGGTGCAAACATTTATCAGCTTGTCGGTAACAAACATCATGACTAGTTAAATGCCACAAAAGTCTAACTTCATTCCGTTCTGCAAAAAGAGGGTCCTACAGTCTACACCAGAAGAGTATAGCTACCCAATTAACAAATAGATACCATCTGTGTCCCTGTCCATTACTCTAGGCTTTCTTTCATTTCTACATTGTCTGTGACAGAGTTTCTCTTGGTCACTCACTTAGTACCACTTATTCAGTGACAGTTATCTCAGCTGACTTCATGTTAACCATTGTACCAGGACACAGGTAGGACAAATGTGGGGAAACAAACTCCACCAGCTCCCAGCCCCCCTGGGCCTCATACTCTGGGAGAAAGAGTTGCGACTGTTTATATGAGACAAAACCAGTTGAAATGATGACATGTATGGTGAGTTTAACAGTGTCTCCTCAAACCTACTGAGCTTCAGAAGGAGACTTTACTTGGAAATTGGGCCTTTGCAGAAGTAAACAGCTAATCCAGGGACAGGCACTGGGAAGGTAGAGGAAAGAAGAAGACATATGGCACTGGGTAAAGGTAGAGGAAAGAGCCACAAGCCTACAGAGCAAGGTAGGTAGATAAGAAGTCATGAAGGTGCATTTTCCCCGGGAGCCTTCAGAGGAAGCAGGGCTCTGGGGAAGCCTTGATTTGGAAATTAATTCATTGATGCTGGAGGGCTTGGTAGCTTCTGATTCACAGAGCTACCAATCTTTTGTCAATTGCTGCAGCAGCCTAGAAAACTGTTAAAATGTGTGTTAGCTTGAACATGAAGAAACTGAAGAATTCTCATTGTTTTGACCCATGTGTACAGCAACATTCTATGGCCCAGCCCTACATGCTATGAGCTCTAAGGAAAGATTTCAGTGGTCAGAGAAAGATCCTCTGAAGAATTATGTGAGAAACTAAAATCTCTAGAACAAGTAGAAGTTCATGAAGTTCAAGAAAGAGAGAGAGAGAGAGAGAACGAAAGAACAAAAGAAAGAAAGAAAGAAAGAAAGGAAGGAAGGAAGGAAGGAAGGAAGGAAGGAAGGAAGGAAGGAAGAAAGAAAGAAAGAAAGAAAGAAAGAAAGAAAGAAAGAAAGAAAGAAAGGGGGAGCAACTGAGGGCACAGCAGGAATGAGCAGCCATGTGCTTGAGAGGGTCTTAAAGAGGAAGCAATGTGGGCACCCAGAGAACTGAAATTACAGAGGTAAAGACAGAGGAAATGAGAGAGTCCAAATGAAAGATTTTGATCATTTTTGTTTTAAAACTATTGGAGTAACAACAGAAATTTTAAGACAAAAAAAAACTGAGATTTCTATAACCACAGGATAGAGAAACAGGTGATAAGGAGCTTAACTTGGGGATAGAGAGCCATGGCAGGACTTGCAAAACTCAGTCAAGGAGGTTCTTGTGAGGATGAAAGGAATCAACAGATGGAGAGGGTTTTACAAGATCTCAGGATTTTCATTTTGATGAGATGTTGCCTTCGTGTCTCATACTAGCAGAATATCAGTCCCTGTAGGTTAGACCCTCAGGATCAGCAACCTGAGCCACATGCAGCCACTCAGCTGCCTCAGAGCTCTACCAGAGTGGAGGAGATAAGACCAGGACTTATTTTTCTTATTTCTCTCTTCACTCTTGCCTCCAGTTCCCAAGCCCTCTGGTCACATCTCTCCCATGGTAACCGTTATCTTTTATAGGTAAATGTCTATCCAGCTACCTACCGGGTTATGACGTGAGCTTGGTGAGGGAAATGCAGGCACCCTTTTACTTTTATAGCCCCAGAATTTTTCAGAGTGTGGCTCCTTGGATTGGTTGAGGAAGTGACAGCGTGTGTACCTAACAAAAGAGTCAGTGAACAGAAGTGAGCAGCGCCTGTGTGCTCTATCACTCTTACCAGCCTTTAGCTTGCTATCCCTGATTGCCTTGCTGTGTGGTCTACCTTAATAAGTCAGCAGCTTTTTCTTTCTCTGTGAACCCTACTTAGAAAACAGTTATTTGTCATAAGCTGTCATTCATGTACAGAGTCCCTTTTCTGATTGGATTCATGCCACGCAGATGCCTGTGCTTTTTTTTTTTTTTTTTTTTTTTTTTGGCCGTGGGTGCTAGGGCTTTACCAAGATCCTCACTCATCAACCATCATATTGTGTACAAGTCCTCTGCAAACATTGCCATACTGAGGGACAGCAAACAGCAGTAGTCCCCTCCCTAAATAAGATTACCACCTAACAAAGGCTACCCACCAAACCAAAATAGATGTCTGCATAGTTAAGGGATTCCAAACATGTTTCACAAAATTAAATATAGTTTAAAAGATGAGAAAACCAGGAATGAGGACCCTTGACCTTGCTCATCCCTCCAGACCAGATGGAGAGCTGAGCTGTTGGTTATTGGAATTGAGGTCTGGTCTCGCCCTCAAATGCCACACTTTGTTACTTCTGACCAGTTTACAGCCCTACGTGTGAGTAAGAGGAGTCTCGCCCGTCCTTTCCAATTACCAAAGCTTCTGGACTTCTACTTTTATTTTGCTGATCTAAACTTTGTTGTTTAAATTAAAAGTGCATTTAAGGGGCCATGAGCAAATGGCTTTGATGCCCTCTTAACCCATTTGTGAATTAGTAGAGACCAGGGTTACAGTTCAGAGAGGGATAGAAAACAGAGAACATATTGAAGATCAGCGGCAATCCACAGAGCAGTCCTCTTAAGACCTCTTAAGAAGTGAGGAGAACATATAAGAAAAAAACAGTACTGGAAGAAGAAAAAGGGGAGGAGAAAACATGGACTGAATTCTAGCCAAGAATTCATTTTTAGTTCCACATTGGCTCCATGTAAACCTCAGCTTATCTGAAACAAAATTTGTACAAATATAAATACACCCATTAGCTAAGCTACTTCTACCCTATCTTTGTATACAATAAACTTGACTGTTTAATCATATGTATAAAGCAAAAGATAATGTATGGAATCAAAAGAGACATGTTTGAGAGTACAATAACAAAACCTTCCTTTGCATTTTTTAAAAACTGGTTTAGTTTGTTGTTAACTTTTGCCCTTCCTGGGAACTCAGAAGGACTCAGGACCAGTGTGTGATGTGCTTCGTGGGCCTTTTCTGCCATCTACCGGTTGCATATGTAATTACATGTCATTCTCTCAAGTCTGAAACTAATCATTTCAATGGGATCCTCTTTTCTTCTCTTTCCCCCCTTTAGTTAAAGCAAAGCGAAGCAAATGCGGACACCAAAGAAAAACTCCCTTTGCGCTTGAGAATCTTTGAAAAATTCCCAAACAGACCTCAAATGGTGAAAATCTCAAAACTTCCTTCAGATTTTACAGTTCCTAAGATCAGGTATCCAACTGTTTCTTTGATGGCGTATCTCTACTACATACACAGCTTGCCATCTTAAGCCTGCCTCGGCGGCCCTTCTTTCAGACTGGCATGTGGGTAGGGGTTGGGTCACTTTTTGGGTTTGTTATCTCCTGCTCTCCTCCCGGCCTTTGTGACGCAAAGCCTTTGGGTCCCATGATCAATTCCTTCAGAGAAGAGGCAGGTGAGGTACAAATTTGTGTCGGCGCCTCCCTTAGCGACTTCTCAGTGTTTAGACCTCCCAGGCATTAACAGGATGGACTTTGCTCAGAGCGTGAAAGAGGGTAGACTGAGTCTGAGCACTGTGTCTTCAGGTCCATCAGGCACCCAGCTCTGGGAGGGCTCAACGCTACAGCATCCTTTGCATAGTTGACGGTCTGGCCACAGGGTAATCTGCCTCCCTCCCGCTGGCCAGAAGAACCCTAGCATTTACACTCACACTCGTTCAGTCTGTTCCAGCTTTGCCTTCCTGCTAAACAAATGCATACAGAAGGTGCTTGGAACTGTCTGTTTTTAATAATTAAAGGAAAGTCTTCCTATGATAACTCAAAAATCTCCAGATACAATCAGAGTCATATAAAGTTTTCTATTTTTATTTACTTGTTTATCTTTAACTACCTTGGTGAAGGATTATGAAAGTACGGGATTAGGCACAGTGCCAAAACACTTTAGAAAAACTCAAATAGAAAAAGTCATGTCATTTAATGCCTGGAGAATGTTCTGGCATTTTGACTCTGTAGACGTTTCTGTCAGCTTCAGAAGACGTAGTGATGCAAATTATGATGGTTGTTACGTCACCCGGTGGTACAGTGCAATCTTTCGGGACCGCCGCTTGCACGCACCCTGTCGGTGACCAAGCTGTCTCTAGGTAGCACATGACAGCATTTGTAGTTCTGATTTTAAGTTAATTGACTTGGCGTACTTGCAAATGTTATTTAAATTCTTCATCATGTTTTGGAGATCAAATGAAGCCTTTTCCTTTTGAGTCTTTAAATGTAAAATTATCTCTCAAGGACTTTTATGATGAATAGAAGTTTGAAGAAGATGAATTAGTTCTTTCAAGTCATGCGGGAAAAATAAAATATCTCATTACCATGGTAGGATTCAAATCACGCCATCTATTAATGGGTACCTTTGCTTTTAAACTATTTCAGGGACATTATGTTTTTAAACAGAACTTTGCAAGGATTCAGGAAGCATTCTCTAAGTTAAATATTTTGGTAATTAAATCTAATCACTGCCCTTGGTTTGACACATCTTGCCTTTTATGATTCTCTGCACTGCTTCCTGGTCTCTGTGGAGCACCACTTCCAGCTCCATTTCCTGAATAACGCCTGGTGTGTGCACTTCATTTACAAAGGGAAAGCTTCATGAAGCAGTTCATTGACCGCCAGCAACAGGACACCTGCTGTCTCTTCAGAATCCTCCCTTCCACCTCCTCCTCATCATGTGATAACCCCAAGCGGCCTACAGCTGAAGATAACAAATACATCGATCAAAAAGTAAGAGCCACTGACTCCATTACTGAACTTCTCTAAAGCATGTGTTAGAGAAAAACCTGGAGAAGTATTTAGGGTCCTCAATTCCTAGGTCTCCAGAGAATAAAGAAAATGGTTTTATTTGCAAATAATATATATATAGCTTATGATGCAGTACATATTTCTATTGTATTAAAAATGGAATGCCAACTTTGTATCCTCTGGCTTTGTCACCGTGCCCTAGTTTATGACAGTGACTATTTATTGCCTTTGCAGTGTATCTCTTTGTTTTAAAGGATTTTTACACATTTTTCTCCTCCTTATCCTCTACAGATCCCATTCCTCATTCTTGTAGAACCCAGGATTGTGGAGAACACACTTCTTTTTCATTTATTTTTTGTCAGTTGAAAATAGTTAGATTTGCATCTGGTCGGTTGGATTTCATTTTCTTTGGGGAAGCCTGTGAGATGTTCTCTGAATTCTTGGGCTCAGAAACAGTACCAGTGTGTCCTTCTCTGTGCTTTCCATCAGAATTGCACTAGCTAGGGAGGGGGCTGTCTGCAGAACAAGACACTCGCGCAGGAACTTTCCATCTGTTACTTATTTAAGGGTGACATATCCATTTTAAGACTTCCTTTCCCCTTTTAATTATTTTTACTTTTTTACTATGCATTAACATTTTACTCATCCCCCTCCCTCAGTTTGGTCTTCTGGGTCACAAATTTGAGTTTAGATGATACCATTTGTGGCTTTCACTTGTGTAGTAAAACATCATGCCGTGTGTGGTACTTTTAACTAGTTTGCTCTTGGATTTATCTGCTGGAACTAAGAACTTATGGTATCTGTACTTCCCAGTCAGGTAAAGAAGTGACAGCCCATGCAGACACAGGGAATATCTATCTGTGGAGAGACAGTAGCATAGTCCAGGCCAGTCTGAAGCCTCATTTTGCATTTCTAGAAAGCAGATTGGCATTGTCTTGGTGTACTGAATTTGTCTCATTTATAATATTTCCAAACTTGACTATAAGCCAGAGATGAAGTGGCCTTCTTCTCCAGACCCTGACCATCCTGGGATTGCGACTACCTTCCTTGAGAAGAAAGACCCAAGAGCTAAAGTCCCCAAAGTACCCAGTGTGACAAAACCAGGACACACTTTCTAATCATTAGGAACAATTTCCCACACAAAACTGCAACTCGACTGCTTCCTTAAAAGCAAATATGAAATTCTCACAATTCCTAGCTATAGTATCCACCATTTGATAAGGAAAGGAATACAAAAATTCTTGGTGGGTTGGGGGTGGGGGTTTCAGAGGGGAAACTTCTGTAAACCCAAGTCATCCACCAACTACTAGATGGCCTAAAAAAGGAAAGAGAGCTTTGCAGAGCCCCAACAGCTAACTCAAGCGCAAAATGAGGATAAAATGATAGATAACAGTTTCTATGTTCTATCATTTCCATAAGTCTTCCCTATCCTTTCAGAGACGCTCCAAAAAAAAAAAAAAAAAACATGAGGAACACTTGCTACTTATTTATCTGCCATTCAAGAGAAAGCAAGCTGTGAACTTTAGCCCTAAAAAGAAGCTCAGACAAAGAGGATAGAGCAAAGATGTTGTAGCAACACTACTGGAGAGAAGACGCAGTCATTTCCAACATCCGTTTGTCTTGCAGAGGACGCCAGTTCAGTTCCCAGCACCCACATGGAGGCTCACAACCAAGTATAATTCCATATATGGTTTCTTCCTTTGACCTTCGTGGGCACCAGGCATGCACTAGACAGGGTCCCCTGAGGCCTCCTTCCAGCACAGTGAAGAAGAGAAGGGAAAGGGACATCTAGCAAACAGGACTATGCAGAAAGGTGGAGCCAAGCAAAGCAGGACAAGGAGTATTAAATGCCTTGCGTTCTAGTCTTAATCTGTAAAGTTCAGTTAACTCTCATTCCCATGCTTCCTAGGAGAATTCACTATGATCACACATGTTAGAAGTGTGTCATTGTGCCCAGCACAGAAGTCACTACCCCTTCCAGCCATTAGAACGGTGACTGCAGACCAGTAAGACACTGCCAGCCAGCTCAGCTCGCAGCCTAACAGATTGACTTAATGGGGACACACATCTCTAATCATAATACTTGGCAGGCTAAGGCAGGAGAATTATGGATTCAAGACCAGAGCAGCACAGGCCATGTAGTGGAACCCCATTTCAGAATCAAAACAAAACAAAAACAAAAACAAATGACCTTTACTAAACAAACTTATCCTTTTTGTAGCTTAGCTCTGGTGACAGTTCCCTCATCACACATGGTCTGTGACGTTCTTAGTTTGAATTCTGTAGGTAATGTCATTGCTACCCCTACTGCCTACCCTGTGTCTTGCAGTCTTCTCATGGAGTGAATTAAAGGTTTCTAGCAGATTTCTTCACAAAGCCTGTTGATTACCATGCAGCATTTCATAGCAATTTTCTCTATGGTTATAGATTGTCATATGATTTGTTCTAGTAACTCTATGTAGCAAGTTACTCAACCTGATCTATAATTTCCAGAGTGAACATTTACTCATTCAATAAATAAATTCAGAGGGGTAGCGAAGAAGCTGCTTTGGTGTTTAAGGATGTTGATCTTCTGAAATAATTCTACCAAATAATAGCTTGGCAGCTCTTTAAAAAAAAAAAAAAACTATTTAAAGGTCTGTCTCCAGAAGAGGAGGGAGAAATAATAGGATGCTAACACACAACCGTGTGCTATAGCTTAAGTTGTTTTTTGTTGCTGTTGTTTTCAGAAATGTGGCCTCTGTTAGGTTGCCCATGCTCCAGTGGGCAACCCCACACCTTAAGCATATGGACAACACTACTTGAATTAAGTGCATTATATATGTTTTAAGAAAAAAATGGAAGGGGGTGCAGAGAGATGGCATAGCATTGCATGGCATGGTGTGAGAGTTAAGAGCACTGGGCTCTTAACCGCTAAGCTGTCTCTCCAGCCCCAGGTTCTTACTTCTTAAGATTTCCATATCACTCTCTAGAACACTACCAGAGGAGAGTGGACCCTTAACCCTAACACCCCGTGTTTCCTGGGAGGACCCACAACTTGAACCAGTAAGAACTTTTGCCCCTTTGTGAGTGTTGTGTATTTAGCTTATCTTAATTGTATTCTGACTTGCACAACTATGTGACACACCACCACTCACCAGGGCTTCCACAGCAAGATGTTTTTTTGTTTGTTTGCTTGTTTGTTTGTTTTTATATTTTGTTTTCTTTGTGAGTGGAGGTTGCAAGGTTGCAATATGGAGGAACTGGGAGATGAGTGGGTTTGGAATGCATGGTGTCAAATTTACAAAGAATCAATAAAAAGTTTTTAAAGAAAAAGGAAAAAGGTCACTTTAAGTTAAGAGAGGGACAGAGAGGCCTGGAGGAGTTAGATCAGGGAGTAAAGAGTAGATATGATCAGTGGCCATGTATAAAACAGGCATAAAGGAACTAAGGCCCCTGCTAAAATATGTATTGTGCTGACATTTTAAGCCACTTTTCTCCTTGGAGTGTTGAAACTGTACTTTTTAATTATTCAATATTTATTTATTGATAACCATATTCCTACAACCCCTTTGACCTATCCACTAAACCTATTGATAACTATTACAACTACTTTCATAACCTTTTAGAAGGATACAGTCTCTGGGGCAGGTCCTCAGTCATCAGGAACACAGCCTCTGTGGTAGACCCTTTAATGCACTTAGTCTTTCTTCTGGAATATCTCAAACGTAGATCCGTCAGGGTCAATTGGCTATGGCAGTCTCACCTTATATAAGGCTTGAGGCTTTCTTCTCTCTGGGAGACCTCAGCTGTCTGTAGGCCAACTTATTTCCTTCCTATCAGCAACTCTGCCGCTCTGCCTCAGTCTTTAAAGCTGGCCACAGAGTTTCATTTAGTCCACTGTTCGGACAGATCAAACCCCTCTGGGCAAAAGCTGAGCCACAGGGTTTAGTCCTTGGCCTTTTCCTGTCTTGCTGAGGCTTTCTCTGCTCACCAGCTTCTTTCTGCCTCAGGGAGATCTGGCCATCAGTCCACCAGCACTTTCTCCATCAGGACTCGCTAGCATCGGAGCTCTCTTGCATGGAAGGGGGGCATCTGGCTCCATCCACTTGTCCTTACATAGGATCTCTCCTTGTTCCACCTGCTTCACTTAATTTGGGCTCTGCCCACTTAGCAGCTGAAAACAATGCCAGGCCAAATACTTTGTTTCTAGTCCATTAAGTCTTTCTTGGCTTCAACCTTGTTTTTTAGTCCATTAAGTCTTTCTTTTTTTTTTCACCTGGCTTCAACCTTGTTTTCCACTAGCTGATAAGCTAATTGGTCACAGCCAAGTTGATCTTCATGCCCCGAATTAAGAGACTGTATCAGAAACCCCTAGATATTTACTAAATCTTCTAATTTATATTAATCTAACTAACTCCCTACAGAGTGTAGTTTTACTTATAGGCCTTATCTTTCATTGATTGTTAGTCCAATCTTTTTGTGTCACATTCTTGTTATTTGCATGTGAAGTTCAAATGCAATTGAAAATTAGAATCCCAGGGTTGCGTGGAGTATGGATTTAAATTCCCAGACAATTGCATGACTAGAAGCTCAGTCACTCACCTGTCTCCCCATTCTCAGCCCATTTATATGGTATGTAAATGTAGAGCCATTTTGTCTTAACATCTGCAGTTCAAAACTGTCTAGCATATATTTGTTTTTTGTCTTGTTTTTATCAGTGTTTTGCCTGAATGCATGTCTGTGGATGTGGAGGCCAGAAAAGGGAGTTCAATCCCCTGGGAAAAGAGTTACAGATTGTTGTCAGCTGCCATGAGGGTGCAGGGAATTGAACCTGGGTCCTCTGGAAGAGCAGCCAGTGTCTTTAAAAAAAAAAAAAAACTTTTTATTGATTCTTTGTAAATTTCACATCATGCACTCCACACCCATTCATCTCCCTGACCCTCCATATCCACCCTCAGCCCTTGCAACTCCCCACAAAGAAAACAAAATATAAAAATAAACAAAGATCTCTCTGTGGGAGCTGCAGTGTGTCACGGTGTGTCACTTCATACACCCTTTTAGCCAAACATCTTTACTTACAAATGCCAGTGTTCTGAACTGCCACACCATCTCTCCCCAACCCCACAGCATCTATTTGCGGCTTACCAGTTAACACCATTATTAAACATTTCTACCTGTTTCAGCAAGTCAAGTCCTGCGGACTCTGCACTACAAGGCACTGCTAGGTAGTTGTAGACAAAACATTAGGTGTTGATTTGGCCAAATCTGTGGTGACCCCCAGCCATTGCTTGAGTAAAGAAAAGCACAAATCTGTGGTGACCCCCAGCCATTGCTTGAGTAAAGAAAAGCACTGTAGTAAAATTCAAGTCAATTAATTTCATAGTCATTTAGTTCCCAGCTTTGTAAGATATTCTCAAGTGTCCTCTGATATGACTCACTTCTGAATAAATAATCCTTCATAGTATTTACCTTTTTTACAGTTATCTCATAGATTAATTAATAAGAAAATGTAAACCAAAGAAGGCTTAAGGATTAAAATTCACCCTGCAAATGCATTTCAGATAGCAGCTATGCGTACTGAATTCACATGGAAATGGAATCTACCATCCTCACCTTTCACAGCTCACATGAAACTCACAGAAAATAAAACGAGTTTCACACAGAATAAATCAACTTACATGGAACATCCTAGAGAAGAATGATCTTTCTCTCTCTGTCTCTCTCTCTCTCTCTCTCTCTCTCTGTGTGTGTGTGTGTGTGTGTGTGTGTGTGTGTGTGTGTGTGTTATTTTAACTTTTATGCCTGGTGTTTATAAGGGATTCAGAATTTATAGTATGAAAATAACTAAGATTGAATTTCTCAATCCATCACCTAAAGATCCCTTTTCACATTCTAAGACACTCCAAAGCTTCATAACGTGACATTATAATGGAATTCACCTTTATATGCATTGTAGCATAACTATTTTAGCCTTGCAGCCACCTACATTAGTCACCTTTCAGAATTCTTTCTTTCCAAGCATAATGTCAACTTCATAAAAAGTTTACTTTAGAGAAACCTCTCACTGTACACATGATCTGTCACACTCACTCCAATATTAATTTGCAGTTCATGGGTGCATGATAAATTCAAACCTAGTTAAATGAGGCACCACCTTCCACCTCTGTAATTCTAAGTAATTGCTTATTTCCAATTACTATGTTTTATGTGGGAGCCACTGAATAGAGTGCCTCATTACGGTGATTGCACCATGCCTTCCCTGCAGAAAGGATGCTCATCAAGGACTATTCATCGGACCATGGTTTTGTTGCATGGTCAGATGATGTTCATGTACCCACTTTCCCATTTCTTGCTGATCTGTTAACACCTCAAAATGAAAGAAATAAAAAAGGTCATCCAAACTTTCCATATTAGAAACAGATGTATTCTTTTTTTAAAAAGCACTTCAAATAAAAAAGAACAAAGATTAGTCACTAAGTTAGCATTTGCAGTATTTCCTTCTCAAGTAAATATTAGTCTCTTCCTTCTGCAATCAATCGGTCCCAAGAGCGAAGTGACCATTGGTTCTTTGGGCCTCTTCTTTAAAACAGGGGAAGATAATGTAACCGAACTTTTAAATTATTATTTAACACTTATTTATTTATTACTAAATTCACTTATAACAAACACCAACAATTTCTTAACTATTAATCCTATAAATTCCTACAACCCCTTTAACCTATCCACTAAACCTATTGATAATTATAACAACTACTTTCATAACCTTTTAGAATGATACAGTCTCTGGGGCAGGTCCTCAGTCGTCAGGAACACAGTCTTTGTTGTAGATTCTTTAACGCACTTAGCAGTCCTTTTTCTGGATCTCTCAGATGCAGGTTCGTCAGGGTAAGTTGGTTATTGCAGTCTCACCTTAAATAAGGCTTCATGCTTTCTTCTCTGTGGGAGACCCCAGCCGTCTGCAGGCCAACTTCTTTTGAATCAGGAACTCAGCTGCTCTGCCTCAGTCCTTAAAGCCAGGCACAGTTTCCCCTAGGCCACTGATCGGACAGATCAAACCCCTCCAGGCAAAAGCTGAGCCACAGGGTTTAGTCCTTGGCCTTTTGGTGTCTTGCTCAGGCTTTCTTTGCTCACCGGCTTCTTTCTGCTTCAGGGAGAGAGCTGGCTATCAATGGCCAGCCCTTTTTTCAGCAGGACTCTTGGAGCTCTCTAGCATCAGGGGCCTCTTCCCTTTCTGGGCTCCATGCACTGTCCTTAAATAGGAGGAACTCTGTTTCAGCTTAATTTGGGCTCCGCCCACTTAGCAGCTGAAAACAATGTCAGGCCAGATACTTTGTTTCTTCAAGTCTATTGAGTCTTTCCTGTTTTTCCTGACTTCAACCTTGTTTTTCAGTCTATTAAGTCTTTCCTGTTTTTCCTGACTTCATGCTGATAATGCTCTTCAGGCCCCGAATTAAGAGACAGTATCAGAAACTCCTATATATTTTCTAAATCTAATTTATCTAACCCCTAGAAGATAACATTCCCTAAAAGGTCTGTGGTTGTTCCCAGGTGACTCAATTAATTTAATCAATCTTCTGATTAATTGAAAAACACAGTGGAGCTCTTTTATTGGGGGGCGGGACTAGTAAATGCAATGTGTAAGTGATCACGGTGATGACTTAGAAAGTCTGTAGATCTGTCAGGATTTGAAGGTTCTTATTCTGATCATTCATTTCACATGTAAAACAAACACAACTATTGATTCTTAGGTTTTTACAGTAAGATATGGGACAAGTAAAATTTTGTCATATGTGTGCAATCATCATCTTCACAAAAAGCAAGGAGACAAGTTTTTTTTTTAAGCATAGTTTAGAAAGCTCATTTTATTTTCTAGGGACATTTACAAAGATGTCGAAATGTACTAAACATATTTGAACTCTACACCTATATCATTCAGAGCTCTAATGGCAATCTTAAATCATGCATTGTTCATGATAGCAAACAACCTAATTTTTTTTAAATACTTTATTTTTTTTCTTCAAGTTACATCTCAGTAACAAACCCCTCCCTATTCCCCCTTCCTATCCCGCCCTTCCACCCTCTTCCCCCCCAGAAGTTTCCCCTTTCAGTCCAACAGATGGTTCCTTCTCTTATAACAGTAAGTATTATACAAAACAATATATATAAATATGCCACATTTATGAGAGTTAAATGGCCCAGTATACCTTCCCAATGTCTAGTTTATACATATTTGGCCCTTGACTTTAACATTCTACTATCTAACCAACTCCATGAGTTTAAAGGTCTATATGTGACTCAACATTCATACTATCTTGCAACACACTTTTAAGAGTATCTTCTTAGATCTATAACACTCTGTTGATTCCTAAACAGTTCAAAATTTAACTATCACAACCTAATTTTTATTATTCTCAAATTTTCATTTAAAAAGAAAATTCTAATTCTTACCCACAAGGATTAAATTTCAAATAAAGCTTAAAATATGTATATAATATCTCAGCACAGATCAAGGCAAAAAATCAATAAAGATATAGATATTTTAAAACATGCATATAACAGGCATTGATACAATTCTTCATTTAATAACTAGATATCAGCATTGTTATTCAAGAAAAAGAGGACAATTTATACAAGTTGAATATTTCATTTCTCATAAATTATAAATACATACCAAATAAATATTATGCAAAAGATGTGATTTGACCAAAATATAAAAAAATTAAAAATCTGTAACATACACACAATACCTGTACCAGACAGGTAGAAGTGGACACAAAGACCCACCCCTAACCAGAGTTACTTGGAATTGGCTGTGCTGGAAAAGGGAAAATCTGTTTTCTTCAGTGGAGTATCACTGGATATACCAGCCACACTCCAGAGCAGGCCAACATGCTTCCGAGTAGTTGACCCACACAAAGTGTGTGTGTGTGTGTGTGTGTGTGTGTGTGTGTTTTGTTTTGGTATTTTTTGTCTTATTCGATTTTTGTTTGTTTTGCCTTCATTTTACTTATTTACTTGATTGGCTGGTTGGTTGGTTTTGTTTTACAGTTTTGGGGTTTTTTGAAAGAGAAAGAACAAGTTGTGTGAGTAAGTAGGTGGGGAGGATTTGAGAGGAACTGAGGTAGAAAAAAAGAATATGATCAAAATATATTGTTTAAAAAAAACTAACACAAATATCAATTCCAAAAAGAAAAGAACACATATATTTTGATGTTGAAAATTCACTTCAAATAATTATTTGTGAAAGAAAACAATGAAAATAGAAAATATCTACAATTGGAAAGTAATTGCCATAATATATCAAGCTGGTGGTAGACAACTAGTGGATCTTTTGACATTTTATTTGCAGAAAATTTTCATTCGTGTAAGCTGTTAAACTTTATGAGCATAAAATAATTTAAGTCCATGGGATTTATAATAAGACCCAGTCCTTATTCCTTCCTGTGTCTTATAACTGGGCTTTTATGTTCCTTGCTCAATCAGGCTTGATATTTATTTTCAAAAAGTCAGTTTCAGTGCTGTCTTATCTGTGGTTTAGGATTTTATTAATTGCTATTCTTGACACATAAAGATTTATGCTAACCTTCCCAACATTCAATTCAATAATTTACTTTAAAAATATATCACCAAAAAATGCAAAGGTAGCAAAAAGTAAAACTTAAAGTGGATATTAATTGAACAAATATGAAATAAATAATGAGGAGAAGAATCGTAAAAGTGATGAATTCACATTGTAATTCACCATGAAGAAAGTAACAAGTCTTCTGGAAAGATAACAAATGTGTCCACTGAGTATTACATCAGTGTGAAGTGTCACAGGAACAAAACAGAATGCCTAGACTTTAAAACATTCCCGTGGCAGGAGCTTAGCAGTTAAGAGCTCTTCTGAGGACCTGAGTTTGGTTCCCAGTACCCAAATCTGGTGGCCTCAACCACATGTAACTCCAGCTCAGGGGATTGGAACTCTCTCCTGGAATCCATAGGCACCCGCACACACAATACAGACAAATCCACATGTACAGAAAATAAAAATAAAATTTTCAAAAAGCAACACATCCTTACACAACATTAAAAAAATAGCAGTAAGGAAAGGCTACTGGAACATGTCTGTAACCCAGCACTCAAGAAGACCATGAGTTCAAGGGCATCTGCCACTCCATAGCCGGGTGGAGGCCAGCCTGGAATACAGGAGACCACGTTTCAAGACAGAAGCAAATAAAAGTGGGCGGAGACAAACCAACAGCCTCATGATTCCTGTGTTATTGACATGTTTTAGAACTAAAACCGAAGTCATCCACAGAGCATCAGGGCTTATGGGAAAACAAGCACACCCTCCAAGTTCCTGAAAACATGAACAGGAACTGAAGGAAAATGGAACGGTCCAGGGCAGGCATGATGAGAAAAACAGTAGATCCAAGTAAACTTTGAGGGGGACAAAAAGGGCAGGTAGGGATGGAGTACAGAGCCAGGAAATCCAGGAAAGAAAGGGTCCGTATTTGATCAGTGCATTGAAACAACAGCAGCAGAAAGGGAAGCTCTACAGCTGAGAGACACAGAAGTGTCTGGTGAACACAGTGCTGCGTAAGAATGAACAAGAAATGTGCATCAAGATCCAACATCCCGTAAGCCACAAGAAAAAAATAATGAGCAGAAAGCATGTCTTAAAGCCATATCCATAAATACTTGTAACTGGGGCAAAATCACTTAAAAGATATTAAAAACCACATTAGGTTAAATTAGCAGCATAAATAAGTTTAAAAAGAAGAAGTGAGGTGCTGAACTCAAGAAAGAATCATAAGTAAAGCAATAATATAAAAGAGTTAGATGTGTTTGATTTTGCCGAAAAGATCATAAGAGAAACCTTTTTAAATTTGTCCTTTGTGTATGTGCATGTGATGTGCTGTGTGTGCATTTCCATGTGTGTGTGCATTTCCATGTGTGTGCACATATGTGTGGAGGCCAGAGGTTGATTCTGTGTGTCTTGCTTGAAATTTCTCCCCCTTCATTTTGAGGCAGAGACTCTCAAAACTTAGGGGTCACTGATGGGTCCCGTGTAGGCCGCTTTGCTCTGAGGATGCCTGTCATTAGCTCTGCAGTGCTGGGATAGCAAGCTCCCTGTCATGCCCACCTGGGTTTTATGTGGTGCCGGTATTGTGATCTGGAGAACCATCTCCCCAGTCCCTGGGGAAACTTTTTAAAATCAAAAAGAAATAAAAATAAGTCCCACATTATTATTCTAGGCACTCATAGTGGAGAATACCACAGCAAGATACTAGAACAAGCGACAAACATTGTGAAGCAGAATATTTGAAACAAATATGTAAAGCATATGCCAAGTCCCTGGAAATATTGCCCGGGAAGGAACAGAAATATGATCTATACCACATATGTTAAAAGACTTTAAACTTTAAACACGCTTTGACACTTGTCTCCCCAAGCAGCAACTTTTAAATTAATGAACATCAGATCATCAGCAACAATCCTTTAGATCAAAAGAAACCAGAGTGCCACATAGGATTGCCAGGGAAGAATGTGGGAGACAAGCTTTGTTTTAACCCAGGAAAATTAAATTTCTCGATGAGAGATAGAAAACCTGTTATCAAGATGACATTATACACAGAGAGCACTAGTTAATAGCTTTCCCATGAGCTCTTCCCAACGAAACTTCTAAAAACATTGCTTCTGGCAGACACATCACCTAAAAAAGTGATTCAGGCACCAAAGGAAGTACCAAGTGGCAGTGGGAAGCACACATCAGGAAGAGCGGAGACCATGCGAGGGTGGAACTAAAGAAGAAACACACCACAGCCATGTGCTGTGAGGGTGTGGGACAGACTATGTACCGGCGCCATTCTCTCAGTGCCTTCCAGTTGTCCTGGCTGTGGCTCTGTCATTGTTCTGAGATTACCTGTGAACTATAAAATTAAACTAATGAGTAACGATGAGATAGTCAGATTCTGTCCTTGGGAAATTAAGCCTTGAAATCAGAAGAAAAATAGCGATGTAATATTGAAGAAGTAAGTAAAATTTCTGTGACCTGAATCTAAATGGAAACTGTGAGTCAGCTCAGGTGAAGTCCCAGAATGGCGACCGACTCAGTATCAATAAACACTGCTGAAACCTAGATTATGTGCCCGGTGGGGAGGGGGAGAGAACATTTCTCAGTAAATATATCAAGGCTGTTTAGTGAAAGTACTGTTGATTTGGAACAGGAGGTGCACATAACGGTAGAGCATCTTGTCATTGCTCTGAGCCAAGGAGCTGTGCCCACAGCGGCTAGCATAAAGTCAAAGAACTGATAGGCCGATAGGCTGTTGATCACTCGACCCATAATGAGAAAAAAAGAGCATTAAGTCAGTGAGTAGGGAGGGAGGGGAGATCTGGGAGGAGCTGGAAGAGGAAGAATGTCATCAAAATATATTTCATTAAATTACCGAGGAGTACATAACTTCAAAAGTAGCAATTGTAATGGAGTAAAATCCATCAAATACACCTTAACCTTGAATTCATAGTGACTCTTTAAACAATTAGTCACTTTCAAAGAATTGTACAAAATCCATTAACTATTAAAAACTGGTATGAAAACACCCAGAATTATGACTTTACCTTGAGTACTTTCCCCAAGTACTACACTGGCAGATAAAAAAATAATAATACAGGAGGGACAGAATCAGTTCAATGAAATGCAAAGAAGTGACGATTGTGCGAGCGGACAGAGTCCATACAATGAACCTGAATGCTGCCGGCAGCACAGAAACAGAAACGCGGGGCAGCAGGCGTGTCCTGGGGCCAGGGCAGGACAGCACGGATGGCCCTGCCACACAGATCAAACCTGGCCATAACTGAGGATCGGCCGCTGATTCACAGGAAACAGCGACGGCGGAAGAGCCTGGGAACCAACCTGCCCTGTGCCTCCAGCAGGGCCGCACAACCTGGAACTGCAGGGGAAGCTTGTCCACCCTTTGACTAAAAGACCTTTCTAAAACTCGGCAAGATGCACCCATCCACTGCTGGGTCCAAATTCCAATCCAAATTACAGAAACTGCGCAGAAATTGAGTTGAATTTCATGGCTTTTGAGTTCTGTGCGAAAGTGTACAATTTAGGGAACAACAGTTTCTGCGTGCGTGCGTGCGTGCGTGCGTGCGTCCGTGCATGCGTGTGCACTCCAGTGTTACTGGGGACTGAACCTAAGATCTCACACAAGTTAGACAAGAGTTCCACCTCAAGATGTGGACATATCTTTGAAATCAAAAGTTTAAGATGTTAAAAAAAAAACTGTTTTACTTTAACACTTAAATTAAAATTTAGTGTATTTGATTTTGTTCACTAATTCAGTTAAAGAATTACCATTTTGTGATTCAAACACATAAGGTTTGCAAATAAAACTAAGTAACAATATTTTCAACTAATCATTTGTTTCCAGTGCAAGCTCTATCCAAATGGGTCCCCTCTATTTATTATTTTTCTACATATTTGATGCACTTAGATTCAGTATAAGCTGTTACTGACTCCTTTCACTGTTGCGATTTGCAATTTATGATCTGAAATTAGGTATTTTGAAATGGCTCTGTGTAGTCTTTATTTCAGGTGACTAGCAGTATCTTTTGATGCCATAAGAGGGCACTGCAGAGCAGCATAGCTCTGAGTTCTTCGTGACTAACAACCAAAGAATGTCTGTTCTGAAGGAAAAATATAAAGCTTTTCGACCGCAGCCAAGGATCAAAGAACAAATGATATCTACAGACCTTTATTTACTCTGAAAAAAAAAGCAAATATATATAGAAAGATATCTGACATCAAATGTACGTCTTTCAGAACACAGTAGTGTTTAATCTGCAGGTTTTATATTAAACAGAAAACATCTACTACTTCTACTGTTAATTTTAATACCATTCCTGAGAACAACCTTGGACACATGGCCACGACATTTGCTTTAATCAGCTCGAGTTTATTGTACTAAACAGCATCTCAAACATGCAGAATGAGTGTTTGCTATCAGTCAGCTGACAGGTGATTGAATTCTGGTTGCTGCCTTTTGCAAAAGACAAGTGAGGTGTGTGCTGTTGGCTGTGACCATCACGGCGTCTGCCTTCTTTGCCCGGGATGCCACTGATGGCTCTCTTGTGTTCTGGCCTGACTTCTGACTCCTAACTGTATGTTTCTAGTGAGCACAGCAGAAGCGCTCCCCTGATAGGCCCTTCAGCTCTTATTCCTGAGTACTGCTCCCTCAAGATGTGATAAAATCGTAGCCATTGTAAAACTGTCCGGGGGGGGGGGGTGTCCTTTCTTTAGCGGGTGACAGATGTAAGAAAGTAAATGCCCTTTTATGTGCTACCATGAAACGTACTTTCTAAATAAATGGCATTCACTCTAGTCTCTATCAACACGTGATTAATTTTCCTAGGAGTTCTAGTCAACTCAAGAAGAATTCAGGGTTTCATTACAAAAAGATAGAGTTTTCATAGATGTGGGAGGAAAGGCCAATGTGGTCAGTGATCCCACACTTCTTCATTTCAGTCACCTAAGTGGTCGGTAGTGATAGCAAGGACCAGTTTGTGGGGGTTAGAGTGATGGCTAGGTAGGTAAAGTGCTTGCTAGGCAAGCTTGAGGACCTGAGTTCAGATCCTTATTGACTGCACGAAAGGCTGGGTGTGGCAGGAAGGATCTGTAAGCTCCGTGCAGAGGTACAGAGATCCCTAGGGCTCACTGGCCAGCCACTCTAGCCAATCAGTGAGCTCCAGGGTTAGTGGGAGATTCTGTCTCAAAAAAACAAGGTTGAGAGTGATAGAAGATAGATATTGACCTCTGACCTGCACATGTAGAAAAGATGGGTCTGTGTCTCTTGTCCTTTCCCAGGTTTGGCCATCATGGTTCACAGTATAATGCTTCTTTATAGACCAGCTTGTAAATGCGAGCTCACGTGTTATAGCCTGGCCTGCCTGACTGAGATATTCAGTTCCAGAGTTCAAGGGCCTGGCTCACATCTGTCTTTTGTCATCAGCCATTACTGATGTATGTGTTCAGTGTTTTAAAAAGATAATCTACTGATGGCAGACAGTGGCTCATTCTCCCATCCTTTTCTCCCAGTGCTGACTACTAAAAATGCTCACTCTTAGTTCTTGGGAATCTAACCTGGATAGTCTCTCTCTCTCTCTCTCTCTCTCTCTCTCTCTCTCTCTCTCTCTCT
>CAJQZJ010032066.1:8246758-8259148 GCA_907164525.1 Lophiomys imhausi | reverse complement strand
ACACACCATCTACACACCATGCACACACCATCTACACACCATGCACACACCATCTGCATACCATGCACCACACCATGTGCCACCGCATAGCTCCAACACGCAGCCTCACAGTTAGTTTAGAATCTCTACATAGATAAAAAAAAATAATATTAGGAAAGAGCTTTAATCATTATGTTAGGTGAAACAAGTCAGACCCACAAAACAAATGCCAGTTTTGTCATATGTGCAGCCTGGGTTTAAAATTGCATGGGGGGGGTAGGAATGAATCTAAAAAGGGATCATAAGATGGGAGGAAAAGATATTAAGAGAAAGGTACATGTGATACAGGTGTCAAAAGAGGAGATGAACCAGTTTGAATAATGTCTTCTGTCTCATAAATTCTGAATATACCATTCCTTTATATCCCAAAACTAAACTAGTCCTTATACTTTACAGCTCCGCAAGTCTGTCTTCAGCATCCGGGCAAGGAACCTTCTGGAGAAGGAGACTGCAGTCACAAAGATCTTAAGGTAATACCAATAAACTTGAAACACACTTTAACACAAGTGGGACCATAGTAAGGGAAGAAAGGAGCTTTCTTGGTGAATTCATCTTCTAGACAGTAATATTTACTTTCTGCTCAATTGTAGGATTGCACATCTTCATGCTTACAAATAATACCAATGACATAACTAATGTTTGTCTAGAAAACATACTATTTTACTATCATAATATGCTATGTTTATTATTTAATGTATTTAAATAAACTATACCTAAAAGCATTTACAAAAAAGGTGAAAAGAAATTATCACTATTCTTGACCATCTATACATGTTGTCTTAACTAAAGGGAAAAAAATCTGAAGGAAACATAGCAAAAGTACAAGTCTTTAAAAAGTAATTATGATTTCCTCATTGATAACAGGATTTGTTAAGATTCGAAAGCTCTGCTGGAAATGTCTATGCACCATGTGCATGCAGTGCCCATGGAGGCCAGAAGAGGGCATCAGATCCCCCAGATTGGAGTTACAGCTGGTCATGAGCCTCCATGTGGGTGCTGGGAGCTGAGCCTGGGTCCTTTGCAAGAGCTCTTTGCTGTGCACACATCTCCAACCACATAGCCACCTTCAAAGGATCATGAATAGTGTAACTCTCTAAAACATGCCATGTGTCAATAAGGAAATCAACCTGACCACTTAAGTGTATAAGATGTACGTTATAATAGAGAGTGATATGATTCATATAAATGTGCAACCATTTAGAATATAAAGATTGTTGCCTATGTTATGCATATGTCTAAACGATAAAAAATGGTATGGCTGACAAAGGCAATAGGCACCTTCATATGGCGAAGCAGTCCTCAAATGGTAAGTGGAAGGAACCAGACCCCTCTACCAAGTCCATCACTAGGAATGGTCATGAAAACATCTCTTCATAATGTGTATTAACTATGGCTGGGAAGCCATGATAAGGTAATCCAGCTCTGTATGTATACACAAGATGATAAATTATTAACTTTATAATGGTACCTGGAGCTTGTGAGAGAAAAAAAAAAAAACGTCCTGTCTCATTGAGACAAATTCCACTGTGTTCTCTCGCCACAGATGACATTCAGGCACAAAGTCACCCATGTATTGTAATATCTCTTTGGCATAAAATAAATATTGTTGGGGTTTGAGTATTCTCAATATGATTTGATAAACATGGAAGGTCTCATGGAAAGAGATGACCAAAGTCCCAAAGTGGCTGGTGCTCTGGCTAGGTGCCCATCCATCTCACCGTCAGCCATGGAGTATGCCATGAGGCTGGTTTGGACAGTTCATAACCTCTAAGATATTTGGTCAAGCTGTGACTACACCAGCAAGGTCAGGGCAGGGATCTACAGAAGTGCCGACACACTAGGAAAGGAAACGTCCATCAAATGAGGAGCTACTCACAGCATAAACCACTCACTTTGAGTCTAATTCAGAACCTTCCTACCATCTCCCCTGTAACAAGTCTGCTGGGCTTCGAATACACAGTGAACATGCCTGTGTCTGGGTATTTAACTGCATTTCTTTGCTGGAGCTACACAGGGGGCCAACTGTGCCAGTTAATGACTCTTTGCTCTGGGTACCAACTTGCAAGCCAAGACCAAAGTTGCCAGTGAATAACTCTGCCATTGCTACCCAGCAAGCAAGTCATGGCCAGAGTGCCTGGTGAATGACCCTGTTTCAAGGATATTTCAATACTTTGGGGCTGAAAAGGGGGATGGAGTTATAAGGAAGGAGTTGTAGGCCTCAGCTTCTTTATATTTTGTCATGGTTACTGTTAGTTGTCAACTTGAAAGGACCTAGAGTCACCTCTGGGCATGTCTGTGAGTAAGTTCTAGATTAGAATAGCTTCCGTGAGAAGACCCACCCTCTATATGAGCAGCACGTTTCCGTGGCCTAGTCCTGGACTATATAAAAGGAAGAAGCCAGCTGAACCCCAGCATTCATCTCTCTCTCTCTCCTTACTGGCTGCAGATACAGTGTAACCTGCTGCCTCAAGCCTTGGCCACTGTGGCTTCCCTGTCATGAGGGACTACACGCTCTACATGTGAGCCAAAATACATCCCACCATCCTCAGATTGAGTCAGGTAGTTGTCACAGCAATGTGAAAAGTAACTAATGTGTACTCTTATGAGCAATCCACTGCCTCCCCCTGTGGTGGAGGTTTTGATTTCTTTGGAAACACAGTTGTGTTGAAGGAATATGTAAGGGTGTGGGAGTGGCTGGTCTACTGCTGAAAAACAGGCTTATAAAAAAGGGGCATGGAAATCAGCCTGATGACTGACACCTCTGGGGAACACCTGGGAGCCCTTGTGATATTGGTCAACAGGTGAACCTCCTGAGGTTGGCCAATGAGAAAACATCCTGGTGCATAATTAGAGAGAGTATAGAAAGGCAGGCCTAGAAACTCAAGAGGGCTTTTTGCTTGGCATTGCTTCCCAACACTGCTCATCACTGCTTCACTTTGAAAGACTCTAGACAAAGGTTGCTGCTGCCAAGACTTGTGGCCAAGGTTGGATGGAGCCCAGGTTGGGTGTACCCCAGGGGAAAAGCCACAGCCCGAGATCATGGCCCCGTGGAGGGCAGCACCTGCCTGGTGGATTTGGTGGGGCTGGACAGACGAAAGAGACTGGGACCTCAAGCAGGGATGCAGCAATGAAGTACTGAGGCCATGCACAGGGCAGCATGTGCCCCATGAACAAACTCAAATGGATAGAAGAGACCTTGGCCTCCAGTGAGTGTGCGGTAACAGCCAGCTCTCCGGCCGCGCGAGTGTGGCACCTGCCCCAAAGTGACAAGCTTGGGTAGAAGGCAGGGCCATAGTGCAGCACCTTCCCCAAGGAGATCTGGCAAGCTCAAACCAACAGAAGAGGCCGTGGTGCAGGACCTACCCAGAGGAGGTTCAGAAAAGCCAGACAGGCTGAAGGACCACGGAAACAAGCGGGGTGCAGAAACTGCCATTGAGAGCCAGGTGACCTGGGTTCCTTAGGGCATTGGCTGATTTGGATGGACTGCTGAAGAGTTGTCCCAAGGACTTGCGCCTGAGAAATATCCTTTCTAATCTGCCTCCGTGGGTGGTTGGAAGGCATTTAGAAATTATTAATAAATAGTTATAAGGTACGCCAGCATGCCCCTTCCAACCTTCCCCTTCTTTTTCCTCTCCCTGTTGATGAGGCAGGAGGCACCCTCTACAAATCACGGTATACGCTGATCTTGTCTTCAGTCTTGAGGCAGCCAAACGAAACGACATGGCTTTCCCAAGAGCATCCTGTGGGCCAATACTCTATTATTTATCTAAGTGACAAATGTTTCAAAACCTCCCAGGAAATCATTTCATTTACAGTTAGGCCTTGCAAAATCATCATGTCATAATGTATATGGGAACATGTCATTTGAATCGAAAAAAGTCACACTTTTTCTGAGATCTGATCAGTTTAACAATGGGAAGTGACTTAATGGGTACAGGGTGTCACAACAATAAATGGATTAGACGGACGGAATAAATCATGTTTTCACAAAATTCTATTCAGTCACATATTCAAACAATGCTGCAAGGGGGAAATTTAACATTTTCTTTAATATATAGAAGTTTGTGGTTTTTATTTGGAAAAGTATATGATGTGAGAAAAAAAATCTCTAAACTCTCAGGAAATATGGACCTCCTCAACCTTTCCAGACAGTGGTATAACTTTGGGATAGCAAAAGCCAATAGTATTTCACTACATCGCAGAAAAGCATAAAATGAAAGGGCCTTAGTTATATATCACCTGATGAATTGCAGAAAATACCTGACCACAGCTTGAAAATAATAGGATTTTTAAATGTAAATTTGATCCTTACAAGCATTCATCTTTTTTGTTGTATAAAAATGCCTTGGCTTCTCTGAGTGTCTGAGAGCAGAGGTCCTGTGGTCTCCAGAAGACTCTGTTTCTCTCCAGTCCTTGCCAATCTGTGGCTCTCGCAGTCAGATTCCCTGTAAGACATCCCTCTTAGCAGCATGGTTGTGTAATTCAAGTGCTGAGGAAGCAGGCTCATCTTTGGAACTTGCAGGCTATCTACCCAGGTCCACTCAGAGGACTGTGACTCAAAAAGGATAGTGGAGAATGACTGAGGAAAATAGCAGACTTCAATCTCTGTCCTCCACATGCATACACTTGCACATAAACCCACATTTACATGTACACACTAACACCTATATCACACCACACATACACACACTCATGCAAACCAAGAAGAAACAAAGAAGGGTTGGGATACCTAGATACCACATCTATTGAGATGATCATGTGATTTTCGTCTTAAAGTCCATTTAAGTGGTCTATCGCATTTACTGGCTCGTGTATGTACAACCACCTCTGCCCTTCTGTGATAAAGGCAACTTAGTCATGGTGTTTTTTTTATGTATGTCTTTATTTAGTTTGCAAGTATTTTACTGAGGATTTTTGAATCTATGTTCGTCAGGGATAGTGTCCAATAGTTTACTTTTTTGTTGTGTTTTTATCTAATTTGGGAGTTAGAGTCATACTGGCTTCATAAAAGACATTTGGGAGTGTGATTTCTGTTTCTTTTCTTTTAATAATCTAAGAAAGATTAACTGTAGATTTTCTTTGAAATTCTGGTAGAATTTTGCTATGAATGTATCTGGGCCTACTCCTCTTTTAGTTGGAAAGTTTTTTAATTTCTATTACAAACTTCCTTTTATAAGTCTGTTTAGAGTTGTTGATCTCTTCTTGGTTTAATTTGGGTGGTTTGGATGAAATTTATCCATTTCTCTTGGGTGTTCTAACTGAATGTAGTACAGGCTTTTAACATATTCTCTTATAATATTTTTAATTTCTTTGATATCTGTTGTGACATTTCCTTGTACATTTCTGATTTTGTTAATTTGCCCTCCCCCCCCCCCTTTTGGCTCATTGGGAAGGGTTTGTCAATCTTGTTTATATTCTGAAAACCAGCTCTTAGACTCACTGATTCTTTGTATTCTAATTTTCTATAGTTTTCTTTGTTTCTATTTCTATTGGTTTCTGCTTTGATTTGTATTATTTATTGCCATCTATGGGATTGGGGTTTGGCTTGCTCTTGTTTTTCCAATTTTTTGAGTGGTATCATCATGTCATTTATTTGTGCTCTTTCTGAACATTTAACATAGGCACTTAGAGCTGTAAATCTCCCTTGCAGGACTCCATTTAATGTCTCCCAGAGGCTATGTTGTGTTGTGTTTTCATGGCCCAAGAGGCTGATCCTACAGTCTGTGGTGCAGACAAATGAGCTGAAGGAAGGAACCGGAGCTAAGAATGCAGATTCTGACTGAGTGAGGCAACCTCCCCTTCAGAGCCATGTAAATCTTTCTGGTGGAGGTAGATTTGCAGCCCTGATGATCAAAATGCTACCAGGCCCACAGTTCTCATCGGACCTACATCTCAAGGTGTTCTGATTTGGATGCTGCCATTCAGCCCCACTGAAGGTCACTTCCTTCCAAATTCCTGTGACCTTTTCTCACCATCAGAGAGGGGGAAATGGGCCCGTGTTTTCAAAGTGCTCCTGCCTCTGCTGAGGCTTGCTCCAACTCAAAGCCCCCAAGTCAAGCAAAACTGCACTCTCGTTCTCGAAAGCGTCAATGAATACAGAAATATCACACCTGAAAATCATTAAACTGTACATTATTCCAAAAAGGTCTGTCCTTCAACCACCTCAGAGACCTGAGAGGGATAAATATATCTGATTATATAGGAAGTGCAGGGCTTGCAGCTTCCAAAACTAATAGCTAGAGTCTCATAGTTAAATTTTGAGTTGTTTAGGAATCAAGAGGGTGTTCTGGATCTAAGAAGATATTTTTAAAATTATGAGGCAAGTTAGTATGAAAGCTGAGTTAGATATAGAACTTTAAACTCATGGAGATGGTTAGATAGTAGAATGTTAAAGTCAGGTGCCAAATACATATGGACTGGACATTGGGAATGTATGCTAAGCCATATAACTCTTATAATCGTGGCCTATTTATTTCTGTTGTTTTGTATTGTATTTATAGTTATAAGAAAAAGAACCATTATTTGGACTGAAAGGGAGAGCTGTTGGGGGGAAAAATAAATACCTTTAACTAAAAAAAAAAAAAAAAAAAAAAAAAAGGTCTGTCCTTTTCAGGTTTGCCACGAGTTTGCCTCATTAGCCAAGACAGTATCTTTATAACCTTGGCTAATGATCAACTTGCATATTGTAACCTGATATTTTATTAGTGGCACTTATGATAATAAGTATTACTAGAAGTCTAAAGAATAGTCTGTATTATCTTTAGTTAGAGCTAAGATGAAGTGTCCAAAGGATAATAAGTAGCGCTGCCTTTGTTCCTGGTTATCATCTTAAGGGCATCATCTACATTTTTAAGTGTTTTATTTTGTGTTATATGTGTGTTTTGCCTTCATGCAAGTTTGTACATCATGTGTGTGCCTGGTGCCCATGGAGGTCAGAAGAGGATTTAGGATCCCCTGGAACTGGTTGTGAGTCACCTTGTGGATGCTGGCCATTGAACTCTCTCTTGTGAAAGAGCTGCCAGTTTTCTTAACAACTGAGCCACCCCTTCAGCCTCCTATGATAGATTTTTTTTTTCTCAGAAGAGTGCTCCTGAGTTACCCATCCATCAAGGATTTCTGTGGCATCTCCTCCATGCTATGGAATTGTAGTCTTCTTGGTTTTTCCCATTCAGCAATTTCTGCTTTCCAAAGCACCATCTTTTGTTGTTGTTTTTGCTGTTTTGTTTTATTTGTTTGTTTGTTTGTTTCTTTGCAGCCCTGTCTGGCCGGAAACTCACTCTGTAAGTCTGGCCTTGAACTCAGAGACCTACTTGCCTCTCCTTCTGCATGGGATTAAATCCTCTGGATGGGATTAAAGGTGTGCACCACCACAGCCAGGATCGAAGCTCTATCCTGTTGGTTAGCCCTCCCATTCAGGTAATTTGAATGAGGTCATGTTTTTCAATCTGTAGCTCCCAGAACATTCTGGGCATGACTAGCAAGGTAGTGTATATAGCACTGCAGAGAGAAACGGAGTGTGTGACTTCATCCCACCCACCCACCCCAACTCTGTTCCTTCAATCACTCCTTAGCAGTGGGGTTGGCCAAGGGAGAGAAGGACCTCAAATGACTGGAAATGAGAAGAGAGAGACAGAAATCCTTCAGGCACTCACTCAGTTTGGTTCAATCTCCTGAGACAGAAATAATTATTTTATGGCCAACATTTGACAAGAATAACAATTCCCAACTACTTCTGGTTTTACCAGCATTTCTGGACATTAGTCTTGCAGACTAATTACAAGACACTATTTGGCACCATAGATATAGAAACCAAGGACATAGATGAGAATTCAGTTTATTCACAAACTATATAAATAAAAGGATAAAGCATGAAGTGTGTGTGTGAGAGAGAGAGAGTGTGTGTGTGTGTGTGTGTGTGTGTGTGTGTGTGTGTGTGTATAAAACAAAAACAGCAAAAATTTCAAAGTGATTGAATCAGTTTTTTCCTTCCTTAGTCCCATGATTTTCATTTGGAATATCAGTCTACAGTCAAAAATAAAGTGTAGACCTCCAGAAATAAGCAATTAAATTATAAATTATTTTTAATCTCCTGTTGTTCTGATAACAGGATGGGCTTTCTTGCTGTCCTGGTCCTTCGTGCCTGGGGCACAAGTACTCCTTTTGTATAGAACATTCGTGCTGAAGATGCCACCTGACTTCAGTGCCTTCTTGTATGGCTCAGCTGGTTACCAGATTGATCGTCTGCGTATCACTGTGTGCTTATCACGTTCACTATCAGCCCCAACCCATAAGGGTCATCAGGGGAAGCACCAGGGCATGAAACACAGAAGCAGGTTGAGTTTGGAATTGTGGTAACAGGACACTGCTGAGTATGCAGGAAAAAAAAAATATATATATATATCAGGAATCTACTAGGCCTCGGTCCTCTGTGATCAGCAGACCGCCCTGGCTGGGACCAAATGTTGCCTGCACCATGCTGACCGCCCGGGCTCTGGGGGCAGTGGGTAAGAAGGCGCAGAGTCACCGCGCAGACCCTGGGAGCTGCAGTGCAGGAAGGAAGCCCCTTTCTTACACCCCCACCCTTTGCCCCACCGCTGAGCTGCAAGCTGCTGCGGGTTCCTCGTCATTGGCTCGTGTCTCATTGCCCAGTGATGTCATCAGTCTCCAGGCAGGTATGGACATGGACCGGCTCCACTGGGAAGCCCAGCCACTGACCCTGAGTTGTTTAGAAATGGTTTCTTCTACATATTCCTTTCTGCAGGCCTCCAGGAATATGCCCTCCTGTGGAAGAGGAGGGTACTGCAAGTTCAATTAAAAGAATGTATTCTATAGCAAAACAAAGATTAAACTATGTATAGCATTAAACTTTTTCTCTCAATAAAATATCTGGCTCTAAAAAATGCTGTATTTGGTTCTGAGAGAGGGTTCAGTGATTAAGAACACTTAGTGCTGGCCCAAAGGATGCAAGCTTGTTTCTAGCACCCATGCTGGGTGACTCTCAATGGCCTAACTACAGATCCAGAGGATCTGATACCTCTGGTGACCTCAGACACTGTACACATATGAAATACACACACAAATAAAATTTACAAAAATATAAAGAAAATATATTATAATTTATATATAAAAGTATGATAATAATTAGCATAAACATATACACGGGGTAATGCCCTGGTTTTTGGTAGTCTTTAAGACAGTTAATTAATTTTTTAAATGAATTCAGGAACATGTTCCATAGTCATGGGATTCTGTAATTCTTGGTATAAAAACAAAAACAGAACAAAAAAATATGAGGAATAAAGAGGGTATTTACTTATTGTAGCAATGTTCTCTTAATTTTGCTGTGAACTTAAATCTGTTGTAGAATGTCTTTCAGTAAAACAATCATTTTTTTTATTAAGGTTTTTTTTTAAATACTTTATTTTTTTTCTTCAAGTTACATCTCAGTAACAAACCCCTCCCTATTCCCCCTTCCTATCCCGCCCTTCCACCCTCTTCCCCCCCAGAAGTTTCCCCTTTCAGTCCAACAGATGGTTCCTTCTCTTATAACAGTAAGTATTATACAAAACAATAGATATAAATATGCCACATTTATGAGAGTTAAATGGCCCAGTATACCTTCCCAATGTCCAGTTTATACATATTTGGCCCCTGACTTTAACATTCTACTATCTAACCATCTCCTTGAGTTTAAAGGTCTATATGTGACTCAATATTCATACTAACTTGCAACACACTTTTAAGAGTATCTTCTTAGATCTATAACACCCTCTTGATTCCTACACAACTCAAAATTTAACTATGAGACTCTAGCTGTCTATTCTTCAACCACCTCAGAGACCTGAGAGGGATAAATATATTTGCTTATATAGGAAGTGCAGGGCCTGCAGCTTCCAAAACTAAGAAAGGACATACCAATGACTGCCTGGACAGTTCCCATTTTCTCTCCATACATTTCTGCATCAGTCTTCAGCCTTTGGGTCCTGTTTCTATGACAGACATTTGTTGTAGAGCAGGGATTATGAAGGACTTACCTACCCTGTCTTGGCAGAGTTAGGCTGTCGACTTCCCTGCTACCAAGTTAAAGGTAACGCTTCCTAATGGTATCATACCTAGAGATACTTAAAAATAAAATGTGAAGCTCTGACCTCTTGATAACAACCATCTAAAACGGTCTAGGATAGTTAAGTAAAACAAACTCCTAGTCATGCAAACATGTCACTTTGTTAGCTACTATGACAGTCTATCACAGATATTCTCTAAACTACCCAGTAATCAAGTTGCTAAGAGACAAGCAACATTTGCTTATCTAAATACAAGAGATGGATAGGGCATCTTCAAAAACCCCAAGAGATCTGCAGAATATGGCATTCAAAGATGTTATCTTAAATTAAGATTTTCTTTTTTTTTTATATCGAGACATATCAGCGCCTGACAGCACCCCCTATTCTACTCCAAGTAGAAGATAAGCATCGAAGAACCTCCACTGTAAGATGGTTGAATTAGTGGCAAGCCTATCTCTTGGCATGAAAAAAACCCCTTGCACCAACTGCAGACAGACTGCTGTCCAAAACAATCATTTTTAATAAAAAGTTGATTGTACGTTAAGAAAAAGAATGCATTCTAGAGATATTTTATTAGATAGTCTCTTACCTTTGTTCACCAAAGTACAGTTTTTCCTTTTGAGTTAGTGTCTGATGTGTAACTGTTGTTAAGCGAATCCACATGTAACTGCAACATTGCAGAACTAAGAGATTATCAGGCTGCTGTGAGCAAAAGTCACTGTGATTAAATCCTGCTGCTCCTAGTCTTACTTTCCTCGTAAACATACAGCGATACATAGCCATGTAAATGTCTGTAGTAAACACTAGCATTTAGAACAGCTTTTTTTTTTTTTTCATAAAATTCTCAAACTTGGAAGCCACCCAGATGTTAATCCACATCCGAATGGATAAATAAGCCATGGGGACCTGACCAATGAGATGCTTTAGCTCTGATCAACTGTTTTATCTCTGGAGTATAAAGTAATGATGCAGAAAATTAAAATTCATATCTATGGAAAGATTGAACTATACAGGTTATATAACATTTTACAATTTTTATTTTTATTAAATTTTTTAAAAGTTCAGGGGGCTGGCTATGTGAATAAGAGTGCTTGTTTGCAAGTATGAGGATGTAAGTTCAAATCCTCAGCACCCATCCAGCACTACCCAGGCATGGCTTAGCTTTTAACCCAAGTGTTGGAGGGGCAGAGACAGATGTATCCTAAGTGAACTGGCCGAACAGACCAAAGCAGTGTCTACTGGAACAGTGAAAGACCCTGTCTCAAGAAAAGAGTGATCAAAGAAGCCAGCAACATAATTACATGTCTGCAGCATGCATCCACAGGCAACACACACCAACACACACATGCCCCAAAAAACAAAGTTGCATCATTACATTATAAAATATATGTTTTCGAATCAGTAGTTGGGTTACAGAACCCCAATGAATAGTTTGGGGCTTATACATTTTATTTGTTGGACTCCAACCGGGCCACCAAGCACATGGTTTTCCCATGAGTTGGTTTTATTTGTTTGTTTATGGCACATTTGTTAGATAAAGACATTGAAGGTTTCTTTTCAATCTACAGTGAGGCATTGGTTGACCATGCATTTATAGATAGTATAGATATAGGTATATAAATAAAATTTGTAAGAATATTTTTGCAAATAATGCAGAAATGGGAAAAGCAAACCTACTGCTACTAAGGAGTAATGTTCTTCCTACCAGGACAGGACTGAATTAAAGAGTGGAGGGACTCACTCTGATAAAAATGCAGCATTTCCCTCATCTCAGCAAAAGCACACCACCAGGGACTTACCCATTACCATCTGCTGTTGTCCCTACCTTGATGATCACATTGTCACCCCAATATTGTCAGGTAACAGCCATTTCCAGAAGACATCCATTTTCTCTTCTCTTGCTCTCTTATCCACCCGTGAGTTTACATAATTGCCACTGGAGGACTGTTTTCTCATTGTCTGGTGATGAGGTTACATCACATTAACCAACATCTGAAAATACTTTAAAGTATATTACCTTGTGGAGCTCAGAATTTGAATAAAACCACTCAACTTCAATGCTCTGTGAAGTCACATTGAGATTTCTTGGCTGGTAATTACATTTACTACAGATGTTCTCGTGTAATCTAACTTTTCTATACTACATTAAAATAATTTGAAGACACTTAGGCCTCTCTTTCATTACAGAATCTGCAAGCTTTTCCCACATTCTTGTTCTGGAACATTAAGAAAGAAATCATAGAAAGAAAGAAAGAAAGAAAGAAAGAAAGAAAGAAAGAAAGAAAGA
>CAJQZJ010032066.1:8174058-8246748 GCA_907164525.1 Lophiomys imhausi | reverse complement strand
AGAAAGAAAGAAAGAAAGAAAGAAAGAAAGAAAGAAAGAAAGAAAGAAAGAGAAGACCCCCTGCTTCTGTGTCTATAAACAACTAGTAGTGTTTAAAGGCTAATAAAACTCCAAAAATCTCTCTTTTACCCATCATCTTTGGGCCAATTTAAAAATATTTTTAATGGAGGAATGTCCAAAAAAAAAATGGAGACAATTTTTTTAAGACACGATTCTCTGCTCCTCGAGAAAATTATATATGTGGCTGTTGCATGAAGGGCAATTGAAATTCCACACCACAAAGGCAATGTGGGGCGAGTCGGGGAGAATCAATCTTTCATATTTTTTTTTCAAAGGCTTGGCAAGAAACCAGGGGTAATATTTTTGCAACTGGGAATGTGTGTTTGCTGAGGAATATTCCCACATTTGAGTAATCATCAGGGGTCCTCATCTTGTTTTACTTTCAAAGGTAGAGAGGGCATAACACTAACCCCAACTGGGAAAAGGAAAATGCCTCTCTGTAATTCTCCTCCAGGGAACAGGAATAAAGAGATTACATATGCTTGCATAATGGAGGGTCTCCTCACTCTCACAAGACAAAAGATTTCATTATTTTTCCCTAGACAGAGCCTTGTGTCTCTCACTTCCAGAAGCTAGACAGGCAGGCTTGGCTTGTTTTTTTTTTGTTTGTTTTTTTTTTTGTTTTGTTTTTGGTGGTGGTGGTGGTGGTGGTGGTGGTGGTGGTGGTGGTGGTGGTGGGTTTTTGTTGTTTTTGTTGTTGTTGTTTGTTAATACTAAGCAACTAGGTGGACTTTCAAAAAAAGTCCTTGTTTGGACCAATTTCTACCATTTTGCACAGCGTTCTCTGACTTTCCACTAGGAAAAGATGCAGGGAAGATACTGAAGACCTCAGCACCTCCACTCTGTCTAGTGTTTCCTCAAAGAAATAGACTGTCCTTGAAGACTAAAGTACTTTCTCAATATGATCCGTTCTACTTTCTTTTTCTCTGAACACTAAGTTCTTCCCGAGATTATTCTCCTTATATCCTTCAGCCCAACACACACATGAAGATTAGTGACAATTTAAAATGGAAAATTATAGCTTGTAACTTAATGACATTCATCCCTTTATAGACATATGAGCACATCCATTTGTCAGGCTGGGGTTGAGTAACCTGCACTCTTGAGTCCCTTGCTTGCCTGCAAGGTGAAATACGTGGGACTCAGTTCCTGGAGATGGACCCATTCTCAGGTGGAGATACTGAAATTAGCTCAGCTCTTGGCATCTTGGCTTCATATCCACTCTCATTCTCATCCACCAGTTTGCAAAGATAAAACCAAAGGTTCTACTTATGAGACGCAACATCTGCCGGTTCATTTTCTTATTCCTGCTTAGTATCGTATCTACTCTCATTGGAAAGCTTATTTATCTTAAGTGATGTAGTTTTCCAACTTGAAAAAAAATAAGACTATGGCTCCATTAATAATGCTTATAAAGGCATTCTATTTTATTTATGATGACTGCCATTCTTCACAAGTGTGAATGGGTCAAGCAAATTAAAATATTTGATCTTTGCAGCATTTCAAGGTTCATTCACCAATATTTATAGAGAACTTTCTTTGTTCAAGGCCTGAAAATAATACCCAACAACTTTAAACATAACCTTTCTGGCTCACTTGGAGCTTTGAGACTGTGGTCTATGTGTAGATCTGAATAATGAAAGAGAATGGCATGAGAGTAGAATCCCTTCTGGTAAAAGAAGAGACCAGAAAGGGTGAGATCAGGAGGAGGCCAACAAGGCTTTGGAATCACACTGAGTTTGTGAGTTCATCTTTTTCTGAAGAACAACAGGAAGTTGAAGGGTTTAAGGCAGTGGAGAAATAACTGTGCTAGATACCAGTTTGCTGCATAACAAATGATTCCAGACTTGGAGATTTGAGCACTACACTTTATGTCTTACATTTTTGGGAAGCAATCTGGGTATAGCATAGCTGATTCCCTAGATCTGGGCCTCTGACAACCCGCATGCACTTGGACTGATGGAGCATTCTCCTCCTAGGCCATTCACATGATTGCACATAGGAGTCAGATCATCACAAGGTATCAGATAAACTAAGATTCTTCCAGAGCCACTGGGTGGTGATTTGTCTTGATTGATTGCCAACTTGATGAGACTTAGAATCACCTAGAAAACAAACATTTGGTTGTACCTGTGAAGACAATTTTTGGGAGCATTAACAAAAGAAGGAAGAGCCACCCTGAATGTAGGTGGTACTCATCATGAACCAGAGACCTAAACTCAATAAAAAAGATGGAAGGTGAATATAACAGCATCCTTCATCTGGTCACATCCAATTGAGAGAAACACCTTTTTCCCATTATAACTGCTTTCCAAAATAGCAAGGCCTTTTATGTGATCAACAAATGTGGAACAGTTTATGTGTGAATCTGTTTGATGTATAAAGAAACATGCTGACACAGCATGCTTTTCACCTGTTTACCTTGGTATCAAATTATTGTTCTTCATGTTTTCTTTGCATTTCTGTGTTCCTACTCCACCTCCTGTTTCAGAATCACTTCCTCCCACCCGAGGGTCTTCCTCCCACCCAAGGGTCTTCCTCCGTCCCTTAGTTTGGCCTCTCTTCTCATTGCACAATGGAATTAGGCATTCCACATGCTTTTAGATGGACTAATGTATCTACAAAAGAAATCATTTCATCTCCATTCTTACCTGATTCCTATGAGACAATGGTGAAAGACAAGTAGACTTTATAAGCCACAGAAGACCATGCCTTGAAGACAGTTTTGCTTTTTAGTTTTAATGGAAACCTGCCATTATACTTGGAATATTCCTTCAGAAACCTTCAAACATACTTACTGTAATCTGCCACCAACCAATGCCTTCACTCAAATATGCACTTTGCAGCTTGCTAAAACAATATTAGCTCTTGAATTTCAGCTAAGAAAGACTGAATTTGGCCTATACTTTCTTAACTCAGAAGCCATAGGCATGCCCAATCAAAGGAATGTGATATCAGAGAATTTAGTCACACAATAGGCTCAACAAGAGAGTGATGATGGGGATGGAGAGGAGTTAATATTAATTTTACACAAATGTGTAGGAGTCACAGTTGGGGAGACCAACCAATGAAAGAGTTAAGACAACAATAAACAGATACTGAAGTGTTGAAGGTAACCTCTCAGTATGGCGCAGGTGCTGGATAACATGGGTCCTGCAAGCCTGGTTTTACTATGCTCATTATGTGGGAGCTTTGCAGCCAGGGAAAAGGTGAGTAAGAAGCCCTGCTCAGGGCACAGGAAGTCTCAGATGGAAACGTACCACTGAAGAACCAGAACCCAGAAGGCCTACACTTGGCTCCAAAGGATTTCTTGTCTTCATGTGTTATAAGTTAAGCTGCATGTCAATGAGGAGCTCATACTTACTGGACATTTAATTCTTGCTTAGTAAATACTGCTATTAACATGGGTGAAATTTAATAAGAAAAGAAATTAAAGCAAAGTTTTGGCTACTCTAACCCATTTGAGCAAAGGTATTCTTTTTTATTTTTTTTAATGTAAGAATTTTTAAATTTATTTTACATTCCATTCCCCATACCCCTCCTTCCCCTCCTCCCAGTCCCACCCTCCCACCCTCTTCCCCCATACCCCTCACCCGGTACCAACCCGCTCTGGCACATCAAACTACATCAGGACTAAGTGCCTCCTCTTCCATCAAGGCAAGATATGGCAACTAGAGCAATGGTCTTATGATTGCAAGATGGAACTGAAAGCCAACACTCATGCTCAGTGTATGATCATCCAGAGATAATTCCCCTATGGGATGAAACTTCAGCCTCTTCTGAAATGGTTTTCTGAATCCCTTAGATCCAGAAAGACAGAAATGAGACAAAAGACAAAAATGAAATCAGGGGCCAACTTTCTCTGCATCCTGTTAGCCATATTGTTGGGAGAAGAGAGAAAAGAGAGCCACAGTGAAGGGGCCCCATGGACTCCACAGAGACTTGGCTGCTCTGTTCAGGAAGGGAGGGCACAACATGCTTTGCAGAGGCTCTCAGGGCCTGGAGTCAACAAGCACCTTCCCAGAAAGTATGCCCAACCATTTTAAACCTGAGCTGTTGGACACATAACCCCACAGCCCTTCGAATACTAAGCCTGAGACTATTGCATTCTTCTGTTTCCATCATAGGAAGGCAAACATGTTCTAATTAGCTGGGGTGTGTTTTGTATTTTAGGGCCGTAGGTCCCAATGACTTAGGGGATGAGAATCATGATAAAAGAGTAAAAATTGCATGACAGTGGCTGGAGGTTAAATTCCAGCAGTTTGCACAGATTTTGGGGAGTCTAGACGTCTAGGGAGAATATTACTTATACCAAATGGGTGTTCTCAACATGTCTTTATATTTTTCAGTCTATTTTTCAAAAGCCCACCCTAGATATTGGAGACTTCACTTGACTTCTGTTAACTTAGCTGAACCTAGAAACACATCCCCTTACACAATGCCATTAGAGTCCTAGAAACCAGTGCAGCTTCCTTCTCCTCTCCCTCCTCACTCACTCTTCACTTCTCTCACAGATCTTCCTGTGTGCTAAAATGTCAGCTTGGTATATCCCCATAATGGTCCCTGCTCCTTACTAAGTAACAGCAGGAGTCCTTGGGTCTTTGGTAATGCAGTTACATTCATTTAATTTGTGAGGATTTTTTCCAAGGATATATGCTATGATTATCTTACTATGTATCAAAAGCATTTTTGTTGTATGTATGTGGCTATATGTGCATTGAGATTTGTGAGTATATGGTGAACATGTGTGTGCAGGTACATGTACATATGTGTGTACATGCATGTAGGAGATTCCATGTCTCTACCTTCTGAGATCTAGAACTAGAGCTGGGTTGCCATGCCTGGTTGGCTGGCATTTATGTGGGTTCTGAAGGGGTCTCAATTCCCATCCTCATGTTTAAACAGCAATTGCTTTAACCACTGAGTCATCTCCTCAGCCCCATCAAATTCAGGGAGAACTGTAGAAGAGGGGGCAGAAAAATGTAAGAGTCAGAAATAGTGAACATCTTCAGCAAAACAATATTTTCAGGACATGACAGGGACATTGCACGTACCAACTCACAACAGCCAGAAATTCATGCACACGACCTACATAGTAGCACGCCAACCACAATTCCAGCATGGATGGGGAAGGGCCTCATGAAGTCTCATCCCTAGCTGAGAAGCTATTAACAATTGGTGGCTGCTGGGAGAAGGACAGTAAACTTTGTTCTGAGATGTGGACCCAAAACAGCTACCCACGCTCCTGTGAATGACCCTACACCCATTACACACATAGGCAGTAATGAATGGATTCAAACATCTTTTGAAGATGCATGTCATCATTCCAGGGGTCCAGTGGGAGAAAAACAAAAGCAAAAGCAAACCTTCCTGAGGGCTTACAGAGACCTCCACCTTTAAATTTGAAACCAACATCATGACTAGCGGTGAGCTGCTGACAGAATCCTGCTAGAAAGCTTGCCCAGGGCATGGGGGGGGGGGGTTGCTTTCTGTTTATCTTCTAGCTCCTCTTGGCTGTGGAACTTCTGCTCTGTGTTTCTCACACAAAGCCTGACAGTCATTTTCCTCTATGTGTTATTGGATGCATTTTGCCTTGTCATCGGTTGTTTCCTTCAAATTAATAAGAGCTATGAGCACTGATGTATTATTCATCACGAGTCCACAAACCGCGCATTTATCCAGGGTTTCTTTCTTTTGCAAGAGCTTGCACTCGACAGCGCATGCTGAGCGGATCATTCGAGGGGCAGCCAGCAAAGGAAAGGTCGATCCTCAGCGTGCAGCATCACATCCGCCAGGAACGCAGGTAGGTACTCCAGGAAGATGAACTCCAAAGATGTCTAGGGAAGGACTTTAGAAGAGTGTCTCAGTACAAAGTCCAGGCTCTACCCTTGTTGGCAAGCAGGCGTGGTGAGGTCCTGGGCTCTAGCTGCCGGTGGTAACCATAAAGAAATTCCCTATCTGAATCAAAGATTTAAAAATCTTTACTTCAAAGATTCTTTCCTTGGTGATAGCCAAAGTCTCATTTTTAAGATCAGAAAGAACAAAAATCTGAAATCTTGTTAGATGGGATCAAAGACCCTCGGATAGACCATAAGCTTTTGCTTTATGAAGAAATGTCATTTCTGATATATCAGAAAAATTAATCTTTTACTCATGATTATTAATTACAAGCAAAAACTTTGTCTTAAGTTGTTGTGACAAGTTGATTGTGGTTGTTCTAGGTCACTAAGACATGGATCCAACAGCCAGAGGATCAGCAGGGGCAAATCTCTTGAAACTTTAACTCAAGACGTGAGTTCTGAGTTATGCTTTGGATTTTGGAAACTTGATTATAAATGTGTATTTAGATGATTGCTAGACAGTTCTCATGCCTGAGTTTTTCTATCATCTTTAAATGTTTTCCTGTTAGAGGAAATCAGGAAATTCAGAAAGCAAATTACATAGCCAAGTACCAGAAAATAGATCATGAACTGCAAAAATATAGACATTCCATGCACAGCACATGCCTCAGTTAAAACGAATAACAAAATTCAAAGAGCTGTGAGTTCCTGGCCCCAACTGATGCATCTACAACATCTACACCTAAGGCACAGGGAACACTTCAAAAGATGGGACATAATGACTGAAAGACACAAAGAGGATCAGGATGTCTGCTATGAGACTGTGTCTTCTATATCAGGCAGGGAAACTACACCAGTGAAATCTCACCAGTAAGGTCGTATAAACAACACCTGAACACAGTTCCAGTTGGCATGCCAATGTGGATGGGGAAAATCTCACCAAGCCCCACCTCTAGGTGAAGAGCCTATAGGCAATTAGTGGCTGCTGAGAGAGCTGCAGTCTGTTATCTTCAGGGATGATTCCCCCCTAATTATTTATCCAATGCCAGGTGGTCATCCCTAAAAACATAGACATACACTTAACATTAATTGGGCTCTGTAGGGTGTATTAATATAATCTAATCTGTTGTCCCATGCCTTTTTGTTGGGGAAGTTGAGACCATTAATACTGAGGGTTAATAACAAACAATGTTTATTGACTCCTGGTTCTTTTCTTTGAGTGGTCCAATAGATATGTACTGTATACTTAAGAGGTCAGCAAGAACACGGTTTTGGAGATGTACTGGGACACACTGCACAGAGGGACTGATATAGTTCAAATGGATCTAAAACTCACTATGTAGCTGAGGATTACCTTGAACCTCTGAGCCTCTGTCAGTGTATCACCATTTTGAACTTGCACATTTCTGGGGATCAAAGCCGGGGCCTTTTGCATGCTGAGAAAGAACCCAACCAACTGAGCTACAACCTCAATACTATACATCCTCTGGCATTCTTATTTATTTTGATTTAAATTTTTAAAATCTTTCTCTCCCTGTCCTCAGAACCCCAGCAGTATCGTAGGGTCTAACACAGCATGAAATTTCAATAAGTATATGCTAAGAATTTTATATTTTAGAGGGAAAATTCAGTTGTCAAGATGCTCATGGCTATTAAACTATGTGCATATGAATGTTTTATATACATATACATATACACTTACACATATAGGTTATAGCTATTATGTGTCATAGTCTGCATATAGTGTGCATACGTAAATAGCAATGTTGATTTTTAATTTAAAAAACAGTCTTTTAAGCCTTTAAAAGTCCTCCGCTGTGCATGCACCTTTTGTTTCTAGCATTCAAATACAGTGCGATACAGAAATGCACAAAGAGAAGACAGTGAAATAAAGATGATTCAGGAGAAGAAGGAGCAAGCAGAGATGAAAAGGTACCAAGGGTGACTGCGTCCTGAGCCTCTCATTTGAAGTGGCTTTTCCCCTTGGCCTTTTTCTCATTCCACAAATGTCCCTTTGAAGGAAGGTGCAAGAAGAGGAGCTTCGAGAGAACCACCCATACTTCGACAAGCCGCTCTTCATCGTGGGGCGGGAGCACAGGTTCAGAAACTTCTGCCGTGTGGTGGTTCGAGCGCGCTTCAATGTGTAAGTATGAGCCACTTCCCACACTTGGACCAGGTGTTTGTCCTGAGTCCTGTACACAGCGGGGAGTTTGTCACAGGAAGAACAAAAGGACAGTGTAGTCCTAATGGGGTCACAATGTAAACCATGGGCTAATTAATCACCCTGCTTCTCTTTACTGCACCTAACTAGGTGGAAAACAAAGGCTTCCAGTGGGTAACATTTGTGGGAATCTCCATTGATAAAACATTTAACAGCTGTGCACATTTTTGACAGTTGTTTATGTTGGTGTTACTAAGTCTCAATTTTCATTTGAAAGCCTTAAACAGAAGGAAAACAAATGAAGTGGCAAAGGATATTGTTTAAAGCTTCTCTCAGCACTTTTTGATGAAAACCTTTATTCTAGAACTAAGTGGAAAGAAAATGTTATCTCTTGTTTGTATCACTAGTTTTTATGAGAAGAAAACCCTCTACCCTACCATTGTGGTAGAACTGGGTAAGAACCTCTGATTGGGTAACACTAGGGATTCTACATGTGTGGGGACCTAAGCCAATTATAGCCAGTCAACAGATAAAAGGGATTTTTGTGCAGTGTAACTTTAAGTACATATCCCAGGTACTAAGAGTCCTGGCATGGGACTGGATAGATAGCTCAGTGGATGAAGATCTAGCAGCCCAAGGCTGTGAACCTAAATTTGATATTCAGCCTCATCCAAAAAGCTGGGCATGATGGCATGGGTGCTTAGAACACCAATACTAGGGTAGTGGAGACGCAGCTCCTTAGGGAGCTAGCCAGCAGTCTTAGACTAATCCGTGAGCTTCATGTCCTAGGGAAGGGTTCTATACCAAACTACAAGGTAGATGGCTCCCAAAGAAGTCACCTGAAGTTGAACTCTGGCTTCCACCTGCACAAACACACAAATGTATCCCCTACACACACACACACTTACATGAAAGACAGGAAAAATATAAAACTTTCTACACTTTCCTTATGTGTTTTTCTTTCCCTGTGCCCTCATGCAGGTACTTGGATGTCATTTATTAATAATTAATATATAATATCACTATCTTTGAATGTTCAACTATTTCTACCAAAAAAAGGGTCCATATGTTGAAGTCTTAACCTCAAGTATCTCAAAATGTGGTGATGTTTGGGGACAGGCACTTTAAAGAGATTAGCTAAATTTAAATGAGGTCTTCAAGCCAGTACTAATCTGGTATTTCACTCCCTTCTAAGAAGAGGGGCTTTGGACAGAAACCCAAAAAGAGGAAGCCTATGTGAGGACATGAGAAGTGGAATAGACTCTGCAGTGCAGGTAGAGAGGCCTGGAGTGGATCCTGACCCCACAGGACTTAGAAGGACACAGCACTACTGACATCTCTCCCTCCCTTGGGCTTCCGCCCCCCCCCATAGCCGCGTCACAAAGCAATCTCCCGTCCTTACACCATCTCTAAATACAATTACAGCATCTCTATGAAAATAGTACAAACTGTCCCAACATCACAGGACTAAGGAGAAGTCAGGACTACGTGGCATCATGTATGCTCTCCTGGGATGATTAATATCAGTGGCCAACTTGGTGGGATTTAGAGTCCTCATTGAAACGAACCTCTGGGCATGTGTATGAGATGATTCCTAGCTGGGTAAACTGAGGTAGGAAGATATACTCTAGGGGCAACAGCATTTATGGGCTTAAGTCCCAGCCAGAATGAAAAGAAGAAAGCAGGCAGAAGACTTCCATCCCCCACCCTCTGCCTCTTGACTACAGATGCATTGTGACCGTGACCGGCTCTCTCTAGCTCTTGATACGATGGCTGTCCCTCCATGGGGGACTGACTATACCTTTGCACTGTGAGCCAGAATGAACCCTTCATTTCTTAAGTTGCTGTGGTCATTTACTTTGTCACAACAATAAGAACATAACTAACATACTCCCCACCAACCAAGGAAGACATTTACGTCTGTGGAGGCTGAAGGTTTTACCCAAGGGCACCAACTAGTACGTGACTGACTCTCTCTTGATCACCTTTCAACTGTCCCTCTGCTATTCTAGAAAGGTTCACCATTTAAAGTAGAGAATAATAATTGTAAAAGCTTCCTTGAAATCTGGCCCAACGAAGAAAGACGTGGAAGTTGATCAGTGCCCAAGTGAGGTTTTCATCTTGAATTACCCTGTTGGCTGCCTACATGTTAACATCTAATTACTAATTCTCCACTTCATTTGGTTTGGTGTAATTCTCCTTTTGTCAGCAACACAGCTGAATGGGCTGATGAAGACCTTGTTGTAACTGGGAACACGCATACAAAGACTACTGGGGCTCACAGGGTCCCTAAGACTAAGCCTTGTGAATCCACCTCCCGTGAAATGCTATACTAATCTTCCACAGGACCACAGAAAACTGGGAAGTGAATTGATGGAGTATCTAACTAAATAATTATGAAGAACATCCTTAAACCAGCAACACATGCATCTTAAATTAGTGTTTTTAAACAGAAGCCAAGGTTTAACTTTGTGATAAGTCAAGCCAGAAATCCTTGAATGGAGTCTCAAATCCAAAACCTTGAGAATTCTCTTCATTGTATTTTATCCATTGTTCTCTCCCTTCCATGGTGATGTGCAATTAGCATATTTCATAATAGTCATTTATAGAAGTTATAAAAAGAAGTTCAGATGGAGAGATGCTCTTAACACCCTTGTTGTGTTGGAGAATCTTATGTGCTGTTCTCTCTTACAGATCCAAGACAGATCCCGTCACAGGGGCGGTGAAAAACACAAAGTACCACCAACTTTAGTAAGCATGCTATGTTCTGTCTTCCCTGTGAATGTGAATTTCAAATATACTATTTTTTGCTTCATCAAAATATAAAATTTTAGGTTGAGTTGGTTCAAGGGGTAATGCAAACATGAGGAGGGCCTATTTAGACCCCAGCACCCACATTTAAAAAGCCAGAAATGGTCTCATATGCCCAGGTCCCTAGAACTGGAGGGCAGAAAAAGGTTCAGTGAGAGTCCTGGGCTCAAGACTATAAGATAGAAAAGAGCCCAGCGTCCACCTCAGAACTTTACACATCTCGGGATGAGTGCACATACCTCAGACACACACATGAACATACAAGCATGCAACACAAACACACATCACACACAAACAGTATTTAGATGAAATATACCACTGAAAGTTGTTTTTAGAAACACCAGTCCTATTGATAATTGATAGAGTCCCCAAAGCCATCATCCTTGGCCCAGCAGTCTTGGGTGGAGCATCCGAATTTCTCAGTTGTGTTTGTTCTTTGGCAGTGATTTGCTGGGACTGGTCACCTACCTCGACTGGGTCATGATCACTGTGACCATCTGCTCTTGCATTTCAATGATGTTCGAATCACCCTTCCGGAGAGTCATGCACACACCCACTCTGCAGGTACTGGGGAGACATCTTAGCTCCCAGCTCCCTAGTAAAATACTGCCTTCTCTTTCCTGTTCTGTCATGACTAAAGTGCTCTTTGCCCACTTCAGATCGCTGAGTATGTGTTTGTGATATTCATGAGCATTGAGCTGAATCTGAAGATTATGGCAGATGGCTTGTTCTTCACTCCAACTGCGGTCATCCGGGACTTTGGTGGCGTCATGGACATATTTATCTACCTTGTAAGTTTTTATTCTTTCATATATATGAAAATGTGATAGTTTTCTACATCCCCTGGTACAAGAATGGGGTGTCTGAGGTCTAGTTGTCTATTATATATAAATAAAGCATATGCACATGAAATCTAAACAATTTACATAAGAAGTATTACAATATCTACAGATAAAAAGATAACAATCACAATTTTATGTGTGAATGAGACTATATTAATAAAATCTAAATCATCAAACTAATTTGCATCCCATAATTCTTATGGCTCTTATAATGCAAAAATATATGTGTCAAGTAGATCATGTTATTAATTATTGAACCCCTTGTTATCAAACTCTTCCCAATTCTGGCTATCACTGGTAGTCATTTCAAGTGTTCTGTTCACTTAAATTGAGAAATTACAGCAATGAACTAAAAAACTTTATAAATTCAATACAGGAAAAAGAATTTCTTTGAGTTGCGTGTTGATAAGCATCAAACAAGTTGTAGTATCCTTGATCAAAGGAATCCTGGTCATGGTGTATGAGTGGGGCAAAGTTCAACGTAAGATAAATGCCAAGGTGGAATGTGGGGGGAATACAAAGACACAGAATGGGTACCTACTACTCCATTCCCCAGAGGCCTTTCTTTGGAGCCCTGTACAGGCATAGGATATCCTCATTGTTTAATGTTAGCAGATCGTATGTGAGTGTCTGTCCCATATATCACTCCACTGAATGGAAGGTCACAGGCTATGAGCTCTTAGGAAATGTGCACAGCAGAAGAGACTGTATAAATTCCAGAGATTATTTTTTCCCCTCTAGGTGAGCTTGATATTTCTTTGTTGGATGCCTCAAAATGTGCCTGCCGAGTCAGGAGCCCAGCTCCTGATGGTTCTTCGGTGCCTAAGACCTCTGCGGATATTCAAACTGGTGCCCCAAATGAGGAAAGTTGTTCGAGAACTTTTCAGTGGCTTCAAAGAAATTTTTTTGGTGTGTGAAGCTGCCATCTGCTTCTTGTTCACAAGAATCTACTTCTGTCTTATCTTTGGGGATAAACTGAGGTTGCAGAGCAAGGACAAGTCTATATAGTTTTGTTAATCATCATAGGGTTAGAAAGGAGACAAGGAAACTCACTCAGAAACTTCACCCACTGAAGCTCTGACTTATTGTAACGAACACCTGTAGGTATAATGCAGACCAGAGAGCCAAGATCCACTCTTTTATTCCACACTTGAACTCAATCTCTACTCTGGGATTTCCTTTCTCTATCTAAGCATTAATGATATGAAGATTCAATCCCATCTACTTCATGAATGAAATTGAAAGTTAATGCATCTGGTTTCTATGTCTCAGGTTGAATATGGAAAATAGAATTTGTCTGTCCATCTTAGAACTGTTAACAAAACAACATTTAAAAACACAGCATACAGGTATACCTTACTTTCAACATCCTCAATAAGCAGCACAGATCACTTAGAAATGTGATTCGGGGGAGATGCGATCTTCAGATGGACAAGCATCACCTTAGTGTCTTTTGAGAACAGTGCTGGAGGTAAAACAACAAGTTTGAGGCTCATTGCTCAGGGTCTACTTCAGAAAGATCTCTGCCATCCAGAAGAGTGATCACACAGTCCTTTTGATTATGGATGAGTCCTGCTTGTGTGAAGAGTAGGGAACGACTGACAGAGGCTTATTCTCTAGAGACAGTAATGTTAGCTCAGCTGCAATTATAACTGATATGAAAGCAGCTGGCAAGTATGTTGTGATGTTGCCAGAGGTGCATGTCTGCTCATACTTGCCGACATGCGTTTAAAAGGCCCAGTTTACTTTACACAAAGCCGCAACACTGTGGCTTTTCACGTGGATTCATAAGAAGGAAAAGACACTGTCACCACACTAGGCAGTTCACATACACAAGTCTTTGGACCACTGATAGGGTTTGGAAACGAACCTCACTGTGATCTTCTCCTGGGGAGGCCTTTGTACAACTTTAGATTACTTAAGACAGCTGTTTAGATTATCCGTCCAGTACAGTTCTGTGGTTGCGGCAGATTTAACCTTGTACCTCTTTGCTCTGCTGAGACAAAGAAGGTAGCCAGCAGAGGGAGCCTAAGACAATTAATAGATTGAATCATGGTGCTCGTTCCCCATCTCAAGTGCCTGTGTGCTCACATGGAAGCAAAGCCACTATCTCTCTAATTTATGCTCAGTCAGTAAAGAAGTGACTCCATTTGGGGAAAACGGAGTACGACTGAATTATTTTAACATTTTTAACATTAATATTTTTTAAAATAAAAAGGTCCTGATGTTAAGTCATATAAAAATGCCTTATTTCATTCTCTTGCATGAGAACTATATGATTTTATTTAAAAATTTTAAAACATGTTGTTAGTTTTATCCTTTTGCCATTTCAAGAAGATAAACAAATGACCCATTGTGGAGAAGTAAGAAGATATCACTGAAAAGCAAAAAAAAAAAAAAAGAATTTATATACTACAATCTAAATACAATTTTTTGCACTGTTTAAACCTAATGCCTAACGTTCAACAAGAGATTTACTTGTGCACCACTTTCTTTCAGGTCTCCATTCTGTTACTAACATTAATGCTTGTGTTTGCAAGTTTTGGGGTTCAGCTCTTTGCTGGGAAACTAGCTAAATGCAACGATCCCAACATTGTCAGAAGGGTAAGATCTTCTCAATTGTTCTCAATTAACCATTCCTTGGAATCCACATGTACCAGGGGCTGCCAGGAACCCCCTTACAAATGCAAAGAATTCTCTTCCCACAAGTTCCTTTTGGCTGCAAGCATGTAGACTAGTGGTAGAAGGTCTGGGAGATTCTAAATTCATCTTAGAGGCCCTTCCTCCCTCCTGTCCCAGCATCAGTCAGCACTCCACTGCTGACAATGGGTGTGCCTAGCCTGGATTTAAGGTGTTTACAGTTGAGAGCCTCAGAAGCTCCTCTTCCTCTCTGGTCATGTAGGACTTAGCAGCAAATGGCACTCAGCCCACCCAAGATTATCCCCACTAGACACCTACACCCCTTTTATTCCTTTTCCACTCTTGGCATCCTCTTTATGAGAAAATCAGTGTATACATACTCACTTATAACTACCCAGCACTGTCCCCTTTATGACAGCCTACAAGGTCCCCAACAAAGATTTGATTTCTACAGCATTGTTTTCTCCTTCTTCAGTCAGTTCCAGTAAATGGAAATTAGCTGTTATACCCTCCTATCCTGGTAACATTACACAATGACATGTATGTATTACATTTTGGATAAGCTACACAGCTTTTATGCAAATGACCAAATGGGTATTTTAGTTCCTTCTATCTGGTGAATCTACCCTTCACTAAGTCTTCACCTAGGTGGCACATAAGAGAAGGGAACCATCTTGTTCATAAAGTGTTGGGGAGGGTCTGATAGGCTGATTTCAATGCTGAGATCTGGTTACCGCCCTTTCTGACGCATTCTCTTGATTGGTTAATAAAAGTCACTGATGGCCAATTAGCTGTGCAGAAAGAGCATAGAAAGGTGGGACTTCCTGAGATTAGAACAGAGGATTAGTTCATTCTACCAGGAGACACAGAAGCAGATAGATGTATTTGAGAACACTGGAAGGTAATCACAGGCACATGGTGGTTTGGGATTAGGTGATCCGGGTTAATTTAAAGTAGCTAATTAAAAGTCTGCCCAGCTAAGGGTTAAGCATTAGAACATTAAAAGGTCTTGGTGTATTTAATTATTGGGGAAAGGACCGCATCAGCTTTTAAGCCATCAGTCCAAGCAATCCAGGGCCACCGGATTCCTGGACACCAGTCAAACTCCTGTGAATCTCCCACCAAGCCACCGGTAATTCTACTGGCCTTATCTAACAATTTACATTAATTTTTTTGGCCTTTTTAAAGATAATATACCCATTTTATTCTCTACTTATGGAAAATTTACAATTCCTGTTCTTAGATACCATTCTTTCTTTTTTTCTTTTTTTTTTAAGTTTTTATTTCTTCAAGTTACATCTCAATGGCAATCCCCTCCCTACTACACCCTCCAGTCCCACCCTCCCACCCTCAACCCCCCATCCTCTTCCCTTTTTTTTAAGTTTAAGGTATATCTTATTTGCCCCAACAGCTCCCCCTTTCAGTCCAACAAATGGCTCTTTCTCTTATAATAATAGATACAATACAAAACAACAGAGGTAATTAGGCCACAGTTATGAGGGTTATATGGCTTAGCGTACATTCCCAATGTCCAGTCCATATGTATTTGGCACCTGACTTTAACTTTCTACTATCTAACCATCTCCATGAGTTTAAGATCTATATGTGACTCAACATTCATACTAACTTGCAACACAATTTTAAAAGCATCTTCCTAGATCTATAACACTCTCTTGATTCCTAAACAACTCAAAATTTAATTATAAGACTCTAGCTATCTATTTTTCAACCACCTCAGAGACCTGAGAGGGATAAATATATCTGATTTTATAGGAAGTACAGAGCCCGCAGCTTCTAAAACTAAGAAATGACATACCAGTGGCTGTCTGGACAGTTCCCATTTTTTCTCCATACATTACAGCATCGATCTTCAGTCGTTTGGCCCCGTTTCTCTGACAGACGTTGATTGTAGAGCAGGGATTATGAAGGACTTGCCTACCCTATCTTGGCAGAGCTAGGCTATCGACTTACCTGTTTCCAAGTTTTGTCCTTTCTGGACAGCATTCTGTCTACAGTTGGAGCAAGGGGCTTTTCCTACCAAGAGATAGGCTTGCGACTAATTCAATCATCTCCCACTGGAGATTCTTAGATGCTCATCTTCTACTTGGAGTAGAATAGGGGATGCTGTCAGGAGTTGATATGTCTCGATATAAAAAAAATATATAAAGTTAAGAAAACATCTTTGAATGCCATATTCTGCAGATCTCTTGAGGTTTTTGAAGAGGCCCTATCTATCTCTTATAATCGGGTAAGCAGATGTTGCTTTTCTCTTAACAGCTTTATTTCTGATTAGCTTAGAAAATAACTATAATAGACTGTCATAGTACCTAACACAATGACCGGCTTGCATTACTATTAGTTTGCATTTCTTAATTATCCTAAACAGTTTATGACAATTAGAAGAAAAGGCTGAAACTTTACATTTCATTTTTTTCTTTACCTCCTAACCCTTCCATCCCATTTCTCTGTGGTGGGGTGTCCTTATATAACAGTCCCTCATCTCAGTTGAGAGGTCGTATGAGGGCCAAGAGCCTCCTCATTCACTGGGGGTCTACGAGACAGTACCATCAGTGAAAAGTGTCTCATTGCCCAGGAGAGAGAACTAAAAAACAAACAAACAAATTAGCAGACAAATAGATAAAAAAGACTAAAAAATATTTTTAAAAAATATAAAAAAAAGTCTATGTCCAAGTTCCCTTTGGTGTGTTAGCTGTAGTATCGATGCCTTCTACTATATAGCTAAAATCCTACTATAAGTGAATAGATGCCATGTGCATCCTTCTGAGTCTGGGTTAGTTCACTCAGGATGAGCTTTGATAGTTCCATCCATTTGGCTGCAAATTGCATAATTTCATTGTTCCTGATAGCTGAATAATATTCCATTGTGTAGATGTACCACAGTTTTTCAACCCATTCTTCGGTTGAGGGACATCTGGAAACTTCCTTATGATTCCGTGAAGAGGCATTTGAGTGTATACCCAGAAGTGGTATGGCTGGGTCCTGAGGCAAAGCTATTCCAAGTTTTCTAAGATATCGCCAGACTGACCTCCATAGTGGTTGCACAAGCCTGCACTCCCACCAGCAATGGAGGAGGGTTCCCCTTTCTCCACACCCTCACCAACATATGCTGTCATTTGAGTTTTTGATCTTAGACATTCTGACAGGCGTGAGATGGAATCTCAGGGTCGTCTTGAGTTGCATTTCTCTGATGACTAAGGATGTTGAGCATTTCTTCAAGTGTCTCTCAGCCATTAGGGATTCCTCCTTTGTGAATTCTCTATTTAGCTCCGTCCCCCAATTTTTGATTGGATTATTTGGTTTCTTGACATTTAATTTCTTGAGTTCTTTGTAGATTTTGGATATTAGCCCTCTGTCAGATGTGGGGTTGGTGAAGATTTTCTCCCAGTCTGTAGGCTGCCGTTTTTTTCCAATGTCAGTTTCTTTTGCCTTACAGAAGCTTTTCAGTTTCATGAGGTCCCATTTATTGATTGTTGATCTCAGGTCCTGAGCTGTTGGTGTTCTGTTCAGGAAGTTGTCACCTGTGCCAATTAGTTCGAGGGTTTTTTCCACTTTTTCTTCTAGTAGATTTAGTGTGACCGGCCTTATGTTAAGGTCTTTGATCCACTTGGACTTAAGTTTTGTACAAGGTGATAAGTATGGGTCTAATTTCATTCTTTTACAAGTGGACATCCAGTTGGACCAGCACCATTTGTTGAAGATGCTGTCCTTCTTCCATTGTGCCATTTTGGCTTCTTTGTCAAAAATTAGGTGGGCATAAGTGTGTGGGTCTATTTCTGGATCTTCAATTCGATTCTATTGATCTACTTGTCTGTTTCTATACCAATACCATGCTGTTTTTACAACTATTGCTCTGTAGTACAGCTTGAAATCTGGGATGGTGATACCTCCAGATGTTTTTTTATTGTACAGGATTGATTTAGCTATTCTGGGCTTTTTGTTGTTCCATATGAAATTGAGAATAGCTCTTTACAAGTCTATAAAAAAAAACAATTTATATTACTTAACAAAGTTTAGGACACAGGTGGTGTAGGCCACCCTTGGTCCGGGACTCTTTCCCCAGGTTAAATCAGGCTGCTGTTTAAGGTGGGCCAGGCCCATTGGCTGATATTCCCCTAGGCCTGCTGGCTGCTCTGCCCGGTTGCCAACTGCTCCACTGGCCTAATCTTACAATATATACTTATTAATAAATACAATTGATAATTAACTTGCAGTTTCAGTAAAGGACTTTGGGCCCATATCCCTTCAACCCATATTCCCTAGGAAAGAATATAGCCTTACTATGCATGAAGGAAAGCTTGGAAATGTAGTGTGTTCTAATAGAAAATAAAAGGACATAGTTTGGTTAATGTTAGCTCATCTCTGCTTTGTCTTCCCATGTCCCATTCTCTTGAGATTCTTCTTAATATTACAAGTAGACTAATAAAACAAACAAAATACTGATGGTCTATAAACTAGCAAAATTATTTTCTCTCTCTTCCAAATAAAATTATGTTTTCATTCCATTAACACGGGTATTTCACAAAGGCCTAGTAGGACTAAACTTTGGTATTATACATTTTTAGACAATATGGCTATTATGTATTTTATATAATAAAAGTTTTAAATTTTCTAGGCATAATAGAAGCCTTATCCAGGCAAAATAAGTTAAAAAGTACACTGGTATAAGAGGATATCAGAGATCCCTGAGGGAGACAGACATTCCAGAAACTTCTAAGACCCTGAGAAGACAAGGGACATAGTATGAAGGTCGTGATGTACCATATCACCAAATGGACAAATTAATAAAAAACTGATGTATTTGTCCACTGGCTTGTGTAAGGATCAAGAGTAATTTTAGACTCACACTGAAAAGAAGCCAAAAAGATAATAACAACATTTCAAGTTAAAGCTTCGTAGGAATCCTGGGTGACTCACTGTCTTAATGATGGCCTCAGAGAACCCTGTACTCATACCCGGCCTGGGCTGAGGACTGATGACTCCTGGCAGAAGGGGAGAGGGAGAGCACCCTGTAGATGACCAAACACAGAGAAATTGCCTGTGTCCTCTTAGTGGGAGCAGGGCGGTCTGTGGGAAGCTCTCACGTCAGGATGCAGCCATTAAACAGGGCAGCAGCATCCTGAACAATGAGAGGAATTGATATCCTGAGAAGTTCTCTCTCCTTACATCTTTTCTGACTCTAGAGTGTGCGACCAAATCCAAGAACACCCGTGGGCAAAAGGAACATCAATTCTGTCTCAGAATTTCAGCCCATTTTTTAAAAAACTTTGTAATGCTTAGAGTTTATTTTGTTATTGCTAGTATTTGTGTGTGTGTGGGGGGGGGAGATGCTGGGGCACATGTACTATGGCTCGGTATGGATACCAGAGGCCACTTTTTTAGGACTCAGTTCTCTGCTGGCACAGTGATTTCCAGAGATAGAACTCAGGTCTTCAGGCCCTTGAAGTGTATTCATATATTGGGCTATTTTACAAGCCAAGCCCATATTTCTAAAAGGGAAAAGGGAAGCTGGATACACCAATATTTGCAGTTTATAGTTCATTTAAAGGAAGCTTAAAGAGAATGAGGCTTGAGTTGTTCTAGCCATGGTTTCTAATTGGGGATAACTGCTATTTTCTCAGAATTATATAAATACTTCCTCTTCTGCCCCTGTTCTGGAAAGTTGACAGTAGGTGTCTTCAGATCAGTGCAGACAGAAGTAGGACCCAGTGTTTAGTCACCAAAGCCTTGTAAACAAAATCTGAGGAAAGCTTTGGACAAGTAGTTTCTAAATCTCGGTTATATCCCTAAGACCTTGTAACAGGTAAAATAACACAGGACTGGAGAGCTAAGTCAATCAGTGTTTTGTAGCACTTTCTATTTGATCAGAATGTGTCTCAAGTTCAAGTGACCATAATATAAACCCAGCAGTTACAGAGCAAATGAGTTGTGGAAGTCGTGTGCTGTTCTTTCGCAGTGTGGGAAACCATGCTTCCTACTGAGAGCAACCATGCCAGCAAGGCTAGGGAAGTGGGAAGCCAAGAGGGAAAGGGGAATGAAGAAAGATGCCAAGCCTGCCCCGAGGTCACCAAACAGGCAGTCAAACCAGGGGCGTGAGGCTGGAGATCAGGGCCTCCAGATCCCAGGCCTACTCTAGTAGATGAGATGGCTTGGTCTAGTCGGTTCTTCCTCCCCAGTCTGTTTCCTCCTTTAGGAAACAGTTCTCACATGGAGGAATCTATTAGGAAGACTAAACTGGCTTCCTTATGTGAAGTGCCCATACCGGTCTCAGGTGCTAAACTTCATTTCCCTCCCATGTTGATGAAACTAAAAGCTAAGGCCAGAAATTTAAGCTAGAGATTTACAAGGTCCTGATTGACAGACAGTGATGATGAACAGGGAAGTTCTTTAATGAGAAACAAGAAGCCTGAAAGATTTGGAAGAGGAATCAGGCTCTTCTTAGAACTCACAAAGTACACAGTGCTGCTCCTCTCACTGTTTTTTTATACATAGTATAACATCCTACTTTTGTATAGTATACATCCTATATAGTATGAATGAGGAACGCAAGCACAGAGTAATTAAATAAATTGTGAAAGGTGTAATTGAGATACACACACACACACACACACACACACACACACACACACACTCACATCTATTCACCCTAGAAAGGGAACTCATGGCAGACTAAAGTAGTGATTGCACCAATGTCCAACTTGCTGAGCCAGTGAGTTTTTACTGGGGCCACTGGCAGGAGTGTGGGTGAGGGCTTATCTACGAGGAGCAGGGATAACTCAAAAGAGATACAACAAAAGCCCACCTCAGCAAACACTCAAGAAAATTACAGCCCTGGAACTGTCTGCACAGCTTACAGGCAGCCCAACATTCTGAGAAATCTCTCAGGTAAATCTTCACTCTGCAGCTGAGATAGCAAGCCTCCTCCTAGTAGTTTACTCCTTCTTGTACTTCAGGGGAGGGGCCTTGGGGAATATCCCAAGTTTCTGTTCTCCTTTTGTTTATCTCATGGGACACCTCCTTGCTCCTCGAGGGAATGTTTCAATTTGGAGGAAACTGACATGCAACAGGTCTCCCAGGTTCATATAGAAAAACTGTGATTCACCTGGAGGCATCCTGGCCCCCATGCTGTGCTTTTAGCTAGGGTACCAGAATGCCTTGTGTGATGAAAGGTGGGCTCAGGAAGACAAAACTGGAAGGGGCAGTAAGGTCAAATGCATTGTGGGGCCTCTATATAATATACTACAATACAACCCTTAAAAATAATGATGTAGATGAATAGATATGATTATGAAAGGATAGCTTCAGTATATTTTTAGCTGAAAAGAATGAAAAGATTAAAAAAACTGTATGACCCCATGTATGCATAGGAAATAAACTAGAATATACAACAGAAACTGTATGTGTCTCTGGACAAGTACAAGTAAACTTTGCTTCCCATTATTTTTCATACTTTTGTTACTTGGGTCAAAAGTAGTCCTTTCTTTTTTAAAGAGTTTCACTGACAATCTAGAAAGAAGTAATCTTGTCATTAACTAAACTAACTGAGATAAGAATAGAGATATGAGGGTCTGGGGAAATGACTTTTTTTGGGAAGGTGCTTGCCATGTAGAATGAGGGTCTGCGTTCATACCCTAATTCTCGCTTAAACACTGGCCACAGAAAACCTGCACTAATAGTGCCAGGGCAGGGGAGGCCGAGATGGGATCCCTAGAGCTTTCTGGACAGTCAGAGAAGTCTGTTGGCTAAGTCCTTGTTCTGTGAGAGTCCATATTTCAAAAAATAAGAAGAATAATGGTTGAAGAAGACATTGGGTATCCCCCTGTCATCTCTATATGCAGAGAAACACGCACACATACAAGCAATGGAGAAATGGTCCTCAAGGAAGAAGGAACATTGAGACAATTGCAAAGCTGTGATGCGGAGATGAACGGCATGCTCACCCATGGATAGAAATGGGGAGCCATAGGCCGGGCGTTGGTGGCGCACGCCTTTAATCCCAGCACTTGGGAGGCAGAGGTAGGCAGATCTCTGTGAGTTCCAGGCCAGCCTGGTCTACAAAGTGAGTCTAGAACAGCCAGAGCTGTTATACAGAGAAACCCTGTCTCGGAAAAAAAAAAAAAAAAAGAAATGGGGAGCCATGAAGAGATGTGTTTTAGAGTTGAATGATGACTTAAAATTTTACCAAACTCTGGTTTGGCCTCCAAATATAACCCTAACCTAAAATAACCAAAGGAAGAAAGGACAGGAAATTAATCAAAACGTCTTACGATGTTTTTCCCTTTATAAAACCTTTTAACAATATCTTTATTGGGACATAATTCACATGCTGCATAATTCACCTTATTGGAGTCTATCATTGAATGGCTTTTGACATGTCGGGTGCTCTGCAACCGGAGAGTGTGGTCACTTTTATATCATTACAGAAAGACTCCTGTACACGCTGACTCTCCGGTCCCTTTACTCCTGACTCTCCCTCCGCTCTAACTGACCACTATTTCCTCAGGAATTTCCTGTTCTAGACTTTTATATGAAAGGAATCATATAATACACTGTCTTTTGTGACAGTCTTTTTTAACCTAACATATCTGAGTTTACAGTGGCCATCAATGTATACTGCTTATCAGTATACATCCCTTTCTATAGCTAATCTACTGTGTGAATGAATATACCATAATTTATTCTTGTGTGTCCAGTCATGAGTATTTGTGTTTCTACCTTCTGCCTATTATGAACATTGCCAGTGTAGACATCCATGTAACAGATTTTTTTTCTTTTTATAGAGATGTTTTGTGGATCCTGTGGTATAATAGTCTGTTTCTGGTGGCCATTACATTGTTTTTTATTTTTAAAGAGGAAGAGTTTACGTAACAAATATATGGAAACTAAGAGTTCACAATTGGGCAGCTCCTTTAACCTTTGGTGAGGGCGCCTCTTGACTAGTTACATAATGGCAGATAACATAGCAAGAGTGTATGTAGGAGAGACATCAGAGGAGTGAGACAACAAGCCAGAGACTAGGAAAGTGCCACCTTACTCAATTATAACAATGTTTTGCTTTTGTTGTGAGAACTAGATGTCAGGAGTTAGCATGCATGTCTGGGATAACAGCACCCACAGTGATCTAACCACCTATCACTGGGTCTTAGCTTTTTGGGACCCTCTTTTTCTCACTGCAGACTCTGGAAACTACTCAAACCATGTCCAAAGCATAGCAGCCTCTAGTCTGTTCAGTCACTGAAGAAAGGCCAGATCATTCCCAACATGCAACTGTAGCTGCACCACAGTGGCCCTCTCCTTGCTTTATGGCGTCGGTTCCAAGTGTGAAGGTCCCTTTTCTCCACAGTCTCACTGGCACTTGTTATGAGATAACACTTGGCAGTGGCTTTGAGTCACGTCTCCCTGGTGGCTTATGTGAGTGAGCATCTTTATTGGCCACTTGTGTGACCTTCTTCAGGGGACGCATGTAGACCCTTGTCAGCATCAGCTTTCGCGTTAAGGCCTCCGTTTCGGACACATACATGAGAAACGAATCCTATCTTTTCTCTGAATTCACTTTCTAACCAGCTTCCCCTTTCCTTTCTTTTTCCTACCTTAGGAAGACTGTAATGGCATTTTCAGAATTAATGTAAGTGTGTCCAAGAACTTAAATTTAAAGCTAAGACCTGGAGAGAAAAAGCCTGGATTCTGGGTGCCCCGTGTTTGGTAAGCTCATCAGAAATATACCCTAAGGAATGCTACACTTATTCATACTGGAGTTTAAATCAGCATAGTTTGGCCTGAGACTAAAATGATTATGTGTAAAATATTAAATTAATTTCAATAATATAGGAAAAGCATTAGGTTAGAGCATTTTTAAAGACCAATAAGCACTAAGTGGTACATGGAACCCCATGTTTCTTTGTAAAAATAATTCAATAATACTTTAAAGTACATATCTGGATTCAAATAGCTTTAAAATTAATTTTTAAAAAATAAATTAATAAAAAGTTTTAAAAGCAAAGCTCTCCAATCACATTGGAGCTGAACTCATTATGAGCTTCTTTCTTTAAGAGGGGCTGATACCCTCATAACTGCTGCTGAGAATTCTAAATTATGAAGTGCGTCAATTACAAAACCCATGCACACTGATGAATCTCCATCGTGGAAACACTAAAGAGGAATGCTCAATATCATAGCTGATTAGACCTAATTCTTTCTTTAAAACCCATTTTTCTGGGAAATGAGTTTTCAAAGTATTTCCAACCCAAAGTGGGACCTACTTCATACCTTCTTTCTTATCTGATTTATTAATGATTTTGAATAGAACTTTTCTGCTTGATTGATAAACTCATTCTACCAACTTTACTTGACCTTTTAATTATCTTTTAAATTTTCTTTTTACCTCTTAGGGTGATGAGTGAGCCACAGAAATATTGTTTTTGTCACGACTGACTTTCTTGTCTACCCACCAACACTTTTTTCAAAGGCATGACATTTCACCCAGCTACAGCCCTGACTCATTTTTATCTTACTTTGGCATTTCTCTAATATAAAATTCGTTTTTATGAGCAATTCAATATGATTTCTATTGGTTTCTTTTTTAAATATCCAACCACTGTGGAAAACAGTTAGTTTAGGATGTAGGGCTTGAACATGGAGAAGAAAGATTTAACTCATGGGGAAAGCCTCATCCTGATACTCACTTAGAAAAGTGGTCCAACTTACATTAAAATAAATTTTTGAAGAGGCATAAAATGTTTATTTTGGTGAGACAAAATTTCATTATACCATAAATGACTTATTTATATCGGGACCTCAAATGGGATTTTTCTCCCTGCTGTTTTGGGATCTGGACTAAAGCATCAAAGCTGATTTTAATTCTAAAGATAGCAACTCCCCAGAACTTCCTAAGACCTGCCATCACTTGCTCACACAAGCATAGCATCCTGTGAGCAAATGAGTCAGGGGGAGAGTGCTATGGTGTCCCCACTTCTCACTATACAAGAAGGCCAAGGCACTCGGCACCCATGTTAAAAGAGGCCCCATAGGAGGACCCTAAGATATTAGAGCTTGGCAAAGCAGTGAGAGGCTTAATCACAAAGCTGTCTTTCCATGCCTGGTAAAGCAGACTAACTCATCTACTTGAAGGATGACGTGGTCCTTGCTTAGAGCCACCATGTCTGGACCATCTTGGATGGAACCCTGTTGCAAAGGGTTATGTGCTAGGGAGAGGAAGGGTCCATTGAAGAAAGTCCTCCTGTCTTTCTAGGTGCAAGAGCTGAGACTCCCAGCAGAAATGGTGCAATTGAGCATTCTTGTTTCAAAATGCAGGGGACTGATAGGAAATTTGAAATATTAAAAAGGCCAGTTGATTAGTTGACAACCACCACTGAAAAGCTAGCTTGTTGCTAACAGTCTTAAGAGGAGAGAGTGTGCCACATCGTGTGTGGTACACACCCGGGTTAGGCGAAGGAAGATGGAGAAGAAAACTGTGGAGAAAGACTATTGTGGCCTCCCTGTTCTCTGGAAAGATGGAGCAAACTGATGATGATTCCATGAGGCTCTGGAACACAGAGGTTATCCCTGGTGTTCCCTTACCAACCCTGGGGTGACAATAATGGAGGTGACTCAGGTGTGAAGTCTAGATCAGATGCTTTGTATATGCAAAATGCATCCTTATGAGAAAGGTGCGAACCTTGTGACAAACTGATCAATAAGCGTTGTAGCCTTTCAAGATTTCAGGAAGGGAGCCAGAGCTCACTGGAAGGCAATGTGTAGAGACAAGCCAACTTGTCCCTAGTTGCGCTGTGTGCCATCCAACTTGCCTGTAAAACCTACTATATTTGACTTTAAAAATCAACTTTACCTGAAATGTAACATTACATAGTACTGGGGGGAGGAGTCATTAAGCCCCAAGTCAATATAAGGGTCTCACTTAAACATCATTACACAGTTTTTGGTCCATTTGTCCTGGATTGTAGCTCGGGTTCACTGTGACACAAAAATCTTCAGTCTAGTAAATACCAACAGTAGTCACAACACTTTTAAATCTTTCCTTATTTAATCAGAGTTAAAAAGCTAAAAAAAATTATTTCATACCAGCTAAATTATAATTAAGAAAATAACTTATATCTGGGAATATACTTAGTGAGATGCTTTGGTAATTAAAATTAAGACATAAATATGCAGTGTCTAATTCAGGAGACAGACTAACTCCACAGTCTCTCTTCAGACAAATATGTTCATTTTCTTCAGAATCACCCAGACTTGGTAAGAATCGCCTCATCAAAAAGGATTAAGCATACACTATATCATGTGTTTTATTTTTAACATGGATCTAGAATATAGGAAGTAGAACGCATAGGTGAAAAAAAAAGTGTTCTGCTTTTTACTAATTATACTTACTTATTTACTATAATTAGGCTTACAGTCACTAGGAATGCTTGTCATTTACTCAGCTGTAAGTTGTGGCTTTTGTCCCTTAAAAATCCCTAGTGGAAATAGAGAACAAATTACAAATAATTTGATAAACATGCTAAGGGTTTTGGTATGCATCAACAAGCCCCTAAGCTCTCCTCAGGCCTGCCAAAGCTCACTCTTCAGACCATCTAAGCTACGCTAAATACTTCCAGGCAGAAGGACACCAGGCCTTATGGGGCTCAGGATCTAATAACTTAAGATACAAGAGTTTGAGAAGTGATCAGTACAAAGAAGGGTTTTTTTTTTCTGCAATATTCACTTCTGTTTTCTACAAATGGTAGAAGTGCAATGAATGACACTCAGAAGAAGCCCTTAGCCCAAAATGCCTAGTGCCAGACCAAAGGCTAAGAAGAGAAAGCACATTAGCCTTCTAAAGGACAGAGGGTAGGAAATGTGTGAGGAAAGGGAAGGGTCAAGGGACAGGTGGGTAGGAGAGAAGGAGAGGCCCCAGGAGGCTGGTAGCTAGAGAACAATGGGAGGGGCGGGGGCAGCCTATATCACATCTTCCCCAGAGGAGGACCACTAACTGTTTCATGATCTCAAGGGTGCTGGATCATGTTCTTCAGGGGGCAAAAGAGCAACCAAATTCTGAGATCAGAACCAGTCTTAGTTTTATGACTTACATATACAAGACTGCAAACTTTACAAAATTAAGCAGAAAAGATGTTTTAAACAGCCTTCCCACTTAATGACAATGATAGGTTATGTTTGGGATTCACTGAAGCCCTCTAGAGTTATAGATCAAATTTCAAACTTGGCAACTTTTGTAGCACAGCATAAACAAATACTTCATATGACTGAACTGAAAATGTCCTGTTTTTCAAAATGTGATATATTCTTTCAACCATGTGTCATGTTTTTCTTGATTTAGCCTAAAAAATATTTTTCTTGGCATTTTCTAACTTCTAAAATATGTGGGACATGAAAGTAGTTTGAGTTCCTGCAAATTTAGCTGCAAAAGCACTTTTACATAAAGAAAATAGATGAGTAAAGAAAGACAGACATTGGATCTGAGAGCTGGCTCCCTTGATTTTATTTTTTTAAGTCCTTATGCAAGCAAACTTTGCGTATGCATATCCCTCACAGTCTCTGTCTACTCTAAGAGATAGGAAATGTAATTGAAACCCTCCCCAAGGAAAGATTACTGCAAAAATCCAAGACAGTATATTTGTACTTTCATACAAAAATATAAATCAGAATTCTAAAATATGAATATCTGAGTGGAACTTCTACATGGATACCAAATGTCTGTGCCAATCAGCCTCAAGCCGTGAGGAACAAGTCAGAGGTACCCTTAGGCTCTCTCATTATATCCCCCATGTATTATAAGGACAAATCTCATGATTGTTCTTATCGTTAAGAAAGCATAAAAGATAGATTAAAAATATTGAACCAAATGCCTCTCTAGTGTACTGACTTCATGAAGGTGGAATTTGATAGATGAGATAGCATAGGAAAAAAACCCCGAAAAGCATAATACAGAACGAGGCAGTGGGCTGACTGTGTTCAACAGCTCAAAGTCATATTCTCCATCAACCTCAGAATGGGTGGGGATAATCATTTACACCTTTTAATTATTTAAAATAGCCTCTCATAAGGAAAATAGAATGAAGCACTAAAAATATATTCTGCTAACACCAAAAACATGTTAGCTAAGACACACAAGGTAATAAAAAGAAACACTTTCACAGCTGAGAAACTAAAATAAATGTATTAGAAAATAAGGGCTTGAGCATCCCTTTCCCAAAAGGAAAAGAAAGGATGGGGCCGAGCGTTTCAGGTATCACTAATCAGGGATGGATGTGAACAGCAGACTGTGTATTGGGAGTCTCGAGAAGGAACTATTGACAACTCTCACGGTAAAAGAGAAGGAAAAGACCTAAGAGAGTGGAATGGAAATAGACCACACTAAGTAGTGTCTGCTGCCTCAGGAGCCGCCTGGCGTATCACCACTCACAAGGACAGTGAACACAAGTTGGTGGGCACTGCTCTCATCACACTTACTCCACAGGGAATTATAAGTGTCCCTGTTTCAAAAGTCATGCCCAGAACACAATGCTCCATCATGCAGATCTCTAGTGTTATTGAGCTTCTAGCCTGGGATGTTGTGAGACAAGGTGGAGAGTTACGTCATCACTTGGATAGATAGATCTGAGCCTTTAGCTTTGACTTGAGATCGCTCATCATGACACAGCGAACATAGTAAGTCATAGCAAACTAACACACTGCTATAACTTAGCGAAGCAATGCTGCATGATCTAACCTTCTCCCAGGCTGAAGACCCTGCACCCAGAATTGGAAAAGGCTATAGTGCCTGGTGTGGTGGCGCACGCCTTTGATCCCAGCACTTGGGAGGCAGAGGCAGGTGGATCTCTGTGAGTTCAAGGCCAGCCTGATCTACAGAATGAGTTCCAGGACAGGACTATGCAAGAGAAACCCTGTCTCTGAGAAATAAAGAGGGGGAGGCTATAGCTACTGGCCTGCTAGATGCATTAGACCCTCATCCAACATCCCTCTTTCCTAATTACAGGGCAAATCCTCGGAACTTTAACTTTGACAATGTGGGAAATGCCATGCTGGCATTGTTTGAAGTTCTGTCCTTGAAAGGCTGGGTAGAAGTGAGGGATGTCATTATTCATCGAGTGGGGCCGGTAAGCAAGCATACGGGATTTTCTAAAATACATCTAGGGTGGTTCCCATTGGCTCTGATAAATAACAACTTTCATTTGTACAGATCCATGGAATCTATATTCATGTTTTCGTATTCCTGGGTTGCATGATTGGACTGACCCTTTTTGTCGGTGTAGTCATTGCTAACTTCAATGAAAACAAGGTAAGTCTTTTCAGACTAATACCACAGACGTATTTTGTTCTTGCCCTTGCTTTAAGCTATTTTTTTTTCATACACGGCATGGAGCCACATTCAATTGTAATCTGACTCATGTAACTAACCTGTATAACTCTTTTACAAGCTGCCTCACTGCTGTGGTTTGGGTTCATTACTTAGGAGTATAATTCTCTTGCTAGATTTACCCTTATAGTAACAGTAATTCACCCACAGCTGAGAAGAACATCATAGTGTTCAGATGGGAAGGATATACAGTGAGTTATTAAAATATAATAGCTTGAAGTTGTAGCCCATATTGCTTTTACAAAAATGGAAATTGTGGGCTTCTTTGTCACCCTGTGAATAAACTCAGAATTTTGATAAGGTAGATAGAAGCCATATAAGATGTAAAGGCTAGTTCATAGATTGAAAAGATTTTTCTAAATCCATGTGAATTTTATATACTTCCTGAACTCAGCAAGCACCCTTAGTCTAACAGCTCTCATGACGGACACAAGCTCTTGGCCAGAAGCACAGCAAGGTGGTTTCCTATGGAGCACAAGTTTAAGGAAGAACATTCTGTTAGTGTCCCTTGGCTGTTATGGCTCTGGCGAATCTGGTTAAACTGTGTCTTGGGAGGTTCTGTCTGAAGGAATCACCCTGAAATACACACCAGCTTTGACACTACTACGCCGGAAAAGCTTCTGCCAGCTGCAACATGTGGATGAGAAAGCCATCAATACAAGGAGTAAACACTTGGGGCCAAATTCAGATTCTTTGTGTGACTGCAAGGTCTGTGATTCTTCAAATGCAAGAGCATGAAAACCTCCAAACTGCAACGCTCCATGTGCCTGTGAAGTACCTGCTGTTCAGCTGTGCACAGTGACAACTGACTGACACCCGACCGACGTTTGTGGCAGAGCTCTTTGGTTTGTGAGACTATGTCATTCACTGTCCCCAGGCTCAACGTGTGTGGTACCACCAACTCAGTCAATTGCCACCTTTGATGTGCATCTAATGAGCATTTCAGTGCACTCAGCCTTTCAAAGACTACAGTTTAAAAATCCCCCTCTAGACCCAATACTCCTCCAACCCTCAGCAACACAGACCCTGAGAGCAGCAGCAATCATGTCTCTCAGCCCCTCTATTTCACTTTCTCACGGTTTCATAAATGAGACACTCTAACCGTCCAATGTGTTCAGCTTAATGTCAGGCAGAAAGAGAAAGATGTGTGTTTTGAGGTGCCTTTGAGTCATGTGGGGGAGCAGACGCTGAAAATTCCAGAACCTAGCAAGAAGCTAATCAGCACATTTACTAGAGAGATGAGGCACTGAAGGTCCAGGGTGGCTAGAGGTCCCTAGAAGGGCCTCTGGATGCAAGAGGACTGATCTCCAGGGCAGCTCACAAGTCAGCAATGTAACTGACCCAGCAGCACACAATGCTCAGTAACAGGAAGCAACTGTGTAATTAACCGTCAGTCTTGAAACAGCCATGAATTACTGAGGATTGCTTGCCTCCGATACCATAGTTATATCCTACAAAAAGTCAGGAAGCGACAGCTTCTTTAGGAGCATGGTGTGTCAGTCCAAACAGATGTCAAGAGAGAGGCAGAAGTTAGCAGCCACTTCCCCAGACACCACACACTTGATTTGTTGGTTGGAGATAAATAAAAGGTTCGAATTATGTAAAACATGTATGGGGGGAGGTGTGCCCATAACTCCAGTTCTAGGGGTTTCAACACCTTCTTCTAAGTTCACAGGCACTACCCACACAAGACTTACATAAATACAACAGGCAGGCAAAACACATAAAATAAGATAAATAAATCTTTTTTAAAAAGTGTGCAGGTGTGATGGCTCCAGTGAAGGCATTTTCACCACCCTGATGATCTGAGTTCAATGCCCAGAATCCACATGGTGAGAAAAGAGGGCAGGCTCTCTCCAAGTGTTCCTGACCTTGACCTTGGCTGGGGCACGTGCACACATGCACACACTCAAGTAAATAAATGCATACATAAATAGTGTAATAACAAACTTGTTTTAAAGACAAATAAAAACTGCATAAATAAATACACATTGGATACAATTCATGCCAACTTAAAAATTCAAAACAAATTTTTTCTTGAGTACTTATACAGTCAGAAATCACACAGTTCTGAAAACCAACCTAGGGATATGTTCCCTGGAAGAACAGCCATTATCTCTACATAAGGAAGTGGAGAAAGAGTGACATTCCTCTCAACCCTAGTCTCTTAAATTACATGTCAGCCTTTGTAATGTACTATAATACATCTAATGCAGAATAATACAATGCAGTATAATTTATGTGCATTTTTATCAAGTACTCCACTTTATAATGCAGAATATCTGATCCCATCTAGCAAATTATCATAGCATCACTTCTGAAGAAGGAAAATCCTATGACTTCTTATCTCCTAAGGATAGTTTTACAGTTGCACATATCGAAATGTTTAAAAGGAGATCCATAAAGGACAAAAGCCCTCACCCAGCAGCAGCGCTGCGGACAGCTGCAACCGGCTACTACAAAACTAAATGAGCCGCAGTTAGCATCCTTTCTGGAGAATGTAGTGTGTAGAAAACATTCTTGAAACTTTCCCAAGCCTAAATGTCACAGGTCTTCAGCGACACACCACTGGAGGCTGCCGAGTGCCCCAGGCATGCACCTCTTGGGAATGCCTCTCCTTATGGGTTGCTCATTCTAACCATGTCTCTCCAACCACTGAGTTTATGGCAGACTGCCTTTCTTTCAGGTCCTCACATTGGCCCTGCCTGTAAGGCTGTCCCAAACATATCACTCCTTTCCTTTTCCCTCCACTGTGTCCTTTGTTTCCAAGGGGACAGCCCTGTTGACAGTAGATCAGAGAAGATGGGAAGATCTCAAGAGCAGACTGAAGATCGCGCAGCCTCTTCATCTCCCACCTCGGCCCGGTATCAAAGATGCTCTGATTTTATTCATGTTGGGCACTAGTGTTCCTGATTCCCTAAGAGCCTCAGATTTAAATTAAAATAATAATTGTGATGCCACTAGGGGGTTGTGCATTAAGTTAATATAGAAGCAGACTCCAAACTGCTGATCTCTCCGTAAGGCTATTAAAATTAGCCGCCCAGAGGCTGTGCTTCAGTGCTCTCAGAATAAGCCTTAATGGAAAAAAAATATGAATTTTTAAATAAAATATATTTGTGCTTGCCTTTTAGATATATGAGGGAAATGTACTAAGCTGCCAGAAATTGAATGATGCGCTTCTCCTTCCAATGCAGATGGTGCTATGTGCTGTCATTTTAATATCCAGCACCAGTGTTCCAACAAAGCACTTCACAGTAGACTGAACTGGAGGGGAAGGCTGTAATGGGTTTGAAGATGAACATTAGAGAATATGAAAGACAAGAGTGTAAACCTGGCCCATGTCTAAAGGGCCCTCTCCTGAACCTTTCTTTTTCAGATAACGATGGTTTTAGAGCTAAGATGTATGACATCACACAGCACCCATTTTTTAAGAGGACAATCGCGTTGCTGGTGCTGGCCCAGTCTGTGTTACTCTCTGTCAAGGTATTGTTTCACCCTGAGACTTTGGGAGTGGATCTCACATCCCTGGTGCTCCCAGGAGTGTTGCAAACACTGCCGTTTGCAGCCTCTGACCTTCAGTAATAATAAAGTTAAGACTGGTGTGTATGCTAAGATGAGTAGCAGAGAGGGAAAGTGATCTGGTGGATGTGGCTGCAGCTTGTGCTCTTCTGATTTCAGTGGGACGTCGAGGATCCCGTGACTGTTCCTTTGGCAACAATGTCGGTTGTCTTCACCTTCATCTTTGTCTTAGAGGTACAGTAATGAGCCTACTTCTCTGGAGGGAAGCTAGGAGCAATTAAAAGGAAATCAGCGCCCCCTTTGATGGCACCTGCTTCCAGCTCAGTGCTCCCTTCTTTTTAAAGCCCTTGTGTGTATGTGTGTGTGGGCGGGGGGGTGTTCATGAACAGGGCACATTCTCTTCAGGCTTCTCCTTTCTGGCTGTTCTGCTTAACTTCAACAAAGACCTCACTTTATATTTCCAATGTCTCTAACTGCTGGAACATTCCTGCCAATGGTGCCTGAGCATTGGCATGCCTGGTAACGGGGTATGCATGTTTGGTGCCCAGGACACAAGCCACTGTTCAGGGATTCAGATTACAACATAGTTGTAAACATGCCGACAGCCCAGCCAAGATTTCTTATAATGTTGTCCCTGTGTCACATCTATTTGCCATGCAATCTTTTTTTGAAATTCAAGTGTATTATCATTTTATTGTAAACTGGCTGTTTCCGAAAATACAGTTTTTAACTCAAGGTAGAAAAATGACTTGCAATGAGTACTTAGCTATCAATTCCCAGGAAAGAGTGTGGAGAATAGAGTTATGCAGCCTACTTGACTTAAAAAATGTATCTTTGTGATTAACTTTTTTATTAACTATATTCTTAATTTGTATAACATAACTCAAACTAATTGATTTAAACATGACTGAGCACTTTCCCTGAGTTCTCCTTGCTTACTTTCTCTAGGTTACAATGAAGATCATAGCAATGTCACCAGCTGGGTTCTGGCAAAGCAGAAGAAACCGATATGATCTCTTGGTGACATCTCTTGGTGTTGTGTGGGTGGTGCTCCACTTTGCGCTGCTGGTAGGCACATCATTGAACATTATTTTAGTTGATAGTCCAGTTTTCCTTAGTTCAAAAGCATGTTTCCAGCCTCTTCATTCCACATCAGCTACTCTTGGGCACTATATCAAACTCCCAGCTTTGATCATGAGTGCCCTGGGATATGCTTGTAAATGCATACACACATATATATGCATATGTGCACACACCTACCCTTTCCACACAAGCGAATCCTGGACCTTCAAATGCCTAGAGTGTGCAAGTCTAAAAGAAGGCTTGTAATGATAGTCTCACTTAACTCTCTTCATTTCACCAAAAGAGAAGACTGAAAGCAGACTTGATGGCACATGTCTAAATTCACACAGCAGACTAGAATCAGAAGACTCAGATCCTGCACCTCGAGATCAAGAGTAGCATCCTTTGTACTCCATCACAATCAAGATTTATAATGTAATGTATTCTTGAAGACACTATTCTCTCACAGGCATTTAAGACCAATTCTCTGAACTATATTTCTCTATAAGTTTGAGGTCTAGCCCCAAATCTATAGACATGGGAAAACTTGACTAGTCTACATTGGTGTTGCCCAATGGAAAGAAAATATGGTCACCAATTTATTGCTGACTTACACTGTATACTATAACCATTACAGCAGCCTGTAAGGAATGCTTGTAAGTGTCATCTTCTCATTAGTCTTGTCCCAGTGATTGCTGTCATGAATGTTCTCTGTTCTCCCATCTTCTTTAATAATAGAGGCATGACAGGAAGTATCCAGGACTCGTACAGCCCATTTGCCTATCAGAAGGGGCTGGCTGTAGTACGGATCTGCAGTATTCATACACACACCAAGTGACCTTCTTAAACCAGTGATCGCCTTCAGCATTGGCAGCTGTTTAAGTTTTCCAGCACCTACATTCACTTCTCAAACAATAAAAGGCTTTGAATATAATGATGAGAAAAACACTATGGGAGGATTAAGAAGAAAGTGATATGCAAAGCAAAGACACTCACTGCTCTCATAAACTCCATAGCCTGAAAACCTAGAGAGACCGTTACCATGTGCTGAGAAAGATGAAGGAGATCCCATGGCCTCATGACAACAGTGAGGAGTAGGCAATGGCTTCATCAAAGAGGTCCTGGAGGGCACTCCACCCCAAGCAACTGGGGTCCATCCACAGAGCATTTCAGATGCGCTTGACTAAGATGAAAGGGCATAAGGACTGAACAAAGGCAAGTTCCTGTGGATGAAGTAGAAGGAGCCATGGCATATAATACAACACAAGGCTTGGAGACATAAGCCTTCTCATGACTCTGGGGTCTGTGGGAAAACCATCCAATCATCGTCTTAGGGGCTGTGGTTGTTCTGACGTCTAGAATGAAAAGACTTAAGGTATCTACAATAAGTCCTGAATTGTTGTGCAAAGAAGAGACAGAAAAACATGTTCTAGTTGTGTTTACTTTATCTAGACAAACCTTTGACTAATTGCTACTCATTCTAAGTGGAAAAATACAGTATGCAGGAAGCTACTGTATATTCAAATATTCCCACAGAGGAAATTCTAAGCCATAAAAAAAAAAAATCTCCTCTATTCAGCTTGACTGCTTTTGTTCTTCCCCTGAGAAGTCTCTCTGGCCTGAGGAAAGCGATCGTTCTTTGCCATATTTTGCAGTGAACTGTTGGGAAGGAAGGCAGAGTCCTTGCTTCCCATCCAACAATGCGGTGAGCCCACATTCCAGTCCTGTGTCTCACCAAGGAGCTCACTGGACCCCCTTCCCAAGGACCCATCTGGGACTGTTGTCATTTGGCAAGGCAGCTCCCGGAGAATGTTCAGCTTTGGCATCAGCTGAATGTCACTGTTGTTGTGCTGTGGCCGGTGGCATCTTTGTTTCTCAGAAGAAGCCTTGTGAATCATAAAGCACAAAGTGCTCTCTGGCCCTCCGCACAGACTTGAAGAGCGAACTGAAGCCTCCCTGAGCCTGGGGGTGGGGCACTTTCTAAAACAGATTGGCTTGTGAACAGGGCACTGAACTCAGAAAACGCTGTGCTCAAGCGCACTGTTGTTGCTGAAATAAGGCCCCACATAGCCCAAGTGTCCAGTCAAGGATGATCTTGCATTCTGTACCTTCCCGCCTCCACTTCCCAAAAGCTGGGTTTACAGACATCACCACTACGACGACGACTAGGATTACATAATTAGGAATTTGAACTCAGGGTTTCACACATGCTAGGCAAGACTTCTACCAACTGAGCTATGTTCCCAGTCCTTCCTAGCACTCCTTTCCAACATCTGACCACTCCTTGCCACGACACCTTTATTTCCTGTCTCATTCAACTTCATCCCATTGCTTTAAAAGATTACCCTATGCTTTTCTTGCACGGTCCTCAAAAGGGCCAGCCATTGCTTTATGTGAAATGAATTTCAAAATACAGAATTCAGTTGAACAAAACAAAACCCAAAGTTTCATCTGAGATTTGATTTTAAATCTAATATTTATACATGAGTTTTTGCAGTGATCTTTTCCACACCTTTATTGCAAGATAAATTTCTTATAGAAATTTTCACATTTTATTAAACAAATTATTCACTAGACTTCACAGAAGACTTAAATGAAAAATGGAACTCTAACAAGATCTTTTGTGCAACTTGTAAAAAACTGTCTTCTATTTAAATTTCAGAATGCATACACGTACATGATGGGCGCCTGCGTGATTGTCTTTAGATTTTTCTCCATCTGTGGGAAGCATGTGAGTCTGCTGTGCAGAATCCTTTCAAATGTCCCCTGAGCATGAAGTCACTGACGTCAATGGACCTCAGCCAACCTGGTTGTCACAGTGAACAAAGTGCTGAACACCATAAGTCGAGACTAACAAGTATTAAATACATCGAATCAGTAGCTTAACTATCTCAGGCTGTGTTTCTTGGTTTTTTTTTTTTTCAGCGTATTTTCTCAATCCTAAATGAAAGAAAATAGGTTAACTCTGAAACCAAAGGCCAATGTCATTCCTAATGTGACTGAATTTGTGTTTTGTTAATTAACTTTATTGCAGGGAAAATTTATAATTAATGATGACAATGTGTCCATTATTCTGTTTGATTTATATTCCTTCTTAGCATCTATACACACATACTACCTATGATCTCCATTTTTAAGGGATATTGTTTCCTTTTCTGGAAGCATTATTTCATGTATGGATTCCACATATCCACATAATTGATATATTTAATAATTGGTGGTTATTTAGCATTAAACCATTATTACATTTGGTTTTTAGGAAGTGTGGGGGGGGGACAAATTTACTTGCTATAATCAGTAATGTGTTGACCTTATAGAGGTCTGGTAGCCAAAGAAGAGGAAATGGAAGGCTAAGAAGCTTGTGATGATAATTCAGCTAATTTCTCTTGAGTGACTGAACTGTTTGAAGTGTGAGTTTCTCGGTGCCAGATGGTTTTTGAATAATATTTAGATTGAATATCTAATAGGAAACGACTTTCAAACGGTGTGCTTGGGAGTCACTATGTAGCCAACGTGCTTACATATTATTCACCAGCCAGGCCTTCCTCAGCTTGAAGTGACTGCCTCTCTTCCCCCTCCATCTGTCCCTACACCCAACGTTCCTCATCTGCAGGTCACCCTGAAGATGCTCCTTCTGACTGTGGTCGTCAGCATGTACAAGAGCTTCTTCATCATCGTGGGGATGTTCCTCCTGCTGCTGTGCTACGCCTTTGCTGGGGTTGTTCTGTTTGGTACCGTGAAGTATGGAGAGAATATTAATAGGTCAGCATGTATTTGTCAGCCTGTTTATTTTCTAAGCAGACTTCTTCATAATAAAATCATGAATACAAACTTAGATATTTCTTGACTATTAAAGTAGTGGTATAAAAGGGAAACAACCTGTTGGGAAATAAAGTAAAATGTACTTATTTTAAATTGCATTTTACAGTTGACAAAGCATCTGTATTTTAGAACCTTTAGAAAATGCAAAAACAAAACAAAAAATTTTTATAATTCTGCTCATTGTCAGGAATAACCACTCCCAATTTCCATAGTTTTTGTACCCATGTATTTCTCTGAAATGTTATATTGGAAAGGGGAATAAAACAGTTTTTAGATGACTTTCTTTTTCAGCAAAGTGTAGAAAGTTAGAAACTATGAAATCACTCTGCTGGAGAAAAGCATTTTCAAAAGCTCATCTTCCATATTATAGAAGCATCTGCTGTTGTTTTCTTAATTTCTAATACAACAAAACAGGTACAAATGCCTTACTGGCAGATGCTTTATTTGGCACGTGGCTGAGTCTCCTTCTATGACCCAAGTGAAGGAATCACTTCTTAGTAGCCAAAGTAACAACTCAATTGTTAAAGTTGAGAGCCAGTAAGCTGGTGGCCCTGTGAGAGTTGGCTTCTCAGGCATCTATACTTGCAGAACAGTATATATGGCAGGAAGGGGATTTAAGCTTTGGTAACAGTAACTTGGCAATCAGGTTTGCAAACGCCACCTGTTTTGGTGGTGACCATCCATACTGCTTTATACACACAACTCATGTAACCTCCATTCTGTTCTGTTTTCTTAAATTAGGCATGCCAATTTTTCTTCAGCTGGCAAAGCCATTACTGTGTTGTTCCGAATCGTCACAGGGGAAGACTGGAACAAGATTATGCATGATTGTATGGTAAATATCCTCTCATTATTATCAGTGTCTCAACCTACATTAACACGCATATGTAGAGGTTAGATAAATTAGATTTAGAAAATATATAGGAGTTTCTGATACTGTCTCTTAATTCGGGGCCTGAGGAGCATTATCAGCATGAAGTCAGGAAAAACAGGAAAGACTTAATAGACTGAAAAACAAGGTTGAAGTTAGGAAAAACAGGAAAGACTCAATAGACTTGAAGAAACAAAGTATCTGGCCTGACATTGTTTTCAGCTGCTAAGTGGGTGGAGCCCAAATTAAGCTGAAACAGAGTTCCTCCTATTTAAGGACAGTGCATGGAGCCCAGAAAAAGAAGAGGCCCCTGATGCTAGAGAGCTCCAAGAGTCCTGCTGAAAAAAGGGCTGGCCATTGATGGCCAGCTCTCTCCCTGAAGCAGAAAGAAGCTGGTGAGCAAAGAAAGCCTGAGCAAGACACCAAAAGGCCAAGGACTAAACCCTGTGGCTCAGCTTTTGCCTAGAGGGGTTTGATCTGTCTGAACAGTGGCCTAGGGGAAACTGTGCCTGGCTTTAAGGACTGAGGCAGAGCAGCTGAGTTCCTGATTCAAAAGAAGTAAGTTGGCCTGCAAGACGGCTGGGGTCTCCCACAGAGAAGAAAGCATGAAGCCTTATTTAAGGTGAGACTGCAATAACCAACTTACCCTGACGAACCTGCATCTGAGAGATCCAGAAAAAGGACTGCTAAGTGCGTTAAAGAATCTACAACAAAGACTATGTTCCTGACGACTGAGGACCTGCCCCAGAGACTGTATCATTCTAAAAGGTTATGAAAGTAGTTGTTATAATTATCAATAGGTTTAGTGGATAGGTTAAAGGGGTTGTAGGAATTTATAGGATTAATAGTTAAGAAATTGTTGGTGTTTGTTATAAGTGAATTTAGTAATAAATAAATAAGTGTTAAATAATAGTTTAAAAGTTCGGTTACACGCATATGTTAGCCTTGTATTAGAAAAAGAATACTCTGGCTGTCTTTTAGTCCATAAGTTGCACATTTTAGCATTACAAGATATGAATGCAGAAATCAAAATATTCACTTAACATAACTTAAGCTATCATAGTCATATTTAGTAATGAGTATTGTTCTTTCCTTCCTATCTTTCATAGCTTAGCAATCAAAACAAGGACATTTATTTAACTCACTCATCAGACCCTCACCAAGTCCCTGTTTTGTCCTGGGCCATACACAAGGCCTTCTACAGGTCCAAAGGTTCCTCAAGGCACATCTGTTATGTAGTCTGATACATTCTTCCCTTTGGTATCCTGATTTCTGTCCAATAAGTCTGTATCAGCCTCTGGTCCAGACAATTGGTGAAGGACCATGTGCATGGAAGCCACTAGCCCCGTGGGACTCACTGTTGAGCTACTGAAGTATAATTAGTGCATATCAAGAACTGCTTTACATTCCACTTATTTTTGCTTAATGTTAATTAACAAGAATTAAATGTGAATTACCACATGAAGCTAATGGCCCTTGTGCTGGAAACTGTGATGCTCAAAGTGGTCCACATTCAGAGGACAAGGGTATGTCTTTGTTGTGAGTCTTTTCATAACACTTGGCACAAATATACCACATGGTAGGATCTACAGAATTTTAAACAGGAAAAACTGAAATAAAATTTATCCAATCAGGTATAACCCAGTGCAGAATTAAATAAAACCTACATCGGCATCCCAGAAGAGCATGTGGGAATACAGAAGAAAGGGTTAGTTTTCTCGTTGAGAGAAACCAGGACGGTATCACAGGAGGGTTTGAATTTCCGTGGGCCCTACAGAATGTAAAGGCTTCCCAAGCTTATACATTTCTGTAACATCTCATTTTGGTGCCTAGGGACTGGGGATTTCAAATCAACATGAATGTGGATTTTGTTTGTGGAGTCTACTTCCATATAGATTTATCCATTGCTTAAGTCAAAAAAAAATTTTAAGTTGCTCTTTATTTGATTTTGTAAAGTTTAACCCTAGGGACTGTTGGTGACGATGTGAAGGTTATCTCCCAGAGGAAACCTGTTCACTTCCATTTTGCTTCTATCAGTGCATTGAACTGGGGCATCGACAGGACCAAAGGCATAGCACAGATGAAATGCCCCTGTAGAGTTCTGCTGCAAATGATGTGTGTGTCCAGCATGTGTGGTTTTTGCATGATGGCTTTCAGTTAACTGCATCCCACACTCTCAAGAATATGCTCATTGAGCGCCACAGTCAGAAGAAATCTGTGCCCTCCCCTTCCCTCCCCTCCTCCCGCCCTCCCCTCCATGTCCCCTCTGCCTGCAGGTTCAGCCTCCGTTTTGTACCCCTGATGAATTTACGTACTGGGCCACGGACTGTGGCAACTACGCAGGGGCACTTATGTATTTCTGCTCCTTCTATGTCATCATTGCCTACATCATGCTGAATCTGCTTGTAGGTAAGAGATGTTCCTGGAATTACTTTTTCATCTCGTCAGACTCAGGTACTTGGATAATTATGTACAATTTTCGAGTAATTATCCTGGATTGCTTGGGGTGGGTGTTTCACGGCATTAATTATAAATTGTTGCCTCTCAACTCAGGATCTGAAAAGATCTCTGAAAGGCGTGGAAATGGCTGTTGATTGCAGTTTCAAGGGTTGTGCTATTGATTACGCTCACTAACCCTCAAAGAGCTCTTTGCATGGATTGGGCTGAACACAAGTCAGGGAGGGCTACTTTTACAGCCTTGAAATATCACAGTTTGGTTTTAAAAGATATATTTTGCTCAACCAGCTGTGGGGCCATCCAGACCCACTATGACCCTTTAAAAAATGTCCTGGAACTATAAGTAAGAGCAGAAGCCAGCTGGCATGAATGTCTACACAGAGTGTCCTTGAGCCCATGGCCCTCATGTTTTAGAAAGGCAAGTGCTGAATAAATAGCTTAGTTCAAGTGAGAGACATGCCAGCTTGGAAACTGTACCAAAAGCACTTTGAAAAATTGGCTTTATAATGTGATAAGATTTAAAGTTTATAATAGATGTTTTACTTTTTCTAAAACATGACAGATTAGCATACTTGTCTAACATCTGAATTTTTCCTAGCCATAATTGTGGAGAATTTCTCCTTGTTTTACTCCACTGAGGAGGACCAGCTTTTAAGTTACAACGATCTTCGCCATTTTCAAATCATATGGAACATGGTGGATGACAAAAGAGAGGTAGGAACTGTGGGCATGGCTCACTTGCTTACCAAGCATGCGCAGGATCCTGGGCTTGATCCCCAGAAACACATAAAACTAGGTCCTCCCAGCACTTGGGAAATGGAAGCAGGAGTGTTGAATATTTAAGGTCTTTCTCAACCTAGGAGTGGGAGAGTGGGCCATTATTTCTTGCTCCATCTCAAAGAGAAAAAATGACATATTTCAAGGGTTTTGGATCTAAGAATTGACGTAGACTAAATCTGGAACTATCACAGCTGCATTGCCGAAAACTATCATTGGTGAATCAGGTGAATATGCAAGGGCAGGGGGACAGTAGTCTCTCCTCATGTCTTTCACAGCCATGAGCAATCTGGTCTTTAGACTTTCAAAAGGTCAGCAAGGGAAGAACATAAAGGATTTTCAAGGGCGTCTACCTTGGGCTTGAGGAGAGGGAGGGAAAGTGAAGCTCCGAGAGGGAAAACCTCAACCTTAAGCAGCCAACTAGAGGAAATCCACATAAGAGTTGCAAGAGATGTCTGAGGGTGTAACTCAGGGCCTGGGTGTTTTCTGAGCATGCAAAAAGCCCTGGGTTCAATACCCAATACCACCAAAAATTAATTAATTGCACAGAGGCCTGGTTATTTTTAACTATTTCTAAATTAATACGTAAATGCCTTAACATAAAGTTTCCCCAGTATTTCCCAGAATTAGCTAAAGCAGGGGTGACTCCCTTGTTCTCAGCTACCTCCTTTCCTTTCCCCTTTCTTTCCCCATCTCCTCCCCAGCATCCTGTGTGTTCTTCCCTTTTTCTTGCTGTCCTCTTTGACTACTTATTCATCCCAACCCTCCCAAAGCTAAGGACAGGTCTAGGTAGGTACTAAGGCAAAGCAATTCCCAAAAGGCACAGTTCCTGTGGCCACAGAGCTCCTGTCCTGAAGGAGGGATGACTCATGAAAGGTGAAATGATACTAGTACACAGGGTGATATCCCTAAAACAAAATAATGCTTCAGACTTTGAATTCTTTTAGTGCCAACACAACACCACAAATGGAAGAAGTCACATGACAAGTCATAGACAAAACCCAGGCAAATGAATAATATTTTATACATTTATTTATTCATTCAAGTTACATCTCAATTGCAGCCCCCTCCATCCTCCCTTCCTGGTCCCACCCTCTACTTCCTCTCCCTACTATCCTACTCCTCCAGTGTGGGGTGCCCCCACATATCAGCCCCCCTCAGTTCATCAGTCACATGAGGGCTAAGAGCTTCCTCTTGTTCTGGGGCCCAAATTGGCAGCTCTACTAGAGTAGAGTGTCCCACTAACAGGTAGCAAAGTCCATGACTGAGACCACCCCACCCCCTACTTGTTAAGGGATCTGTATGAGGACCAAGTTGCCTATCCTCTATATTTGTATAGGGGGGTCTAGGCCAAGTTTAAGCTTCTTTCTGCTTAATTTGGTTAGTGTTTCAATTGCTGTAAGCCTCTAGAAGCCTAGGTTAGTTGGTTCTGTTGATCTTCATCTATTGATCTTGACCTCTGCGAGTCTCTCTATTCTATCTCCCACTCTTACATAGAATTCCTAAAGCTCCACCTAATGTTTGACTATGTGTCTCAGCATCTGTTTTGTTCTGCTGGGTATAATTTCTCATAAGATAGTTATGCAAGGTTCCTGTTCCTTTGGGTCTGTGGGTTGTAATATAGTTATCCTGTACTATATGGCTAAAATCCAGTTATAAGTGAATACATTCCATGTGTGTTTTTCTGAGTCTGGATGAGCTTTTCTAGTTCTATCTATTTGGCTGCAAATTGCATGATTTCATTGTTTCTGATGGCTGAGAAATATTCCATTGTGTAAATGTACCACAATTTTTTTATCCATTCTTTGGTTGAAGGGCATCTGGATTGTCTCCAGTTTCTAGCTATTACAAATAATGCTGCTATGAACATTGCTGAGCAAATGTCCTTGTGGTTTGGTGAAGAATCTTTTGAATATATGCCCAGGAGTGGTATGACTGGGTCTTGAGGTAGACCTATTCTAAGTTTTCTATCACCAGATTGACTTCCATAGTGGTTGTACAAGTTTGCAATGGAGGAGTGTTCCCCTTTCTCCAAAACCTCACCAGCGTGTGCTATCATTTGAGTTTTTAATCTTAGCCATTCTGACAAGAGTGAGATGGAATTTCAGAGTCATCTTGAGTTGCAATTCTCTGATGACTAAGGATGTTGAGCATTTCTTCATGTTTCAGCCATTAGAGATTTCTCTTTTGTGAATTCTCTGTTTAGTTCTGTACCCTATTTTTTTATTGGATTATTTGGTTTGTGTATAATCTCTTCAGTTCTTTGCAAATTTTGGATATTAGCCCTTTGTCAGATATGGGGTTAGTGAAGATCTTTTCCCAATCTGTAGGTTGCTGTTTTGTTCTAATGACAGTGTCCTTTGCCTTACAGAAGCTTTTCAGTTTCATAAGGTCCCATTTGTTGTCTTAGACCCTGAGCTATTGGTATTCTGTTCAGGAAGTTGTCACCTATGCCAATGAGTTAGAGGCTTTTCCATATTGTACACAATTACTTGCAGGTTATGTGGAACTTTCCTTACAGGATTGTGTTGGGCATTTGTGAAATATAAATTAATGGCACCTGCCTATAACCCTAGTATGTTGGAGGCACAAGTAGAAGGTTCAGGAATTTGAGAACCAAAGGTCATCCTGGGATATACAAGAATTTGTTTTTAAAAGATTAAAAATTAAAAATTAAACACATGAATGAATTTTATGCTTATACTTGGATCTTATCCCCCAATATCCCTCATTGTGGGGAACTCAACTTGTATAGAGTTCCAGAACTTATGAGGGTGCTGAGGAAGGTGGAGAGAGGATGGGTTTGGGGTGGACCCTTAGCTGAAATGGTCATGAAGATGTGAGTGAAGGGGTGATGGTTGTGCTCACATCAAGAAAAAGAAGAAAGTTCCACCACTGGATGTTTCAACTTGAGAAGATCCAAGAATAATTCCAGAAGAGCTGAGAGAGAAAATGCAGGGAGCTAGTACAGTTGACCTAACTAAGTAAGAGCCTAGAAGACAAGGTGTGCTTGGGATCCAGGGTCTGGAAGACACAAGCTGGCCTCTTCACCTTGCTTTATTCTCTGCCTTCGCTAGTGTGCCCTGTCCCCCAACTGGGCTCCAGGCTCCTGTGAACTTCTGAGATAGTAACTTGTGGAGGACAGGGATACCTATAGACAAGTTCTTTTGTCTCATCTAGATCTAAATTTGTCTCTGTAAATGTTACCCACAGGAACTTGATCTCACCTGATATGTACACAGGAAAGACCACACCCCAAAAAACACTGAGATGCTAATGACTTGGCAAGAATCCCTGGGCCACCAGGTTCACTTGAAGACATGGAGTTGATGTATTAGGCTGTGTTACGTGGAATACAGCAATATCATCTTTTAGAGTTTCAGTGTCCAGATTTGTTTTGTCCCAGAAGGAGGGTAAAGCCAAAGCCTCAGTATCTTCTCTAAGTTGTTCTAATCACTGAGACCTACAAAGAAGCTACATTTCAGTGGAAGCAAGATAACAAACGTTAAGTCCTAAGACCCAAATTAAGTGAGAAGGACTGTGTATGTGTGCATTGCCTACTTGTAGGAAGATATTCAGCAAGAATAAATGTAGAGAGGTGGGTAAACGACTGAGCACAAGCAGTAAGGGCTGGCTCCAGGGAAAGCTACGTGGGTGTTCCTCACCCTCCACGGCTCTGAAGTCAGTGCTATAGTAACCCGCAGGATCGGAGGAGCATTGAGTTACTTCTTGGTACTTAACATTATACACTTAGCACACATTATTCTACCTACCTTTCAAAGAGAACAGGGACTTTCTTCCTGTCTGGTGCTACTTGTGCTGATGAGCCCCTGCCTCGGCCTCCCTGGTATCTGGACTATAAACCTGAGCCACCAATCCCGGCTCATAAATTCATTTTCTTGTCTATGTTTCCCTGTAAAAAGAGACTCCCTGCCCAGCTAATCCCTAGAGGCCTCCTGATTACTTACTCTGCTGGCCCTTGTGCTGCCCCACACAGGGTGTGATCCCCACCTTCCGAGTGAAGTTCCTGCTCCGGCTGCTGCGTGGGAGGCTGGAGGTGGATCTGGAGAAAGACAAGCTCCTCTTTAAGCACATGTGCTATGAGATGGAGAGGCTGCACAATGGTGGTGATGTCACCTTCCATGACGTCCTGAGGTACAGAGCTAGGGCCAGGAAGAATGTGTGAGCGAAAAAGAGTGTCGTGCCCCTCAGAATGTCGGTCTTTCCCTGTGGGGGCACAATGTTTTTAGGTTGGCCACGAGGAACCCAGACTTGTTGTTGTTATTAATAGTTAGCATTTGGCCTCTCTGGTGTACCTGATCGCAAGGGACTCGGGCAAAGCCAATGGTGGTGATACTGGCCCTCCATGATCCACAGAAGCTAAGTAATAATGAAATTTTGGATGAGTCTGGAGGTCTTAGGAACATGCAGGATTTTCTTCCACAACGGGAGGACACTTAGAAAAAAGAGAAAGCCAATGACCAATTCTCTTAGAGCCAGCATGCTGTGACCTGAGCTCTGATGGTGACTTCAATAGCGAGTGCACGGGAGTCCAGGGTGCTGAGAAACTATAGTATACAGCCTTACCAGATACGTCTGCATCCTTCTTTGGTTATAGATCCCTCAGTCCCTGCTAGGAATTACTTGACTGGCCCTCTGTGCCAAAATGTGAGTTTTACTTACCACCACCTGGACCTGTTGAGCCAAGGACTGAATGAGAGTGATTACTCAGTTTCTGACTCTGCATCTTCTGAAGCTAATTAAAGGCACAAAGGGATGAATGAAATAGAGAGGGCGGTGGAGTGGTGTGTGCACAACTCACAGGCAAGGATGCTAACTGTCACATATTAGGGACAACCACAGGGAACAGTGGAATGGAATCTCTTCTTTCTGCACAGAACATTCAGGAGTATGTACTTGACAGCTGGAGCGGTTGGTACCACCTAGCCTGGGTCTTCTGCAGCATAGGCACTTAGATGCATTCACTGTTCTAAGTTTCACATCGACATTAACTTGCCAGGTTATTCAAAAGGGTGGGTACCAAGACCACCCTCAGCATTTACAGAAGAAAAGAGAGACACTAAGGTAACTTAACCAGCCCCTCATCCAGCTGCGAGTGGCATCAAACACTACGCTGACTGTCCGGAAAAATGTATTCTCTGCATTTTGAAACACCTGAGGGTTGAAACACCAGATGAGTCTGACTGATGGTCCTGCTGTTCCTGCCTTCCAGCATGCTGTCCTATCGCTCCGTAGACATCAGGAAGAGCCTCCAGCTGGAGGAGCTGCTGGCGAGGGAGCAGCTGGAGTACACCATAGAGGAGGAGGTGGCTAAGCAGACTATTCGCATGTGGCTGAAGAAGTGCTTGAAACGCATCCGGGCTGTGAGTGAACCACAAAGGGCTGGGCTTTCTTTCTTGTAGCTGTTATTAACAAACAAAAACAAAAAAAAACAGAACAAACAAAACCTCTAACAAAAACAACTTCTATGAGAAATTCTTATCCTGGCTCACAGTTCTCATAGCTCAGGGGCACAGTCCCTAATGGAGGGAAAGTCAAGATGGTAGGAACCTAATCACATCATGTGTGTTGTGTAATCACACCATATCCACAGTCAGGAATTGGAGAGGGTGGGTGTATGCCCATCCTCATCCCACGTTCCACGTTTCATTTGGTCCAGAACTCCTTGCTCAGAGAATTGCCCCACTCACAATGATGAGCCTTCTCACATCAGTAATCAAGAAAACCCCCACAAGCCTACCCAGAGACGTATCTCTCAAGTGGTTCTCAGTTCATCCATTGACAGTTAACACTAACCATCTAAGACACACACACACACACACACAGAGAGAGAGAGAGAGAGAGAGAGAGAGAAAAGGGCCTGATGCCCCTTAAAATGCATCTTCTTCATCCATGTAGGGTGTCAGATGCTGCTACAGCCTTAACTCTATCCAGCTTCAACTCATTCCCCTCAGCAGGCTCCACCACACACTTCAATTGAATCAAATTTGTACAACATGAAGGCTTAAAAAGCCATTTGTGGGTATTAAAATATTTATAATCTCCATTTATTAAACTCAACTGTACAAAATCCCAAAAATATCTACTGAGACAGAATTTCTAAAACTACCTTTAAATTGCTGTGAAAAGTTTTAACATATGGCTTATCATGTTGTTTGGTCTCTAAAGACCACCTCTCATGGAATTTTAATGATGTGCCTGCTGCCTCCTGAACTGTAAGTTTGTGTGAGACTCTCACATATTAAAGAATATGTACTCCATTAGCATATACTGTTTCCAGTGATAAATTCTATTTGGTAATTAACGTTTACAAGTGCTTTAGACTTATACTTCACATAACAGAGAAGAAAGGCTAACTACTCAGTATATCCTTCCTGCAATGCAATTAATGTTATGTAAGATTTGTTTGATCCTGCCTTCAGAACAATACCACCCACCACAAAAATATGCATTTCTGTTAGAGGAAAAAGTCCCCAAATAAAAGGATCACTCCGTTCTAGCCTCCTAGAGAAAGGTGAGCTGCCTAGTGTCACCCAAGCACAGCAAGGCCACCATAGCTCTGGTTCCATGGATCGCAAATGTCCTCCTGCTCAGACCTTAGCAGGAAATGCTTGGCCAAGAAAGAGAGGTTGCTGCTAGACTGACCTGCCAGGCTGACCTACAAAGTCTAGATCTAAGACAGGGGTCAAAGTTTCCTCTTCATCTACACAACACTCTCTGGTGCTTAGGACTCTCAGGACAGTGGGGAAAGGAGGCTGCATTGGCTAAATGAGGATAGAATTAAATAAAGAGGGAAAATAGAATCCATATTAGTAATTTTAAATAACATATAAAGTAGCATGGATGAGTATTACAAATCCAATGATACAAATGGAAAAGGTGGGGTTGCTTCTAATTTTAAGACTTGTATATCAACCTAACATCCTCAAAACTGGTGCAAGATTCTTACTGGAATTTCCTAAGAGGTCAGCAATCCCACGGGTCTTCAGAGAGGGAAGAAGAAACTGTGACTTGAAGGGAATGGGGCAGAAAAGATGGGCACTTTTCCTGCATATGAAAGCACGGCATCTTCCATAGAAACAGCAGCAATCCTGCAGCATCATCCACAGTCTGAGGGAGAGCCAGCAGCAAGAGCTGAGCCGGTTCCTGAATCCTCCCAGTATTGAGACCACCCAGCCAAGTGAGGACACCAATGCCAACAGCCAGGACCACAGTACACAACCTGAGGTAGGAGATAAGGTATCCTTCATCCAAGGATGTTCTATGGGAGCTGATCCTGGTGACACAGACATTTCAAACGATGTGAGGGTATTTCTCACATGACCTTTTGTTGCAAAAGAACCCAAAATAATGGGAATGTGTATTTCCAGATGTTTTTATTTTTGTCACTTAGAGTTCAGTTGAGATTGATTGTTAAGTTTATAGTTTGTGTGGTGTGTTAGTCAACTTTCTGTCATTAAACAAAATATCTGAGATAATCAACTTGAAGAAGGAAAGATTTACTTGCCTCTCAGTTTTGGATTTTTCAGTCCAGGGATAGTTGACTCACTATACAGGGATGTGGTGAAAGAATACACCACGGTGAGAGTATGTGGTGTGGTGGCCAGGAGCAAGGGAGGTTGGAAAGGGATGGGACCCCAATGTCCTCTTTAAGGACAGCCCTCGCCCCCCACAATAACCCAACTCTCCCACCTCCCATTAGTGTCTCCTAAACATTTTACCACCTCCCATTAGTGTCTTAGGCTGGAGACCATGCCTTCAACTTATGCACCATTCAAGATCCAAACTACAGAATGCATATACTAAAAATGGTTAACATCCTAAATGGTTTTTGCTTGCTTCTTTTGTCTAGAAGATTAATATTATCATAATGGCTAAACTTGAGCATAGAAATATTATGTGCTTTAAAAGATCACGATTTACATGTACCCTGCCCTAAATATTTTCTTCCCCTCAGCACATCATAGAAAACTAGAAAAATGCATGCACTTGGCTTTCAACCCTCTTCAATAATCAAATGCATTGGGGATTTATCCTTTCTTAATTGGGCAGTAGAGGAGCCAATAAGATTCAGGAAAAATTATTTGAGGGGCTTCTGTCCACTAAAACACAGCTAGTTTCATTTTCGAAGTTATTCTACATGCCTATTAAAAAAACAAACAAACAAACAGAAAAACTAACAAACCGGAATTTCCAGCACTGGGGGAGCCCTGTATCATGGGAAGCAGCTGGTGAGGAGGTCCTGCCCCCACATGGCTGCAATAATGATTTAATGCTAATCCCATGGAGTCCACCCAGCATACTGTGCAGTGTCCCCAGCTGCGCTGAGTTCTTGGTGCCCAGAAACACAGTCAGAGGACATAGACAAAGTGACACAAAGGGTCCCATGACCCAGCAGAGGCGCTAAAAGGACCTGCTGGATTGTAGTCCGGTTTTGTGTGAGTTTCATGGCTCCCTACAAGAAACCAGGAATGGCTTGCCTCCTTCTCCACAGACTTCATTGGGAACAGTCAGCCAAAGAGGCAAAAAGGAAGATCCACAGTGGCTCTGCCCCAGGTCTGACCCAATGTCTGGCAATGCTTTATGAAGAGGGCCCAGATCAGTCTGAGACAGACACTGAGCAGGACCAATGAATGGAAGGGAAGTAATGATTGCAAAGTTCTCAAAGAGGTGGCCCCAAAACCATGGAGGATGGGGATGTTTAAAGTGGTGTGAAAGCCAAGACAGTGAGCAGGGGCTGGAGTGACAACAGCTGTCCCAGAGAATCCAAGTGCAGTCCCCAGCACCCAGATCTGACAGCTCACAACCACCCACAGCCCTAGCTCTGAGCATCAGATGCCCTCTCTGGACCCTGTGGGTACCTGCGCATGTGTGGCATAGACTTATGTAGATACATGCACGTACAGATAATAATAATAAAGTAAATCTAACAAAAATGGCTGGGAAAGAGCAAGGTGCCAGGTGAGCTAAAGAAGGAGGCAGAGTCGCTAGGAGTCCTCAGCATTGGTTAGTCCTGAGTCTGGGCTTCCCCAGGGCACATCATAGAGCACTGTCTGCCATGATGTGCCTTCTGGGGCTCTTGGTTCTGACCTCTAAGCTGGCCAAGTCATGTCCCTGATACATCCTATCCCTGACGTCCTCTCTCTTCCTACAGTGCTATCTCCTTGCCTCATTTTCCAGCCACGTTATAAGAAATCAGTGATATCTCCAGGCATGAAGGGAGCAGGAGGTGGGCACCATTCAGGGATGGTCCTGAGAAGATACGACCTAGCATGCTGTGCTTCTGCTGAGCCCTCATGGTCCCTCTTTGACTCTTTTACCAATTTTCCCTTTTAATTTCCCTTCCGTGGATGCCGAATGCCTCTTATTCTTTCCTCTTTCTTTCCTGAAATACCTAGTCCCTTCTTATAGCATAAAGTGGGCCTACCTTCATGCAGGGAGGAGGAGGAGAGCATTCAGAGAGAGCCATAGCTGTTCTATTCGACCCTTCTTTAAATACATGGTATTTGTCTTTCTGTCCCTAGCTTACTTCACTTAACATGAAGCCCTCTGGCTCCACTCATGTTTCAAGTTATGATGTTCTAAGAAAAGTAGCATTACTGCAGGATATTAGCTGCTTCCTCCTTGCTCTGACTCAATGCTTTGTGAGAGCAACTTAAGGAAGAAAGGGTTTCTTTGGCTTCACAGTTTGAGGATGTGGTCCATCATAGTAGAGGATGAGCACAGATGAAAAGAGAATGGTGGCACCTACGGTCGGGTAGCAGGGAGGAGTGCCGCTGCCCTGCTCGCTGTCTCCTTCTTACTAAGGGCTGTCCCCATTCAGGGAGGGTCTTCCTACCTCAGTTAAACCTTTCCAGAAATGTTCTCACAGACAAGGCTGGAGGTATGTCTCCCCAGTGACTCTCAATCAGTCAAGTAGACAGGGAAGATAACTGTCACACATGGTCTTCACAAGTCCCCAATATATTTCAAAATAACTAGAAAAGTCACAAGGTTCCAAACACATAGAAATGGTAAACATATGAGGAACCAGAAGTGGAAGTTGTCCTGATTTCAACACTATATGTTATAAATATGTGATAATTACCATACTATACCCCATAAAAATGAACAAATACTTGTGACAAATTAAATATGTGGATTTTTTTAAAGAGAAAGACCCACAACTGACTAATTCTTCTCCCATGTAGACAAGTAGTCAGCAGCAACTCTTGAGCCCTACTCTTTCAGACAGAGGAGGAAGTCGACAGGATTCAGCAGATCCTGGAAAACCCCAAAGGAAGTTTGGGCAATGGCGCCTGCCCTCAGGTAGGTACACCAACTATCTATCTGTCTGGGCTTTTAAGAGGAATTTGGTCTCTGTTTATTTGGGCCTTAGATTTTATTAATATGCAGATCTGTGTTAGTCAGCGTTCTGTTACAATAACTTATACCTGAGAAAATCCACTTAAAAGGAAGAAAGGTTTATTGGCTCACTTTGTTGGAGGTTTCAGCCCACACTTAGTTGGTCTGTTGCTGTTGGGACTTAATAAGGCTGCAAAGCATAGTGGGAAAATATGATGAGGAAGATGCTCACCTACAGCAACCAGGACACAAAGAGAAAGAGAAAAAGATTGGTGTCCCACAATCTTCTTCCAGGGCATGATCCCAGTGACTCAAGACCTCCTATTAATGCCACCTTTTAAAAGTTCTACTACTTCCCTATAGCACAAGCTGGGACCAATCCTCCAATACCTGGGCCTCTGGGGGACATTTCTGATCCAAACAGGGCGTGTATCTGATTATTGTAGACAGTGAGACAGTGACATGTGTTCCTTTGTCAGAAACATTCTCCTCAAAGTAACTCTCCAAACAAACATGACTATATTGGCCCTCATTGACTTCTCTAAACATGACTATATTGGCCCTCATTGACTTCTCTAAACATGACTATATTGGCCCTCACATTTGCAGCTGCCATCATTGAGAAGACGGCACCTGTTAACAAAATGAGCTGTTACAGCCAAGATCCAGAAAGAGAGGAGGAAGAGGTTTCCAAGGGCTTCCTGGGTACAGTCAAGGCATCTCAAATATGGGCAAAGCTTATCTAAGAAGGAATGCGTAGATATGATCTTCAGAAAATGCCATGGAGTTCTCACAAAAGGCTCAGGTCCTACGCTATCCCAACACACGCTATGTAGCTGAGCTTATCAACACCCTAGCATGCGCTTTTTATCTCAATGACCTCAGTTATGATGACCTCTCTCCATGTAGCCCTGACCACAGTGTGCCAGTCACTACCCCCAGGGTCCTCAAAAGCCTATTAATTTCCCACATTTTATTGACTGAGTAAGAGAGTTTTCTTCTGAAGGAATGTGAGGTACCAGAAAGCCAAGATTATCTCATTAAAGGACACTCAGCAATGGGGAAAGAACAGTTCTACACACAGCCTAGTCTCCTCTCTCTTGAGTTCTAACCTAGGGTGGAATGGGGCTTCATTCACTCCTTTGACCATACTCAACTTCAGCCCCAAATAAGTTAGGATGGGTGAAGCTGAAGCATCTTCTGCCACAAGTCTGTTCACAAAGTACACAGCAGAACAGTTTACACTCTGAAGCTAGACGTGTGCTTCTTAAATGCATACTCCACAGATGTTAAAGCCACTAATAGGGAAGGGCCTGATGAGGGATCAATGGGCACATATCTTTTGTCTGGTCTAACCAAAGCCAGGAGTGTCAGGAAACAAGACTGAGAAGGTACTGGGGCCACGGTGTGAAAATCCTTCAGTGACAGTCTGGGGAGTTTTAATTTCATCAACTTTGGGCAACTAGGAGACAGACATGAAATATCTGTGAGCAAGAGAAGACATGTGCAACCTAGGCTTCAAGGAGACTGATGTGGAGACACGGTTAAGAGCCACTTGCCTCTGGCAGTGTCTGGGGGCAGGTGATGGCCTACAGGATATAAAGCAGTCTGAACACAAGTGGCAAGGGCATGAACCACACTGCCAGTCCAGCACTATGGGGCAAATATGAGAGATGAGCTGGGCGAATGTCCTTCCTTGGTGTTCACTTAAGTGGATGATGGAGAGATGCTGTTGAAATGTCCACAGTAGTGTTTGTCTTTGGAGCCCTCCCTGTCGAAAAGTGGTGATAACCAGGGAGACAAACTTCCAGGAACATACTAAGTGTGAGGGGGCAAAGGGAACATAAACAGACATCTTAAGGAGGCACCAGGCCCACACTGTATACTTTGTCAGGCCATACCATTACTACAGTGAAGGCATTTGCACTCTATTTTACAGCAGGGAAAACTTAGATTCAGAGACATGTAATTGCCAGTGACTTCACATCGGCAGGTTACACATGGGACACAAGACCAAGGCAATAGTTATCCAAAGCCACATCTGCTTTCTACACTTGCCCCCCCCCCCCCATCCTTCTCTCCTTACCTTGAAACACTCTTTTCCTTTGTTTTTCTAATGAGCACCGGCTTATACAGACCACTACAACACTTCCATTTTACACACATGGGGGCTGTTTGTGTTTCTACTTTCCTTAAGGTAAAAGGAATCAGCAGCATATTTCCATGATAGCTGTTATTAGCTGCTCATTGGCATAACTTTATAAAACTATTAGGAAGAATCAACTAAAAACTATTGGAAAGAATCTTACTTAACCACTGGAGATAGGATTTGGGAGCCAAAAGCACCACTTCTCAGAGAGTGCCATGAGTTTCCAGGAACGGCTGAAGCATGCTTCAACAGCAACCAGTTGACAACTGGACTCTTCTTAATTCCACAGCCCCCAAACCAATAAGCCATTCGGTGTCCTCTGTTAACCTACGGTTTGGAGGAAGGGCAACAATGAAGTCTGTGGTGTGCAAGATGAACCCCACGCCCGACACAGCCTCCTGTGGCTCTGAAGTTAAGAAGTGGTGGACCAGACAGCTGACCGTGGAAAGTGATGAGAGTGGAGATGACCTTCTGGATATCTAGATGGGAATCATGGCAAAGAAAGTTATGGCATGAAAACCATTGTCTGGTAGTTTCCTTCCTCTTTCAGAGAGCAAACCGTACTACTATACACTGAATTTACCTTGGCATGGGATTCTCTAAGCTGATTTTTGTCATTTATAGGAATGGTCTATGTAAGAGTATAATGTTGCAGATTATTGTCATGTATTAAAGAAAACTTGGGGCAGGGGATACAGGTCAGTGAAAGATCACTTGCCCTACATGTGCAAACCCCTGTGTTTGAATCCCAGAAACACAGGGAAAAAAGGAAAATGTGTATAGTGCAGTACTGATAATATTAGAAGCTTCATCTATAGATATCCATCAAACATTCATGTATTCTGTCTGTGTAAGCTATGTGTTCACCTATGCCCCTGTATGTTGCTCCTACCCCCCCCCAAAGAGTGCTATGCCCAAAGTGGCCCACATTTTTAGTTCATGAGTTATAGTTCTAGTTCACTTTTTCCCATTTCCAATAGACATATTTCCATTGAGAGAAATTATTATGATTGATCTGGAAAGATCAGCACTGAGCTCATGCTAAAATGATAGTACTTTCAAAACTACAGATTCTGAATTTTTAAAGACATATTATTTTTCTCATGTTATTTTTAGAAATTTGCATGAGTTATTAAAAAATCAGAACAGTTTGATTTCTGTCTTCAAGTACTATAATGAAAGTGTTACCTGCTTCCAAGAAAGTTGTGTATGTAGGTCCCACATAAAAGAATTGGCACCAGATGCTAATTGGTATAAAACAAGCATGTAGGTGTATTGCTTCAGGGACATGATGAAACAAAAATATTTCTAAATCTTTAAAAATCCTTTGAATAACTGTGTCTAGAAAACAGAATAAACGTGTTAGACTCAACTTAGTTAAAAGTTTTCCATTTGAGAGGTTGTCGTGCACTTCATGGTTTAATCCTTGTTGTAGTCATTTTGCTATGAATCAACAGGAACATTATGGGTTGGCTCTAATACAGCCTGACTATGGTAGATTCAAAATGATTTCCCTGCTACCAGAATTATCTGTGGAAATAATAGAAGGGTGTGAAAATCTCACTCTGCACTCTGTTTCTGGAATACCACAATGTATTTTTCCCACACATCAATGGTCCATGTCTACAGTGGAAATTATAAACACACAATGATTGGGAGCACTGATGGCCCTGGGCTGATCAGGGACTCCTCTGAATTGTCATTATCAGCTGTAAATTTGATGTTCAGATATCTTAAGAGACTGAATACGTAAAAATCTCTGATGCTTAGGTTGCTTTATCGAACACATGATATCCTCTTTTCCATTTAACACTCTTCAAGTAGTCAAACCTCACATATTTTCTACACAAAAGATGTGACATTATGTGACCATCTATTGCTTATATGATTACTTGTGACTATGAGATAATAGGAAATTCAAGTTTGTGGAGCCAAGGAGGATTCTTATTTGGTTTTATGTTCATTTGGAATTTGATTTTTGTATATAAAACAAAATAAATATTGGGTTTCATTTCATAAATATGGGTTATCATTTTTAAACTCTTTCTTTATATGTGTATAGGATGGGGTACTCTGTAGCTGGCATTTTGCAAACCCTATATGGAATATTCAGTCCATACTTGGTTGGCAAAACTTTGTCCCCAGTAACCATTTAAGGTCATCTCCCAGCACCAGAATGGTCCTTTACAAGGCTGTGGTGACACACCTTGGTCATCATCACATGCCTTCCAAACACATGGTGAGGCAAAGAAGAAAATCATAGCGAGAGCACAGGTCAGCATTAGTGCTGAACGAAGGAAAAAAAATTTTATTGGCTCATTCCATTGAGCAATACGGCTTCACCGCCACTAGACACTGGACCCTTTCTGGAAAGCCTGGAATGGACACTCAGGAAACCATCATCATCACCCATCCCGAGGGGAAGCAAAGACAGAATAGCAACGTGTTCAAAGCCACAGCACCCCCTACATTCAGTTAAGCCAGCAAACGCCTCCTGAGTTACTGAAGCATGTGATTACTTTAAACAGACAGAAGATAGGTCAGTAAAAATAAGTACTTCCCTTTCTTTATTTTACCCAATGGAAAATGCAGGATTGGGTAATACAGATGGGAAACTAGGGCCACCCATGCTCCCTGATCCTGTCATTGTGCCACCCACTGCTTTTAATTAAAGGAAGTGTCAGGTCCAAGGACACTGGAAATCCTGAGTGGCGGAATACTTTATGTAGACACCCTGAGAAGGAACAGATCACACAGACATTATCCATATGGCAACTCAAAGGGGCTCAGTGGGAATAAGAGGGGACCAAAAGGATGTGTGATGCCATTCAGATATTCCTAGTGGTGTTTCCAGACCAATGACCATGTTTAAGAGCTGGATACACCCCAAGATGCTGAATATTATAAGGGCACATAAACAGAAAGCAACTTTTAAATAGCCTTGCATAAATGTTTATAAGCCAGACATGCCTGCCTGCCTTTCATTGTTGGGTGTGGCTAACTAGGGATTGGTGGGTTTGATATTTTATGTGTCAGTGGTGGTCTTCCTCACAAAGCTATTCAATAGATCCTAGTATTTGAACTAAACTGTGGTTCTGAGTCTCCCGGGAAGCTGGGACCTTGTCAGGTACCAAGCCAGAAGTGTATGCTTCTCTGCCAGAAGGGTCTGAGCTCCATCAGTTTCTGGGCAGAACAGGATGAAACATGAAATGAGATCAGTGTCACAGGATATCCAGGAGAGGTGAGAGAATGGATTATCTTCACTGTAAAGTGTTACAGCTCCCAGATACACATGCAGGAGAGAGAGCTCTCTGCTATGCAGTGTAAGGTTACAGACCTTTTACCTAAGCTGCTGGCACCAAGCTGGGAGGCAGCAGAGAGCTCTAGGCTCCTGAACCAAGCCAAAGGGTGGAGGGAGTCAACATGCCTCAGGAAAATCTGGTGGCTGATCCAGGAACAACCAACAACCTGCTGCTGCAACTGAATACAATAGCAGGGAGCATGGGGTAAGACAGTGGGTTGTACCATCAAGCAGTGGAAGCTTGGAGACAGCTACTGGGAGTGGCCATGGTGACTAGTGGCAGTGATTGAGAGCCTGACCAGCAGTAGCAGTGGAGCCAGGAACATGTGCCCCAAGCACCACAAAGTGAGTTCTGGCTGCCAACGGCAGGAGCCTGGCTATGCAGGCAGATCCAGTGATGAATTCTCCCGGGAGGAAAAGGCTCTTCCTTCCCAGGTGTTATAGCCCCAAATAAACAGTGAGTCTCTGATGATCTTTGAGGAAATCAGTGGTGGAACTGTTTATTTTTTGAACAGGGTCTTTATAAATCTTGGATAGTGGGTGGGATTTGGGGTTGAATGCATTTGATTGGCTGGGGCTAGGAGTGCTAGGGTGCTTCATTTACATGTGGCAGCACAATCTTATCATAAGAAGGGGGAACCTAGTACCTAATTATCGCACAGACAGTGGAGGTGGGGGGAAAATGTTAGCAGGGAACTGTGTCAAAGGTTACACTAAGCAAAAGCAGCATAGTTGAAGTTGGGGTAAAAAATAAGGGATCCCTTTTCTTACCTACTACAGGCCAAGCAAAGATGGAGGCAGAGTCTGGAAGGATGAAGCCACCAGCAAGAAAAACTTGAAGTCAAGAGAAGCTGCTCCCAAAGGCTCCCAAGGAGCCTAAACTGCCACCACCTTGCATTTCAACCTGTAGATAGCAGAATTTGAGCAAGCAAATTTCTGTTGTTTGCAGCCACCTAGTTTGTGATGTTTTATGACTGTAGCCCTAGACTATTAATACACAACTCCAACTCATCCCAGCCCCCCAGAGATGGCTCACATTACCCTGGTGTGCTTAGAAACCCAGTTTTGAAAATACCAGTATAAATCAAAGACTAATTTGTTATTGTTGTTTGTTGAGGTAGTTTTCAGAATCTTACATAACCCAGGCTGTTCTTGAAGTTTACATGTAGCTGAGAATTACCTTGAATTCCCTATCTTCCTGCCTCAACCTCTCAAATGCTAGAATTGCATGTTTGAGTTGCCAGGCCCAAACAAAGATCACGAGTCATGGAGTGTGACTGATTTTTCAAGCCCTACAATTACTGATTCCCCTCTATGGAATCTTAGATGAATATCAGATCCACTCTTACCTTAAAAATAAAAGGCAGGAGAGAAAATTTCTTCACTGCATTTACTTGAGGGGTTGACAAAGCTGCTAGATGGACTTAGTCTGGGCTGACTTGCAGCATCCTCTGAATCATTAACCAACTAGGTGTTTTATCTTCCAGGAGCCTCGATGGGCCAATCATTAGCCTTTCATTTCAGATTTAGCAACTACCTCAGGCTGAGAGTGGATCTGGAGGAAGACTGTCTTCTTTCATGTAGTATAAAATCAAAGAGAACTCTTCTATAAAATGACTTTCTGGCACTACTCCAAAAATATGCCCAAAAAATATTGGTAAGACTTCATTCTCTTATTATCTTATCCTCTTCCTCATTCTGCCCCTCCCCACGGTGACTATAAGAGGCAGATTTTATAAAAGGGGAGTGTCCTGAAACCCTAGCATTCAATTTACCATGTGAGCCTTTCAAGTCCCCCGCTACAAAATCTGAGTTGGAAAAACACTTGCATTAATCTCTCCAGGGACGGGGGAAACAGCAATGTAGATGACAACTCCAACACTGCATCAGCCTGTGGTAGGATCCAGCTGCAGAAGCCATCTTGCCCGTCCCAAAGCCCTACTTCTTGGCTGGGCTGGGCTAGGCTGAGTTAGGGTTAGGATTGGATCCTTCTGGCCTAGGTTAGGCCTGGTTAGGTTCAACTTTTGTACTTATTTTATTTACGGTTCTTTGTTCAAGCTGGAAAGTGTCCTAATGAATTAATTTTAAAGATTCCATAGCATGGAGGCTGTTAGAAAAAAAGAACACCAAAGAACTAAATGGTATTGCTTGGGATGAAGTATTCTGCTTCCCCTCACCTTCCCAACTCGGCTCCACATTTGGACTACACTGGTGGTTTTCAAACTGGATGCCTTGGTAGCATGAGCCATCTGTGGAAAAAGGAGTGACTTGCAGGTTGTGTATCAGAAAAGACAATGCCCTTTCTCATGAGCCTTCCACCAGCAATGCAAGGAAGTAACTGTTCCCACCTCATACCAGAATCTGGCCCCACACATACCCTCCCTCCTTGGGATTTTGTTACTGATCATCTTCCTTCAGAGCATCTCTCACATAGACTGCTATTTGATGTATTCCGGGTGAATACCTTTCTTATCCACTTTACTCCCAGACCTTCAGGCTGCCTTTGATTTTCCTCCAATGGTTCTTTCTAACTCTGGGGACCTTCCTTATCTGGGTCACCTGTCTCATTCCTCCATATCCTGATTAGAACACTCCCTCCACCCTTCATCACTCAATTTCATTTCCCTAGAGAAGCATCCTCATCGGTCCATTCATCTTTCTAGTATTTGCCTGTCCTAAATAATCACTTATATTAGTTGTCCATGCTGGTAATAGCCTTCATAGGTCACTGTCTTCATTACGTCTACTGTTGTAGTGAAAAAAATACCTTGACAAAGGCAACTTAAGGGAGAAAGGGTTGCTTTTTGGCCTCACAGTTTGAAGTCACAATTCATTGTGGGGGGGAGGTCATAGCAGCAGGTGCCTAAAGCTGCTCACACTGCCTCTATAGTCAAAACCAGAAAGCAAGGAATGCCTATGCTTACTTCAGGTATCCTGATCAACGTACTCCTCCAAACGCATGCTCAGAGACCCATCTCTCAGGCTGTTCTAGGTCTCATGAGAGTTGCAAATGAGCTTAGTTGTTATACACAGCACATCCAGGCACTGGGCTTATTTTGTCCATAATTTCTGGTACCTGATGAGAGCTTGATGAATGAATAGTTAGATAGGTGGATGGATGAGGATGGCCAGTCTCACATGTCCCTCAATGTGGTGCTCTCTCCATGGGTCCCTACAGTCAATGTCCTGGCATTGCTATCAGTGCTATCCTCATGAATGTCTCCACACAGCTCATGCACCTCACACGGAAGGGGTGACAGCTCAGGACCAGGAAAAAGCACTGACTGCTCTCTTCCCAGTGAGACAATTAAATTTCCCTTCATCTTTACCAGGAAAATTGTGGTCTAAATATAGCATATTAAACTCCTGTCTTTTCCCCAATAGGTCTGGTGAATCAACAGCTTCATGTCCTGTTTTTTTCACTTGTGCTCAAGAAAACAGGGATAAGGGTGACTTCGATGCTGGTGAAATTTTATGTTGTGTGTATTTTGTAATAAAATTCTCTTTAGTTTAAAGGAATCTAGTTATCTGAATCCCCCAAACCAGTGACCAAATAGAGATAGCCATCCATCCCAAAGCCATCCTACATCACGCTTCTACATCTTTCTGCTTTCCATATGTACTAGTTCACCTGATTTAAATTCTGTATTTTAATGGTCTTGCTAAAAGACGCTTTCTGAAACATACTGGTATATATATATTTTTATACTTTTGCCCCAATGTTATACATAACCCATTCAAGTTAAAAACAAAACAAAACAAAACTCCACTACAGTATTCCTCACAAATTACTAAATTCCATTTGAACACTAGAGGGCTGGCAGTCCTATTCTTTGAATTCAGCCACAGACTATGTTTTTAGCAGTACAATTGAAACTGTTTTCTGCAGCCTCCCTTCATGGGCAAGAGGCTCTATGTCACTATTAATTTCTTGAAGTCCAGTTACAAACTAAGCTAACCTGCAAGAGAGATTATATAATGTTATTGTGTTCCTTTCTCAAAATGACATTGGCCACCATTTCCTATGCAATATAGATAGTGATCCCTAAAATGACACTATGTTGGAACCCTTGGGTTTTTTCCAACACTTATTTATTTCTTCAAGTTACATCTCAATCCCAATCCCCTCCCTTCTCCCCCTCCCAGTCCCACTCTCCTACCCTCTTCCCCCTCACCCTCCTATTCCTTTTTTTTATTTAAAGTGTATCCTTTTCCCTACAACAGCTCCCCCTTTTAGTCCAATAAAAGACTCTTTTTCTTATAACAATAAATATAATACAAAACAATAAGAACAATTAGGCAACAATTATGAAAATTGTAAGATCTAACATAGGTTCCCAATATCCAGTCCATACCTATTTGGCAACTGATAATAATATTCTATTATCTATTATCTCGATGAGTTTAAAGTTCTATACCTAACTCAGTTCCCATCTTAACTTGCATTACCAACTTAAAAACATCTTCTTAGACCTAGAACATCCTTTTAATTCCTAAATAACTTAAAACTTAACTGTGAGACTATAACTAACTAGTCTTCAACCGCATCAGAGACCTGAGAAGGATAAATATATCTGAATAAACAAGAAGTACAGAGCACGCAGCTTTCAAACTAAGAAATGACAGACAACTGGCTGCCTGGACAGTCCCCAATTTCTCTCTATAACGTTGGAACATCTATCTTCAGACTTTTGACCCAGTATCTCTGACAGACATTAATTATAAAGCAGGAATTATGAAGGACTTGCCTATACTGTCTTGACAGAGGTAGGCTGTCAACTTACCTGCTTACAAGTTTTGTCCTTTTCAGACAACATTCTGTCTACAGTTGAAGCAAGGACTTTCTATTACTCAGTGACAAGCTTGCCAATAATGCAGCCAACTCCAAATGGAGATTCTTCAATGCTCATTATCTACTTGGAGTAGAATGGAGGGTGCTGTCAGGAGCTGACATGTCTCAATGTCAAAAAATCTTAAGAGAACATCTTGAAAGACATATTCTACAGATCTCTTGAGATTTTTGAAGACCACCTATCTCTCTCCATATATTTGGATAAGAAAATATTGCTTGTCTCTTAGCAACCTGATTTCTGATTAACTTAGAAAACATCTGTGAAACACTACATTAGTACCTAGCAAAATGACAAGTTTGAATGACTATTAGTTTGCATTTAATTATCCTGCACAGTTTGTGACAGTTGCTATCAAAAGGCCAAAAATTCACAAAATTTTTAAACATTATATAGGTACAATACCTTAAAAAGTGTTAACCTTAATTTTGTGTCAATATACAAAGATCTATGCCAATGTAACCAAATATAACATTAATTTTGTATCAATATACAAAGATATAAGAGCATGTCAATAATTTACCCCTTTTTATCATTCTTATATCATGTCTATATCCTGTTTTTTTTTTCAGGTATTTTCCCCCTTACATAGGAGAGAAAGAAGGTAGATGAAAGAAAAATAGAGAAATTCCTGGGTCTAACCTCCTGAACCTTGTTTACCATGACCATTTAACAACTTGTAACTTATTCCCCTAAGTAACAACAAACATCTACAGCCCATCAAATGACAAAAACAAACAGCAACAACAATAACAAAAAAACCCACCCACCTCATCTTCTGGGAATGGGACGTCACTCTGCTGATTTGGGATGTAGGAAACCTGTTTGGGGACTCAAATAAGAATGGAAAAATGATTAAGCAAGTTAATAGTAACATTTGTTGTCCTGTCTTTTTGTGCTCAGCTGTTTAAATGTCCCGAGAAGTTTATAGTTAGAGGCTGAACTTTGAATGGGAAAGTTCAGGGCTTTATTGAAGTCCTGGCTGGAACAGTCAGTGAGGCTGGACCAGCTTAGCCATTTTGAAGTTATTTTGAGGAAACATCTATTGAGGCAGTCTTCGAGGTTGGCTCATTTGGCTACTTGTCTTCTTTGGTGTCTGGTCCTTTTTCTTCAGAAGTTTCAGTTGTCCAGTTGTCCCTGGATTCCTTAGATGGATGCTTTTAATCTCCTGGAAAGATAAGAACATAACCCTGTGTACATCTAGTCATTTGTGCTCTTAAAGCCTTCTGCTGACTGGCGGAGGAACCCTGGCATTGACTGCCATCTATTTCAGTCAAAGCCTACTGATTTGAAAGATAGTCATATCTAAAAATACATTCACATTAGCATGTAGTGCATGACAAGCAAATATGTTACACAATCTAGCAGAGTGATACAAAATTAACAAACACAATGGCTGTCATGTTATGCCCTATAGTTGATGGTTAGTGCAAATTTTGATAAGAACATTCCTCATCTTCTAGAACCCAACTGTCTTTATTCCCTTAGAAAAGAAGTTAAGAATGATGATTCTATTCACTTGGTTTCTTCTGTTTCTTCTCTCCAGGGAAGAAAGAAAATCAAACTGAACAAACTAAAAAATAAAGGAGTTGCTCTCTCTCTCTCTCTCTCTCTCTCTCTCTCTCTGTGTGTGTGTGTGTGTGTGTGTGTGTGTGTGTGTATTTTGATTAATGTGTTGGTTGTTAAGGCTGCTGGCATCATTTCAAGATGCATCACCTCCATCAAGCTACAGTCTTAACCTCTTCAGTCTTCTTGGCCTCAAGAAAACATTATCACAGTTTCCCCAGTTTGCATCAAACTTAAGGCACTGTCTTCTTGTTTACATAAGAAATGTCTTACAGGGCCCAATTCTAGACATGCTGGAAATACAACACAAAACATCCACTCAGGAGGGCCAGGCTAGAAATGGGTTAGTAATATATCTCCTGCGTGTTAAGGAAAACTTTCACTGGAGGCTAGTCCTATACTCTAATGCAGGGAATGTTCCTCTATGGCCTTTCCTAGTACAGAGGAGAGAACCCATCTCAGAATGAGTCTGGGACAAGAGCTGTATATACAGGAAGGGGTCTTGGTACCTGAGTCCTTTGATACCATCTGTGGAATTTGCAGATGAAATGAAGTTCCTTAGGGATTCGCCGTGGAAATGTAGTGACCTCTTCTCACAAACCTTCTCTTCCTGGCCTTTGTTTGGGGGTACCACATTGCACATCATGAAAAGCTTCCCTTGCCTCCATGACGGTAGACCCACATCCTTCCTGAAGCCACCCTTGCTGCCAAGAATGGCTCACTTCTGTTTCCTACCAGCTTCCCATTAGTGCCAAATCCATTTCATATTCTTTTCTTCTTATTGAATCTTTTCTCAAAGCAGTGGAAAGACACCTGCTCCAGACCAGGTCAAAAGATAATTGGGTATTTGGTAAATTCCTAATGAGTATGCCTGAAGGGCTTAGCTCTGTACCCTCTTCCAATAGCCACCACTCAACAACATGTCACACCAGTGGCTCTGGTCCCCTATCCAAGGGTTTCCCAGCCCAGGTGGGGTCTCTTTATGTCCTGTCTGCAATCACCTCACACCCTCTCCTAACTGTTAATTAGATGTCTCATTTCTCGGCCTGAGTATGGGTTTGAGCCATCTGTTTATTGATCACATCCTTGAGAATATATTGGATTTTAAGGGGGCCACTTACCAGAGCCGGTGATGTTGTAAGTGGTCCTCAGAGAAGGTTTCTCCAGAGAAAACTTGTGAAAGCATAGTGGGGATGGGCCTGTGGTTCACACACAAAAATCAACAAGCTACAGATACACTGGCTGCAGAGCTCATATACTCTCATCAACACAACACAATGTGGAAACAAAATTCAAAATTTCTACCAAAAATCCATCCTTTGTAGTCAGGAATGAACAAATGGCATGTATATGTGGTGAGACAGCAAGCTGTGTGGCTCCTGCAACCTGTATGAATGTCCTAAGGAGCTGACTCCCCAGCTGGCAGATGGTACTGCGGTTTGTGCTTACCCACCCATGGTACATGTCTGGGCCTCTGTCACAGCCTGCACATGTGGCTCTCAAATCTGTTCTTCAAACTAAAGAGGGGAAATGTTTCAGTGGAAATGTTTTTAAATTCATTAAGTAAAAATTGATAGTATCTCTGGCATTCATCAAAAACAAAATAATATGGATTGAGGAGATTTCTCTTTTTTCCATCCTGAACATGATTTGTTCTTCTTTTGTCTTATGTCTTTGAAGACCATAGACTACTTGATCTCTGGCTAAGGTAAAATCCCAGAGTAAAGACAACAGCATACACTTTCCTAGGATGCATTTGGGCTGAGCTGCAATTCTTATCAAAGAGCTTTATTCCAAACCCTGCAATGGGACACAATACTGTGGTAACTCACAGAGAGCAAATAAACTAGGAGAGGAATGAGCAAGCCTTGGGGTCAGCACTCACCTCTGGCAGATGTACCTATCAAGCCTTGGGGTGGTCACATCTGGGTAAGGATATCCCTTTTGACCCTATCCGATGCCCTTTGTGAGGTAAAAAATAAACCACAGTTAAATAAAGAGACTGCAAGACTGTATTAGCTGCTTTCCTCTCTTCTGTACCCAAACACCTGGCAGGGGCAGCTGAAGAGCAGGAACTGAGTTAGGCTCACAGCTCAGAGGATACGGTTTGAAAAGTACTATATTAACAATGCCAACTGTTATTATTGTTTCTGACCATGGATTCTTGTCTCTCTTGTTCACAATATGTTTCAGATATGGATCTGCCTCTAATTATCTTCACACAATATAGAAGGCACAAGCCAGCTCCCTGAGTGGCAATAGCAGGGACACGTGTGATTCTGCCCTCTCTGAGATCATTTCTCCATCTTCAGAACTGGGCTAAGAGTGAGAATATTGACCAGGAAAGCAACACAGCTTCAGGAAAGCACTCTGCCAGTGTGAGGAGCCATGTCCCTGTTAGTGTGAGACTGTACAACTCCAAGACAGCACTGTCTACCACATAGTGATAAAAGAAGCTAGCCTGGTGGAAGGCTTTCTGTTCTTGGAAAGCGACATTCTGAAATCACTTCTCCTCCAAAGGTTCTCATGGCTCGTGTCACTCAGAGAATGGAGCACCTAGCAGCAGGTGTGACATCAGCAGAGTCACTGGGAAAGTATGAATAATGCTTTGGTCAGCAACCTAAATGAAGATGCCTGGTGAGGAGCTCTTTCTTCAGGTAGAAAAATCGATGTTCCTGGATAGATGAGAGGGAGAAATCTATAGGAAGGGAAGTGAGTGCTGTGTAATGCAATTTGAAGACTCTTTCCCTCCCCCATGCAGTTGAATTAATAGTAAAATCTAAAAACCGCTTGTTTGAAGATGAAGGTTTAACTAGGAAGAACCAGCTGGCTCTCAATCGACTGACTTCTGGCTTACTGGGCCACTGCTGGTGTCCAAGTCTGCATTTTCATTGCTTTATAGTTTTATTTTATTTTTTTCTGGTTTATAAGAGCAGTACTGATATGTATATTCCAATAATGGTACATCAGTTTCAGACATGGAATGACTTCTAAGTCAGTGTATCAATTCTTCTCTCTGCTATAAACATACAGGATAGTTTTGCATCTGAATTCATAAGTGAACACAAGCAACTTTTTAAAAAGGGTCATGAGCAACATTTACAACATTAGGACCCAATTTCAATAGAAACACTCCACAGTTTTTCATTTGTGCAAACTTTCCCCCCCCCCCATGTATGTACAGCTTTCCTTAAGTGAACAGAGCTAAGATATTAATGGATCATTGTTATAATATTATATTAGATATCATATTATCTTTGCATATTATCCACTTAAAATGGATATATTCATTTTCAGACAAGAAAATGAGCATTACCGTCATATAGACTACTGACCACTCTGGGTCCCTGTTTCTCCATCAATACCCACATTGTTCCTACAACTGATTGTTCATCAAATACATGAAGGAAATAGATCATATGCAGCTGGAGGCACTGGGGCTTTAGTTTAGTCTATAGTGTACTTGCCTCACAGGTTTGACCCCAGCAATACATAAAACTTAGTATGGTGGTGCAGACTTGTAATACCAACACTGTGGAGGTGGAAGCAGGAGAATCAGAGGTTCAAGATCATCCCCAGCCAAGTAGTAAGGTTGAAACCTGGGCTATAGGAGATCCTGCCTCAAAAAACAAACAAATCAAGGTTGTATGCAGATCTGGTATCTTTTATCCAAAATGCTTTCGGTGGCAGGATAACATATTTAGCAGTTACTAAGATTTTAGAATCCTTGCATATACATTATGCATAAGCAATTATGGTGATGGAACACTAGCCTACATATACAAATTTACCTGTTTCACATATACCCTATACATACAGCCTAAGAATAACTCAGTGCAATGCCTTAGTAAGCCTGCATTTTGTATTAAATCTGTTACACAAAGTCAGATGTAGAATTTTCCATTCATGACTAGCACTTACTATGGGTTAGATTTCCAAGCCTTTGAAATTTCCGATCTTTGGATTAAAAATGCTCAACCCAGATAAAGAGCACAAAATTACTAAACTCTCTAGGTGTTCCTTACACCTGTTAACTTTTCTGCCTAACTTTTCTACAGTTGTCTGTGGAAATAATGGACAGATAGCACTTTCCCTCAAGCCTGCTGAAAAATCCCTTCCTTCTGATGCAGAAAGGCTAAGCCAGAAATCATACATTGAATGCTGACTGTTGCTAGTAACATTTACTGTCACAATAACTCACCCCACAAACAACTGAGATCAGGCTGCCGGCTAAACAGCTGCAATAGAAGAAAGTTACCAACTCGGGTATGATTCTCATCGCACATATCCTCAAGTTCACTGAGTCCAGCTGACCACTGGCACAATTTTTTTATGTTTATTTATTACTTCAGGTTACATCTCCATCACAGTGTCCTCTTTCCACCCCTCCCAGTCCCGCCCTCCCACCCTCTATCCCCTAACCCTTCCATCCCACTCCTCTGGAGTGGAGTGTCCCTACATAACAGTCCCCCACCCCAGTTCAGCAGTCATATGAGGGCCAGGAGCCTCCTCATACACTGGGAGCCTACAAGGCAGCACCACTAGGGCAAAGTGTCTCATTGACAGGAAACAAAGTCTATGTTCATGTTCCCTTTGGTGCATTGGCTGTAGTATAGTTATCCTGTACTATATGGTTAATATCCGATTATAAGTGAATAGATGCAATGTGCATCCTTCTGAGTCTGGGTTAGCTCACTCAGGATTGGCTTCTCTAGTTCCATCCATTTGGCTGCAAATTGCATGCTTTTGTTGTTTCTGATGGCTGAGTAGTATCCCATTGTGTAGATGTACCACAGTTTTTTTTTTTATCCATTCCTCAGCTGAGGGACATCTGAGTTGCTTCCAGTTTCTAGCTATTATAAATAAGGCTGTTATGAACATAGATGAGTATCCCTAATGGCTGAGAGACACTTGAAGAAATGCCCAACATCCTTAATCATCAGAGAAATGCAACTCAAGACAACTCTGAGATTCCATCTCACACTTGTCAGAATGGCTAAGATCAAAAGTTCATATGACAGCACATGCTGGTGAGGTTGTGGAGAAAGAGTAACACTCCTCCATTTCTGGTGGGAGTGCAAGCTAGTACAACCACTATGGAAATCAGTCTGGTGATATATTAGAAAACGTGGAACAGCTCTACCTCAAGACCCAGCCATACCACTTCTGGGTATGCATCCAAATGATTCCTCACCAAACCACAAGGACGTTTCCTCATCTATGTTCATAGGAGCCTTATTTGTAATAGCTAGAAACTGGAAACAACCCAAATGTCCCTCAACCGAGGAATGGATACAATGTTTTTTAATTCTAGTTTCACTCCAATATGTTTGCCCACCACCTGAGAACCCATGAGTTAACCTTTCTCTGGCATGTATCTGTCGATCATCTAGATCTGAAGAATGCTATTACAATTTACCTGGCTCAGGTCTAATTATTTTATAATCTAATTAAACCATAAGACTGCATCTTAGATTGTTACAGAACCCCATACATCATGTATGACAGGAAAAGAGATGCAAGACAATATTGAATTTCTGAGTATTTCATATTTGAACAAATGACCAGGCCATGTTTTTAAGCATAAAGTAACTTCTTAGTTGCTCATTAGCTCTGACTTTTGCCCCAGTAAGAGGAAAACGTTTAATAGCCCATGGCCTCTTCCACAACCACACCAGGAAAACTGTGGCTCCTGAAAGAGTCCAAATTTTTAATTTTAGGTACATTCTATCAAGCCATACTTGTGGTTTCACATTAGAAACAAAAAGAAGATAAAATGTAGATTGTCCCAGCAATAGGACATTTCTAGAATCTCTGCTTAAGTTTTATCTGCAGATGGATTCTAATTCCCAAATCACAAATATGAAACTTATCCCTACATTCACAATCATTTCTCAAAAATCATCACAACGCTGACTTGTCATTCAGCAAAAGCTGCTTACTTTGTGAACTGGTTGCTTTCTGAATTCAATAACAATCTTCATGAAGAACAGTGGTTTGTAGGGACTGAAGGAAACATCTCTTCGCTGGGGGTAGAATTCATCTGTCAATCAGCACACCATGTCTGTTCTGCACAGGGACAATAGAGCATTCAAATTTCCTTTTGCACTTTTAATTCTATCCTGGCCATTGTATTTCTTAATAAGATAGCACATTTGACCTAAATAATTTTTTTAAAGAAAGAAATTGTAGTGTTGCAGAGGGATTTTTAAAATTTTAAAAACAGCCTTTCAATCCTGAATGTACCATGTTTTTGCCTAGAATATTTGATCTAAAAAAATAAGAAATACACACTGGAAAAAGCATCTTCAACAAATGGTGCTGGTCAAACTGGACAGCTAGCTACATGTAGAAAAACCCAAATAGATCTCACTTATCACCTTGCACAAAACCCAACTCTAAATGGATCAAAGACCTCAAAATAGAACCAAATAAACTCAACTGATGAAAAAGAAAGTGGGAAATACTTTCTATACAGAATACTGCTAGCACAGGCACTGAGATTAACAATTAATACATGAGTCATCAAAAACTGAAAACTTTCTGCATAGCAAAGGACACTGTCCTTTGGAGAAAGTAGCAGCCTACAGAATGGGAAAATATTTTTACCAACTATATATATGATAGAAGGATAATATTCAAAATATACAGAAAACTAGATATCAAGAAAATAAATAACCCAATTAAAAAATAGGTACAGATCTAAACAGAGAGTTTCAAAGGAAACTCAAATGGCCAAAAACACTTAAGTAAATATCCAACATCCTTAGCCATCAGAGAAAAGCAATTCAAAACTACTTTGAGATTTCATCTGATACTTGTCAAAATGGCTAAGATCAATAGAACAACAGCATATACTGGTGAGGATGTAGAGTAAGGGAAATATTTATCCATTGCTGTGGGGTGCAGACATGTGCAGCCACCATGGAAATCGGTGTGGCAGTTCCTCAAGAAAATGAGAATTGATCTATCTCAAGATCCAGTTATAACACTGCTGGGCACATACCCAGAGAACACTTCATATCCCACCACAAAACACTTGCTCAACCATGTTCATTGCTCCTCTATTCACGATAGCTAGAAGCTAGAAACAACCTAGATGTCCTTCAAAAAGATTCCCCATTGAAGAATAAAGAAAATGTTGTACATTTACACAATGGAGTATTACTCTACCATTTAAAAGATGAAATTGTGAAATTTACAGGTAAATGAATGGAACTAGAAAGAAATCTTCCTAAGTGAGATATCTCAGACCCAGAAAGATATTTGGATATTAGCTTTTAAGTCAATAATAATCAAGCTGCAATTCATAGAACCACAGAGGGTAGGTGGAGTGTGTGTGGGGGGGGCAGATAGATCTCCTAGAAAAGGAAAATCAAATAGATATGGGTGGCTGTGGGGGCTGGAAAAGGAGGGTCAAATGGGAAGAGGGTGGGAAGAGAGGGACACCTGAATCTAAAATTATGGGCCTTTTGAGAGGTGGTATGTAAACCTAATAGAGTAGAAGAAGTGTATATATGTATGTATGTAAGAAGGTGATCTAAATGAAATTTCAAAATAATGGGGAAGACCCCAACTGGCCATCTCAAATCACCAAATGAAGCTTCTAATACCAGGACTGGGTTGAATCTAGTTGAGTTGTTGGCCAAAAGGGTCCCATGGGAATTCACAAACAGCCTAGGCTGTTGTCAAGACTATAGGTTGCTCTCCACAAACTGACAGCAAGATCTTATTGCTGAAGACAGCACCTACACATGGAGAAGTTGAGCTGGTGCCTACAAAAAGCCTTAACTCCTATATTCTAAAATCTTTGGTTAAGGAAGGTACTCTGTAGGCTACCAAAACAACAGCACAAGAAAAATAAATAAATAAACAAACCATAACTACCAACCAGCCCTAAACCCTTTGATCTACAATGGTCTCCTGTCTGTAAAATATGCTAAGGCATGGTTGCACAAAGCTTGTGGGAATAACCAACCAATATCTGATATGACTTAAGGCCCAGTCCACAACATGGAACCCATACTTGACACAGCTTGGATGATCAAAAATCTGAGATTACATGGCCCAAGGACCTGGGGTAAAACTAAATATTTACCATTGTCAAAATAAATAGATAGATGGATGGATGGATGGATAGATAGATAGACAGACAGACAGTCAGACAGACAGACAGACAGACAGACAGACAGACAGACAGACAGACAGA
>CAJQZJ010032066.1:8146731-8174048 GCA_907164525.1 Lophiomys imhausi | reverse complement strand
AGATAGATAGATAGATAGATAGATAGATAGATAGATAGATAGATAGATAGATAGATAGATAGATAGCACCCCTTATGATATTCTCCTATACTCATAAATCTGTCCCTTGTACAATCATCATTAGAGAAGCAGATAGGAACAAGCACAGAGGTTCACAGCCAGACATTATGCAAAGAGTGAGAGACCTTGGAACATGCAGCCCTAAATGGTATGTGTCAACCAAATCCCTCCCCTCAGGGCTAAGGAGACCCTATTGAAAAGGAAGCAGAAAGAGTGTAAGAGCCAGAAGTGACAGAGAACACCAAGAAAACAAGGCCCTCAGCATGAGAAAAGTTCTTATGAACTTATAGAGCCTGAAGCAGCATACACAGGGCCTGCATGGGTCTGCACCAGGCCCTCCGCAAATATGTTATGGCTTCCATTTTAGTGTTTTTATGGGATTCCAGAGTGTGCAAGTGAGTAGGTCTCTGTTTCTTGTGCCTTCTCTTGAGCTCTTTTCCTTCTCTTTTTTTCCCTATGCCAATGTGTTAGTTTTTATCATATATTTTATATTATTTTATTTTATTTTTTATTATCTTTTTTTCCTTATGAGAGACAGAAAGAAAGTGGATCTGGGTAGGAGGGAAGTTGAAGAAGAACTGGGAGGACTAGGGAGCGGGGAAAAATAATCAGGATATATTATGTGAGAAAAAAAATCTATTACCAATAAAAGGGAGAAAAAGAGAGAAACTTACAAATATGAATTCATTCCTCCCTGTGGGGCTCCTTAAATAGTGCCTTTCCGTGGATTTTGAATGTACCCTTGGATCACCTGAGGGTATGGTTACATTAAGGGTTCTGATTCAATGAGCGAGGTGGAGGCTGACGTTCTATGTCTCTAACAAGTTTCGAGCCATGTTGCTACTGTGTTAGAAATCATACCTGGAGTGCAGGTCTTGGAGGTCACATCTCCCAGTGGGACCTGAACCCTGATTGTGTTAGAACTGCCCTTGAGGAACTTCTCACATACTCAGAAGCCTATGTGCACTTTCTCATTTAATTGGTCTCGGGTGGAACAGAACTGTCAGTGCCTTTTTACAACTTCTTACAGTGAGCATCCTCTGCAGCCAGGAATGGAAAATATCATCTGAGAAGTCTGAGTCTGAGTGTGCTCCTTGGACCAGCAACACAGAGCTCATCTGGGAGCATGTTAAAATTGCAAATCCTGACTCCAGACATTTGACTGACGGCAGTTACCAGAGAAATCTCATACAGAAAAATCTCCCATAAAACTCCCACCCACACTCCTAGTCCACAACAGCACAATTTCAGTTACACCTTAGTGAACTCCTATCTCCTACTTGGTGAACTCTCATCTGCAGGAGTTTTCTGGGTTCTCTCTGGGTACAACTGAGCCTGAATATTCTCACCTTTTTTAAGTTATATTTTTATGGTTTGAGTATTTTATGCATGCACATTATGTGATTTGGTCAAATCCACCCCTATTCTCTGCCTCCAATTCTTCTCCACCCCCCAATGACACTTTTCCCTCCCAACCTCATGTGTTCTTTTTTTTTTTTTTTAACCCCACACAGTCTACTAAGTACCAGTTGTTTCCTGGAATTCTTACATAATCTGAAAGCTAACTCTTTTCAAAAGTTGTGTTAAAAGGCAATGTGGGGATTCTAACAACCAATTACCACAAGACGCTCCCTTCTCTTTGCCCCTTTGACTTATCTCATTAAAAAGGCAGTTGATGCGCAGCATCTTCCAATTTTTTCTAAATTAATTATTAGTGCCTGAAGGTATTCAAACCCTGAACTTTTACAAGACTACAGGACTAGACAAAAACAGAAGGACTGCTGACTTCCTAACCAGGCAACTTAATTTCCCAATTATCTTTCCTAGGCAAATTGCAGATCTAAATATAACATATTGTAACCTTTGCCATTTACCCGCCAGGCTGATGTATCCATGCCTTGATCTCCTGTTTTCTCTCTTATGTTCAAGGAAGCAGAGATGGGAGAGGGTGAGGTAGATGCTTGTCAAATATGACATTTTTAATTAAGAAGGAAACCCATGTGATACCACCCAGCCAGCATCAAGGGGAGGAAATGGGAGGGCTTGGGCTCCTTTGCCCTGACACTGGGAATGAATTAATTAATGGTTCTGAATTTAGACCCTTCAGGCAGCATGTGAAATGAAGTGACTGGTTGACTCACAGGAAACCCTTGCTTGTTATTTCAGGATGATACCAATTGACAGACAGTGGGGACTCCAAACAACATAGCGTTTATAGAAGTTGATCAGAGCTTTGATGCAGATTGGGAGAGGTCTACTTCCTGAAAGGGTGCCCCCTACTCTGCTGGGGGTTAAAGTGGGAGCCAGCAACATCTGAATGTGCTCATGGGATGACCTCGATATTGGGCTCACCCTCATCATCTACTTAGGAACTCCAACTGCCAAGTCCCTGAGTCTTTCTTTGATGGAAGCCAAGTGCTGCTAGCCTATTTGGTTCCATATTCAAAGAATTTTTAATTTTTACAACAGGAAACTATTGAGTATCTATAAGCCCTTCTCCATGGCACCCCTGAACTACTTATTATCAGACAATCCTTCACAAGGACCATTCCATATGTTCTAACATTCCTGTTTCCACTAGAATTTGACAGGGGTAATCCCATTTGAATTCTGACAACTTTGGCAGGGAATAGTTCAAAACAGAAAGAATGGCATGAGTAAAGGCCAAGAGCCTTTTCAGTAACTCTAAGGGATTTAGTAAGGTTGTAAGGCAAAATTCAAGACATAACACTAGAAAGGCAGGCAGGCAACTACTCCCAGAAGGCCTTGCAACTCCTGTTAAGCTGTGTTAACTCACCTGAGTAGAGAGGGACCCAGAAGGACAGAATGTAGTCATGTCTGCATTCTGCAAGGCATGCCACTGCTTAGAGGAGGGTGTGACTGGAAGGTATGTGCACTTCTTAAGTAAAACCTGACGAGGGAAGCAAGATGTGGGAGTTAAGTGGTCAAACTCTTCCAGATTTCAGAGGCATTACAAGGAGTAAAAGTCAGCTGCAGGCATTTGCATAAACAAGAAAAAGGACTTCAACCAGATTTCTGATGTTTGTGGCTATCTGGGCCATATGCTGTCTTCTGATCTGAAAGATTGTGATAAATTCATATCAGGCAGAATGAGTTTGAAACAGAATCTTCCAGAAGGTAAAATAATGGACCGGGAGCTTAATGAAAAGATGTCAGCCACAGATGTAACTTGAAGACCCTTCGGTAGAAGCCACTTTCATCCTCCCCAGCTCCTGCTGTGCCTCCTAACACCTCACTTGTGCACCTGGCTCCAACCTCAAACTGGAGACCCCCAAACACCGAAGACCATACCTTCAGCCCTTCCTTCACCTGTACATCTATTCTTCTAAGAACCATCTTCACCACTTCTTCCTCCTCAGTCTTACCCTGTCAAAACTCTCCTTCTTTGGATGATCCAATGTCTGTGAATCCGGGTGGAATTCTGATTGCTGACATATTCTTTCCTTTAGCCATAAAATCAGGCCTGCCTCAGTAGAATATGTGTTCTTTGAGCATTTGTTATCTTTCCACCCCACCTCCTTCATATGACTACAAAGAGAATAGATCACGCTGTGTTTTAGAGAATGACCAGGAAGCACCTGTGAGGTGAGTCAGGATGAATAGCCCTCTAGGGTAATTGAGAAAGAAGATTTTCAAGTAAAATGGGTCTGTAAGGCAAGCCAGAAATTCTACAGCAGGGAGCCTCTAAACAAAACAGCTTTGGTATGTCCTAGGAACAGGCCTTGGCTGGATTGTACTGGGACTGTTGGAAACTTTCCATAACTCTAACAGATGCCAGAGCCTGCTAGAGCCACAGAGAAGGCATGGCTGCTCCCTGTGGTCTCCCAACATGGAAACTTGAGGACAATCTCCCTGAGTTTCCCTGTTTCCCATTCTCTCACTTCCCACTAACACCTCCTATTGGGCATTCCAGGCTGAGGGGATGAAGAACAAAGAAGAGAGAAGCAGGATCCTCAGAGCAAACAGCTAGTAACCATTGCCAACTATCCAATCCATCAGCATCAGTAGATTATTTTATTATTATTATTATTATTATTATTATTATTATTATTATTCATTCTATCAGTTCTTTTCCTGTATAGAACCCAGCTAACACAGAAGTGGCTGAAGGGATTCCAATGAGAAAGAGCTTTGAGGTACCCCAAAGGAAATGCCAAGGTACCCACAAAGAGGATGCCTGCTTGCACTTTTCCAGACAGACTCACAAATCATCTCTCAGAGTGCTTTGTATGCTATTCCAAACTGGCAGGGCAAATGGGGTTCCTTGGGCAGATTGACATGCTACTGCACTCCAAGACAATCACAATAACTCTGTGCTGTAGCCACAGACTGTCCATGCTGGACCCTGGGCTCTTCCACAGAGAATACAGCATTGTCAACATTTTTGCCCTGGCTGCAGTTTCCCGGCTCTCACCTACGATCCCCTCTGAAGCTAAAGACTAATTATCAAGATAAGACATTATTGGTCTGTTTCACCTGCCATTTCCTGCTCTAATTTATATGTTTAGGCATCATTTCCTCTCCTAGCCTCCAGGATCTAACATTTCATAAGATTCTCACCATCCCAAGAAAAGAAAAACATCAAAGCCCCCACTTGCTAATAGCTAGCTGGCCAGCAACATGAGTAGACCATGTTGGGTCTACACCAACACAGACCAGCTCTGGGCAGGCTGAAGGCGCAGCCAACAATCTAGTTTCATATAGCATATGACCAGGGTTTTCAAAGCTTGGGAAGGTAGTTAACTATGGGGTGAAATAAGGGGTCAGTAGTGTTTTGCCATTGTTTAACCAATTCTCCTTTGCCTCTGAGAAGCAGGGTTTCAAATATTCTACAGTGATCACAAACAAACTAGCTTCCTGCTACTTAGTTGCTGCTGAACAGACCATAGGAAGCCTGCTTGGAAACCGCGATGTATTTTGGCTACAGCTGGACCACATTATAGAAAGGGCATCAATCAAAGCAGGAAGACAGTTTTGATCTCGGTACCAACAAATTTAATGAAAAAATATTAGTATCCCTTTTTCATGAGAGTAGAACATAAAGACATTTGCGGGAGCCCTGCTTCTCTGCCATTTAAATGTTTCTGGGATGGTTATCGGTCTTATTGCTCAGTCATTACTGCTTCCTTCTTAGATTTGTGACTGTGACTAAATACACTCCTGCAGGCATTTGCTTTGGTCGTCCTTCGGTGAAATGCACATGCAGAATCCACGTTTTTGCAAAACGCATCTATGTAATCAGATATATTTTTTGAGAAGAAAGCATTAGAAAGCCAGAAGCTTCCTGATTTTTCCTCTAGGATTCCTGGGAACAGAGGTCCGCTGTCTTGAGAGCAGTAGATTTCAAGCAGGCTCTGTCAGCATAACAGCATTTCAACACAGGAAGCAAAACAAATTCTGGCAAATTCTTCACCTGCTTCTCATTTATTCCTGGGAAACAATATTTCTATTACTTTTTTCTTACTCAAGAGCAATATAATCACATGTCATATGACTTAGCTGTCAACAATGCATCGCTCACATGAAGGTGCCCCCTCCCCCCAAAAAAAATCAAACAAACTAGAGCTGGAAAATTTGTGTTTGTAGTGGTGCTGGAGTCACCAAAGCTACTGTGCTGACAGTGACATAGAAGGATGGCAATACAAGTGTGTGCACATTATATCTGATAATGAAAGGTCTGTGTTATTTCTTATACTAATCTTTATCATGGACTTGCTTCCTTCTACAAAAAGCTACAAATCTATCACATTTCATCATCAATAGTCTCATCTACCGTGTGAGTGCAGTCATTGTATACGTGTGTGTGTGTGTGTGTGTGTGTGTGTGTGTGAATACAGAGATCAGTTGTCAATCTCAGCTGTCATTTCTCAGGCATCATCTAAATTGATCTTTTTAGACAGGTTCTCTCCCTAGCCTGAAACGCAGTCTGATTAGGCCAGACTGACTGGCAAATGAACTCCAGGGACCCTACTTATGATTTCCTCGCCAGCACTGTAATATAGACTTGTGTTACCACACCCAGCTTCTGGACATGGGTGCTGGGAAGTTAACTCAGGTCCTCACGCTCACAGGGCAAGCACTTACCAGCTGAACCATTTCTAAACCCCCATCATTCCTCATCATATCTTTTGATTGCATCATTCTGTCTTGTGCTTACAGATGTTTTGTTTGTTGTGTAGCACACCAAACCCAAGGCCTTGTGGATGCAGGACAAGAAAGAACTCTACCACCTATTTATAACTCCAGGCCTCATATGCTTGATTTAAACTCCCTACTTTTATTCATCATGACCCTAGGATGCACAGTGTGCTTTACATGATATAGTAGTAGAATAGTGAATTTGTGCTGGTATAGGTGATGATGTTCAGACAATGATCAAGTCATCTAATGACATTTTTTTAGAATGTATGCCTACTGCCAAGTCATACATAACTAAAATGCACTATTTCCCCCAATAGAGAAAAGGCTGCAATTTCATCATGCATAGTTCTCAAAAATTGTGTACTTTTCAGAATATTCACTTAAACAATAACATTACCGAGACTTCTAAAATAATTACATGTGAAATGGTAAAAGAATCCAAGACACCAAATCAAGGTGCTACAAGAACAGAGAGTGATTGGAACAGAAATTTCAAAGCCTAACAGGATAACTGCCTTCAGAGAGCAATTCCATGTGCCAAGAGCACACGTGCAGAGTTGTGCTTTGCATAGAGATGCATAAAAAGCTTAAATTAAGCAAAAAGCAAAGCAAAGATGCATTTTGGAAATACCCCTTTTATGAGCAGTCTTATTGATAGTGATGGTGGGGGTCGATTGTTTATTTTCAATTACTGGAAAATCAACTGAAGAAAGAACTACAGATCCAAAGAGAAATATCACAAGATCAGAATTTTAAGGAGGTAAAGATAAAAGGAATTTCAGATACCAAAAAATAAAAAATAAAAAACCCAGTCTTTAAAAGAATCAAAAAGTTGGATATCCTTTGGTCAGATAAAAATAAGAGCACAGAGATTAGCAAATGCTTGTCGGGCTCAGTCAAGTTTTGGTTAATTTTAGTTTGGGAAACTTCTAAGTAGGGAGGAAAGTATTTGTATCAATGAGCCAAGCTCCAGGTCATGCCGTGTTTTACATCCCATGTGGGTCGCTGTTCCTGCACAGAGAACAGAACATGTGGATCGAATTAACCTCCACACTCAGCTACAGCCCAGCACCTCAAAGCTGCTAAGAGATGGAACCATTCCCACTCATCTGCTGCTGCACTGGGACGTCAGCTGGTCTTTTTGCAATTCATGCCCTGGTCCTGCTCACAGGAGCCAGTCTCCTGAGGTCACTGAAGAGTCCCTTGGGTGGGAAGAGTCACAGCCCTTCTGTTCTCAGCATATGACACTGAGTTTGGCTTAAGTACGGCTAGATTTCCATGACCACACAAAGAGATTTTTCTTGATCCCTCTCTGTGACAAAATGCCATACCCCATATACCACCTATCTGTCCTGAGACATATTGCTCAAAAACACCAAATATTTCTCACTTTAAACTCAGTGTAAGCACTGACAGGCACTTAAGTATATAGAAGCAGTAGAGATATCTATCTGTAATATAATGTTTCCCACATCCATTTCCATTTTATTATCCATAATGAAAAGCAACAGTTTACCTGTTGTTTCATTCTCTGCTTTGACTCACTAGTCTGTAACTAGCTTTAAGATGCTCATAGACAAACTGTACTCCTGCTAGTCACACTGTGTCGAGCAAATGAAATGCATGACCACAGTTTTACATAATATCCATATGCAAAAGATGGGTGCATTGTCCATAAATTTGTAATTTAAAAGACTGTTCTAATAATATACTGGAGAATTTACATGCATTACCCAAAAGCAATTCCAAATTGAATAATAAAGGGGAAGTGGATACACTCTCTTGAACTAACAAGCAAAATAGAATTTTAAAATTTTAGTCCAGTTTAATACAAAACAAAAAAATGCTTCATTTTGCACAACAGGGTACAAAGAATACTAAACTGAGTCAGCATGAAGCATGAGAAGAAGTGTTAATCTTAAATTCATATAAGGGATATCATAGAAGGCAATGAAACATACTATAGTTGAGGAATTAATGGTGCATGGCTAAGTATCCAACCAAGTATATCATGATCCAAAGCATGCTAAGTAGTGTGAGTCAAGCAGTCATGTTAATTTTCAAAAAGAGGTTCCGTGTCCTTGTCCCAGCTACATGGGAACTGATTTTGTAAAGAGTATTGACATCTGCCCAAGATGGCTTATAGCCCTACACCTAACATTTGCTTTGTTGAGTTTAATTTTGTATTGTTTGCTTTGATTGTGGTAAGTTTCCACTGAATATTATCCTTTAAATTGCCATTGTTATTATCAATCCGTGTGGACAGTCAGTTACACTACATGCCAGATCAGTTTGGCTATCCGTGTGGAAGAAAGAAAATCATTGTTCACTCCAACATCATACCACAAGCAAAAATCAGTTCTTTTAAGTTATATAGCCAAGTGTCCAGAGGAAATATTTGAAGTTCCAGAAGATACAAAGGAACATACATGATTATGAGATTTTTCAAACAGGTGTTTATACCACTACTCACAAATAAAAAGTAACAATGAACTCAAATATATTAAAATGAGGGATTCTTATATATAAAAATAGAACTATAAGAAAATAATAAATAAGCAGATATAAGTGTGAGAAGTCAAGTGTAATACATCTAACTGGTAAGTCATACAAGTCCCAAACGAAGTATTACTACAAAGGAGGATAAAGAGTGGGAAATCAGTAAAAGATTTACTTGGGTACTTCTCAATAGAGTATTCAAATTGGCAACAAATGTGAAAAAATATTTTATATCATTAGTGTTTGGAAAAACTAAAATCAATTGCAATCATGTCATCAATACATGCATATTTAAAAGATCAAAATTTGGAACCACTAAGAATGCAAAGTGTTGGCAAAAATTTAGAGTACAGAACTATCCCATAGTGTGAAATTTATAGTATAGATAGTCTGGAAAACTCACGGATGGTATCTACCAAGGTTAAACATGTATATTTCTAGAATCCAGATCCTGGAGCATGCTCAGAAGAAAGCTGTGCCCATATGTAAAATAAGCACCAAGATCATCTGATCACATGGGATTTCAAAATTGTGTTGTTTACATAACAGAATATGGCAACAAAATGTACTACATTTGATTGTATTGATGGCATCACAAAAATTAATTTAGCAATTCACATGTCCCAATACTCAGAATATGATGCAGGAGAATGGTAAGTTCAAGGCTAGCATGATCTATAGAGCAAGACCATCTCAAAAAACAAAACACACGTTGCAGTTAGAGACAATGGAATCCAAAGTTCAAGGTGATCCTCAGCTACATGGCAAATTCAAAGCAAGCTTGATATAACCCTGAGACCCTGTCTGAAAACTATAAACCAAACCAAACAAAAGAAATATGTGCCCCCAGTGGATGAGGAAGCTCTTGGCCCTCATATGACTGCTGAACTGGGGCAGGGGACTGTTATGTAGGCACATCCCACTCCAGAGGAGTGGGATGGAAGGAATAGGGGGTAGAGGGTGGGAGGGCAGAACTGGGAGGGGTGGAAAGAGGACACTGTGATGGAGATGTAACCTGAAGTAATAAATAAAAAAAGAAAAGAAAAAATGACATAAAAAATAAATATTAGTAAAGGATGGAAAAAAGGAAATATAAGATAAAATTACATATGAAATGATTGCATTTTTAGGAATTGCAAAGTCAAGCAGAGATTTCTTTGGTGCTGTTATCCAAGATGGTAGTTTCCTTCAACAAAACAGTAGCTTGATGGGAATTGATAAATATTCTGTTTATTGGCATTCTGGTTATTGGAAAGAGTTATAGGCAAATAGATATGTCTACTTCATGAATATTCCTGAACCTATTCTCTGATAGCATAGATAATCCCCATATGTGTGACATCCCTCAGTGAGAAGCTGTTGTTTAAAAACTGCTTGGCAGACTGTTCCAACCTTGCCCCACTGGAGTTTAACAAGCCTCATACTCCAGAAACATCCAGCTCCATCTTCCGGCCCATTTTCACTAGGGGTCCCCAAGCCTGCAACTTCAGGAATATCTAGATCAGATCCCTTTTCTCCCATTCCCCCAACAAATACCCGAATCTTCCAGGGTTCTGGGACACGCCCAGCTGACCTGAGCTGAGTACTGTGCCCCGAGCACCACTGTTCTTACCTTGCCCCACTGAATGTTACATACCCAATACAGCAGGAACATCCAGGTTAGCTAGTTTCCCTCCACCCATACCCCTGCTTGCCCATGCCACTGGGACATACCCAGCTTGCCTGAGCTTAGTACCATGCCCCATGTGCCACTGTTCCAACCTTGCCCCACCACAGGTTAACAGGCCTCATATACCAGGAACATCCAGCCCCATCTTCTGGTCCAGACTCCACCTGGGGTTCCAGGCCTCCTTCAGGAACTTCCAGGTTGGATACCTTCCCTCCCCTCCCTCCAAAAATCCCCAAGCTGCACAATGTTCTAGGACATGCCCGGCAAACTGAGTAAAGTGCTGTGCCTGAGTACCACACAGGAAGTTACCAGGCTCGATACACTAGGAACATACAGGTTAGATAGCTTCCCCCTGACTCATACCCTTGCCCACCCAAGCCACTGGGCCATGTCCAGCTTCCCCGAGCTGAGTGTTGTCCCACCAAACTCCATCTTCCACATCGGCTCCACCTTGATCCCCAGGCCTGCTACACCATCAGCATCTAGCCCCATCTCCCAGACAGGCTCCACCTAGGGTCATCAGGCCTACAACGTTAGGAACATCCAGCATCCAGCATCATTGTCCATACCTCATCCATATATGTAGTTGGCAAAAAATAGTACTGTACAATAAAAGAACCTCTGGAAGTATCATATCCCTGACTTCAAGCTGCATTATAAAGCAATAGAAACAAAAACTGCATGGTATTGGCATAAAAACCGACAGATTGACCAATAGAATCTAATTGAAGACCCAGAAATAAACCCAAAAACCTACGGACACTTGATTTTGACAAAGATGCCAAAACCATACAATGGAAAAAAGAAAGCATCTTCAACAAATAGTGCTGTTCTAACTGGATGTCCTCATGTAGAAGAATGCAAATAGATGCATATTTGTCATGATGTACATAACTCAAGTCCAAGTGGATCAAAGACCTCAACATAAAATTGGATACACTAAATCTAACAGGAGAGAAAGTTGGTAAACTCATTAGCACAGGAGATAACTTCCTGAACACCAATAGCTCAGGCACTAAAATCAGCAATTAATAAATGGGGCCTCACAGGTATAAAGATTATTTCTTTGCAAAATAATATTCTATACTCCTTAGTACAATTGTATTTAATATATTAATTGACCATTGGTGCTTAACTTTATGTTCCTCATACTCGTTTAGTTTTTGTTATTGGTCTTTGCTTCCTTATTTCCATGTAGTATCTTCTTCTGTTAGTCCACTTCTTATGAATAAAGTATTTTATTTACATAGTTTTGTATTCATTCATGCCTAAATTGAGTGTTCTGTGAACTTCCCAGTGTCACAACATAACTCAAACTTAATTAAAGACCTTCAATAATGATCACATCAAATAAATAAATAAATAGAAATAAATGGGGCCTAATGAAACTGAAAAGCTCCTGTAAGGCCAAGGATACTGTCAATAAAACAGAACAGCAGCCCACAGAATGAGAAAAGATTTTCACTAACCCCACATCTGACAGAGGCTAATATCCAAAATATATAAAGAGCTCAAGAAATTAAACAACAACAAACCAAATAACCCAATAAAAAGGGGTATAGAGCTAAACCAATAATTCATTAGAGGAATCTCTAATGGCTGAGAGACACTTGAAGAAATGCTCAACATCCTTAATCATCTGAGAAATGCAGCTCAAGACGACTATGAGATTCCATCTCACGCCCATCAGAATGGCTAAAATAAAAAACTCAAATGACTGTTCATGGTGGTGAGGATGTGGAGAAAGGGGAACATTTCCTCAATTTCTAGTGATAGTGTAAACTTATACAACCACTATGAAAATCAGTCTAGCACTTTATAAGAAAATTGGAAATAGTTCTACCTCAAGACCCATCCTATACCACTCCTGGGCTTATACCCAAAATACATTTCACTAAACCACAAGGACATTTCCTTAACTATGTTCATAGCAGCTTTATTAGTGATAGCCAGAAACAGTAAACAACCCAGATGTCCCTCAACCAAGGAATGGATAAAGAAATCATGGTATATTTACACAAGGGAGTACTACTCCACTATTAGAAACAAGGATATCATGAAATTTGCAGGCAAATGGATGGAACCAGAAAAAATCATCCTGAGTGATAATTTTTTTAACACAGACCCAGAAAGACACACATGGTATTTATTTACTCATAAGCAGATATTTGCCAATATGTACAAAATAACCATGCTAAAATCCACAGACTCAAAGAAACTAAGTAATAAGGAGGGCTCAAGGGTTGGATCACTCCGAGTAGGGGAAATAAAATAGATGTCAGTAGTGGATGGAGAGAAGGAACTGGACAGGGACCCAACCTTACTCCATCCGAGAGGCTTTTACCAGCAGATAATGGAAAGATGCAGAGACTCACCATTAGGTGAAAAGCAGGGAGTCTTGAGGAAGAACTAGAGGAATGTTTTCTGGAGCTGGAGTGATCAAGGACACCACAAGAAGACCCACATGGCCAATTAACTTGGACACAGAGGGGCTCTTAGAGACTCAATCACCAACCAAAGAACATGGATGGACTGATCCTAGGCCCACTACACATATGAAGCTGATGGGCTGCTTGGTCTTCAAGTGGATCACTTAACAATTTGAGTGGGATCTATCTCTCTCTTGGATGCTGTTGCCTCCCTCTGGATCCTATTTTCCTAGTGGAGCTGCCTTGTCTTGCCTCAATGGAAAAGAAGGCACTTAGTCCTGATTCGATTTGATGTGCCAGAGTGGGCTGGTACTGAGTAGTAGTGGGGAACTAGGAAAGTGAGTGGGAGGATGAGACTGGGAAAAGGGGAGGAAGGGAAATAGGGATTGGAATTTAAAATAAACAAATAAATTAATTAATGGGAAAAAAACTGCTTGTCAACTATTGTGCCTATTTAAAATGATCAAGACAGATTTCTGCAATCCCAAACCACAGATGGACGGTATTTCTCCTGATCTGAGAATTAAGAGTAAATATATGTTAATTGCAAAATACATTTAACTCAAGCTATTTTTTGAATAGAGTCTGTATATGCTTCTATTTCTCTCCCATTTTAATGATATTAGAAAGCCAATAATCTGTAGGGTTTTTTTTTTTCTTTTTACAAAGCTAGGTATCAAATTCAGGGCCTTATGTATGTTTGGCAAGCACTGTACAGTAAACTGCATCTCTGGCTCCACTGATTTGAAGAAAAAAAATCAAATTAGTCTAATTACTGTGACAGGATGCCACTGACTCTAAATTCCTCCAATATCTTAACTTACTAGAAGTTAACAGCAGGAATGACCCTGGCCTGATGAGTTGTCTGCGGACTGACAACGTAAGAGTCAGAGAAGCACAGGATGCTTTGTGCTAGCCAAGTCTCTGTCATTGCTGACTAAAGCCAGAGTCAATTACTTTGAACATCTACTCTGCATTCTCTGTATCTTCTGAAAGGAATAAAAATTTTAGAGACCCCCTTGGCAGGCAGTGAAGCCAGGCCCGCTGGGTTCTAGGAACTTAGTTGATCATAAAAAGGGTGGAACCAAGAATGAAGGTCAATTGAGTCATGGGCCCTGGGTTTCAGGAACTGGCGGACCACAAAGTAGATAGTGAAATAAGATTAGGTCCATTCCTGAGAAAAACAAGTATAGGGTGTGTTTCCTGCTAATTAACTAAAGAATGAGTTGGTACTTTCCACTTGTGATTTCCCCACCCCCTTAATCTGTGGTGCTCCCCTATAAAAACTTCACCCTCAGGCAGCTGGGGGTCGCAAAACTCCTCTACCCCTGCATGGGATATGAGTTGCACCCTCAGTGCACTGATCCCCGAAATAAACCTCTTGTGATTGCATCAAGAAGGTCTCTTGCGAGTTTTTGGGCGGCCGTGATATCCCGAGCGTCGGGTGAGGGACTTCCCTCACCCGGGTCTTTCATTTCTTTTATGAGTTTTAAGATATCTAATAAAAGAAATGGTGGTGTCCCATGAAACAGCAGTCAGGCTTTGTGAAATGAAACTACCAGGAAGCAATATTCAAGACATGTTACAAATGGCCTTTGAGTGCCTTAGACTGGAGGGACTAAGGGTCTCCCAAAGCTTAGCTTTGTCTTTCTTGCAAAGGAAAAGATAAAGGACTAATGGAACATTGCACAGGAGATTCAGTTAGGCAAGTTATAACGTATGCGGATAGGGACAGATAGTTGTAGTTCAAATGGTCATTGTTTCTAGGAGAACCTAAGTGGAAACATTGCACTCAACATAGTGAGCACAACAAGTCATCTGGGAAAACCTAGTGACAGGAACGATAGACAAGAATTCAGTGTGCAGACTTGAGATGCCCTGAGGGGCAATGCTGAGGGCTTTCGATGCCCTGAGGCACGATGATATTGAGGGCTTCATTTCTCTTCCACTTTTAATTTGCTTGTGTTGTTCTAAATTCCTCACTGCCAAAATGCAAATGAGTCCTGAGGAGTCTTTGAGGAGCATGAGGAGAGCATAGAACTGTCCCTGTAATAAGCAGAAGGGCTGGGGACATAGCACTGCACTTGTAAAGAGTCTCGCATACATTGAATGCCCAGGACATGTAGCTATAGCTATTTATTTGCCTCATGCTATGAGGATGTTGGTAAAATCTTCCTAACACTCTTCCAAACGAACATACACTGCCCCTGCCACAAATAGCCTGAATTAAGGAGCAGTGTTTTATAGTTTAAAAATGATATCACAACCAAAGAAATTTACTGTGTGAAAAATGAATATTAGTGCAGAAATAGTGACTTCCAACAAATTTAGGTGATTTTGTCAAAGAAGATGCAGATGAAGGCTGGGGAGATTTTCAGAATATTTAACCACAGACTATGAGAGCAGTGGAGAATCACATGTTACAAGGCGGTATCTGCCTTGTTTTCTGACTTATTCTTCTTTGATGGAGTGTGTCACACGACCCACCTAGTACATTTTTCTGTGTGAAAGTATTGAGGGAAGAAAATATGAGATCTTTTGCCAGGGAGCATAAAACTAGAATTTTTAATAGATTCACTAAATCACCAAATTTCATACACAAAAGCAAAGGCTCCCTACACCATACAAAGCTCAGTGTTACAGCATGGAAAGGGTCCCCAAGACAGCCAAGGTCATTGGCACAGGGTAGGTAGGGTGAGATATATGTGGAGTGTGCTGGTGAGAGGAGTGAGCCAAGGGACAAACCTCTACCACACTTAGAAGTCGTGTAGGAGAAGGCAGAGCAGTGGATGGCAGCACTAATAGTGCCCAAATAATGGTGACACGTTATGATTCAGAAGCAAAAGCTTGTCACAGTTGAGGTCAGGCCATCTAGGGTGCTGAGGGGATGGAGGTGCCACCCAAGTGATGAGCTTCTGCCCTAAGGGTGACGACAACAGTAACTGGGGAGGCTGTGCGGCCTGCACACATACAGCTTTTCTGAAGATAGAGACGTTGCACTTTTTGTCACCAAGATCTTCCATAAACAACCAACATGGTCTTCCTTCAACCACTTGAAGGCTCTGTTTCCATGTTCACAACTTCCTTCAGTCAGTTTAGTGAAGCTCCATCATAGGTACTTGATCCCTCTCTTTGTGAAGAAGGGACTTGGGCTGAATGTGGTAATATTCGCATGTAAACCTCACCTTCTGAGATAGAAGCAGTACAATCCCTAGTTTATGGATAGTCTAGGCTGCACAGAACTGCTCAGCTAAGCCTAAGACCCTATCTCAAAACAGCAACACACACACACACACACACACACACATACACACACGACATAGGATCAGCCAGTCTAATAAAATTCTTCAGAGGCAAGTGCCTTCTACATGAATTCTGGAAGATTAGTTGTAATGCTTCCCTCATTAATTATTGCAATAAAAATATTAGTGCAATTGCCATTTTATAGAGCCTTAGGTAATCATAGTTGTAATTGTGATGTTATAAATAGGAAGATCTAGTATCATAATCATTGGTAATCATGAATGCATATGACATAGAATCATGTGTAGAATTTCAACCTGACCTAGAATTTAAAAAGGCAAATTGAGAGTTTTCTTTTCCAAGCATCTGCAGATATGTGAAGAATACTTCTGATTGATAGGCTCTATCAAAGCCAAACGTAGAGGAATGGGGTCTGGCCTTTAGTTTACAACCAATTTGTTTGAGTTACAGAGTATACATAAAGCAAAGGGGGTAAATTTGTCTATAATATATTAAGAAATGCAAATAGACCCATATTTATGGGTCCTGCACAAAACTTAAGTCCAAGTGGATCAAAGATCTCAACATAAAACTGGACATACTAAATCTAATAGAAGAGAAAGTGGAGGAAAGCCTCAAACTCATGGGCATAGGTGACAACTTCCTGAACAGAATACCAAAAGCTCAGGCTCTAAGACCAACAATCAATAAATGGAATCTCATGAAACTGAAAAGGTTAAGTAAGGCAAAAGACACTGTCATTCAAACAAAATGCCAGCCTATAGATTGGGAAAAGATCTTCACCAACCCCATATCTGACAGAGGGTTAATATCCAAAATATATAAAGAACTCAATAAATTAAATACCAACAAACCAAATAATCCAAAAATGGGTTACAGAGTTAAACTGAGAATTCACAAAAAAAAGGAAACTGTAATGGCCAAGAGGCACTTGAAGAAATGCTCAACATCCTTAGTCATCAGGAAAATGCAACTCAAAAAAGATTCCATCTCATACCCATCAGAATGGCTAAGATAAAAACCTCAAGTGACAGCACATGCTAATGAGGTTGTGGAGAAAGGGGAACACTCCTCCATTGCTGGTGGGAGTGCGAACTTGTACAATCACTTTGAAAATCAATCTGGTGATATTTTAGAAAATTGGGAACAGTTCTACCTCAAGACCCAGCCATACTGCTCCTGGACACACATCCAAAAGATTCTTCACCAAACTACAACGAAATCGACTCAACTCTGTTCATAGAAGCTTTATTCATGATAGCTAGAAACTGGAAACAACCCAGATGCCCTTCAGCTGAAGAATGGATTTTAAAAAAAAAACTGTGGTACATTTACACAATGGAATATTACTCAGCCATCATAAACAAGGAAATCATGCAATTTGCAATCAAATGGATGGAACTAGAAAAGCTCATCTTGTGTGAGCTAACCCAGACCCAGAAAGATACACATGCCATATAGTCACTTATAACCTAGATGTTAGCCATATAGCACAGAATATCTTTCTACAAACCCAAAAGAACTGGAACCTAGCATAACTAATCTATGATAAACTCCATCCAATAGTGGATCAAAACAGTTGCTGAGACACACATCCAAACATTAGGTGGAGCTCTGGGAATCATATATAAGAGAGGGAGGAGGAATAGAGAGATCCAGAGGGGACAAGAACAACACATGAAGATCAACAGAACCAACCAACCTAGGGCTCTAGAGGTTTACAGAGACTGGAACACTAATCAGAAGAAGAAAAGCATCCTTAGAATAGACCTAGAGACCCCTATACATATATAGATGATAGGTAACTTGGTCTTCATACAGATCCTTTAGCAAGTGGAGAGGGGAGGGTTATCTTTGTCATGGATTCTGTTGCCTGTCAGTGGGACACTTTACTCTAGCTGGGCTACCATGTAGGGCCCTAGAGCAAGAAAAAGTTCTTAGTCCTCATATGAGTCATGAACTGATGGGGGCTGATATGTGGGGGCCCCCTCACCTGAGGAAAAAGAAAGGAGAGAGAGGGAGAAGAGGGTGGGAGAGTGAGACCAGGAGGGGAGGAGAGAGGGGACTGTGATAGAGATGTTACTTGAATAAATAAATGTTAAAAAAGTAATATTAAGAAAAATGTCCTACCAACAGCTCAGGCACTAAGAACAATAATTAACAAATAAGACCTCATGAAACTGAAAAGCTTCTGTAAGGCAAAGGATTCCATCAAAAAGACAAAACAACAGCCTATAGAATTGTAAAAGATCTTCACCAACCCTACATCTGACAGAGGGCTGATATCCAAAATATATAATAATTAACTCAAGAAACCAAATAAGCCAATTAAAAATAGGATACAGATATAAGAGAATTCTCAACAAAAGAATCTCTAATGACCAAGAGGCACTTGAAGAAATGTTCAGCACCCTTCGTTACCAAGGAAATGCAAATCAAAATGACTCTGAGATTCCATCTCACACCCATCAGAATGGCTAAGATAAAACACTCAAGTGACAGCACTTGCTGGTGAGGATGTGGAGAAAGGGGAACACTCTTCCATTGCTGGTGGGAGTGTAAACTTGCACAACCACTTTGGAAACCAATTTGGTGGTTTCTCAGAAAACTGGAAATAGTTCTACCTCAAGTCCCAGCTAAACCTCTCCTGGGCATAGACCTAAAAGTTGTTCCACCATACCACAAGGACACTTGCTCAAGTATGTTCACAGCAGCTTTATTCATAATAGCCAGAAACTGGAAACAACCCAGATGTCCCTCAACTGAAAAATGGATAAAGAAACTGTGGTACATTTGCACAATGGAATACTACTCAGCTATTAAAAACAATGACATCATGAAATTTGCAGGCAAATGGATGGAGCTAGAAAAGATCATCCCAAGTGAGGTAACCCAGAGCCTCAAAGATACACATGGTGTGTACTCACTCATAAGCGGACATTAGCCATAATGTACAGGATAACCATGCTACAATCCACAGACCCAGAGAAAATAAGTAACAAGGAGGGCCCAAGGTGGGGGCATGATTGAATTCTGAGTAGGGGAAATAGAATAGACAATGGGGATGGATAAAGGGAGGGGGAGAGGTGAGGAGGTGGGTGGGAAGGATCTAGTGGGGAGAAGATTGAGGGGGGAAGAACTGAAATTGGTGGTAAGGAAGACAGTTCTTTGATAAGCCAGAAACCTAGGACAAGGGAAGCTCCCAAGAGTCTATAAGGGTGACCCTAACTATGACTTTTAGCAATGGCAGATATGGAACCAGAAATGACCATCTCCAGTAACCAGAAAAGAGTTCCAATGGAGGGACTGGGACACCAACCCTACTACAAAACCTTCAACCCACAATTTGTCCTGCCTTCAAGAGGTGCAGGGGTAAAGATGGAACAGAAATTGAGGGGAAGCCTAACCAATGACTGGACCTGCGTGAGACCCATGCTATGAGAGAGAGCCCATCCCTGACACAATGAATGACATTCTGCTATACTTGAAGACAGGTGCCTAGCATAACTATTCTCTGAGAGACTTCACCCAGAAACTGATGGAAACTGGTGCAGAGACCCACAGCCAAACATTCGTGGATCTTGGAGAATCCTGTGAAGAGGGGGACGAAGGATTGAAGGATCCAGAAGGGTCAAGGACACCACAAGAAAACAAACAGAATCAACTAACCTGAACCCATAGGGGCTTATAGAGACCAAACTGCCAATCAGAGAGCATGCATGGGACAGACCAAGGCCTTTTGCACATATGAAACAGTTGTGTAGCTTGGTCTTCATGTGGGAGTCCTAACAGTGGGAGCAGGGGCTGTCTCTGACTCTGTTGCCTGACTCTGGGACCCATTTCTCTTATTGTCTAACCTCAGTAGGAAAAGATGTGCCTAGTCTTAGTGCAACTTGATATGCCAAGACTGGTTAATGTCCATAGCAGGCCTCCCCTTTTCTGAGAAAAAGGGGAGGATGTGAGGGGAGGGAGGGCCAGACTGGGAGGGGAGGGAGAGGAAGCTGTGATCAGGATATAAAGTAAACCAATTAATTAATTAACTTAAAAAAAGAAAGGTGTTCTTCTAATGAGTTTGGGGTAAAAACAAATATCACAAACAGCAGTGGTAGGGAGTGAGATAGAGAATATTAGACTATTACTCAGATTTTCTTCATTTCATTAAAGTATTTCCTGAAAACTTTTACATCAGTGGTAAGGATAGAACTTCAAAGTGAATAATGGATAGCCCCAAACTCCAGAGACTAACAAGAAATTTGAGGTGAATAGCAAGTACAAGACTGATAGACTTCCCTGGTGTGTAGACAACCCCAGTACATATGGGGTGCATGTAAAATATAGTTAATATAAATAAAGTGCGATACAGTGGGTATAAAGAGGGCAAACTTCTCTTTTGTACCGAGAACTTGTCTTACAAAAACATCTAGGCAATGTATTAACATAAGCATAGGTTTGAGAACATAGAATATCCAGATAAGGAGGAAAAAGAAAAAGATATTTTACCAAAAAAAAAAAAAGTGCATTAAAGTTGCTTTAAACACAAGTTACTTTGGGTCTAGGGACATAGCTCCATGGGATAGTGTTTACTTAGCAAGCATAGAGACTTAATCACAGTTATCTCCATCCTCAGTCTAACTGGAAGAAGAAGGTTATTGGTGGCGGTGGTGGGTATGTACCACCAAACAGTTTATTCAGTTATGAACTCATCAATGAGTGTTTCTATTGATGAAGCTTGTGCCTTTCAAAGTCCAATCACCTTTTAATAGCATGAAGCTTTCAACATATGAATCTTTGTGGGAGAGCACTTCATATTAAAAATACAACAAGGGGTTAGTTAGTTAAGATGGATATATCACCACACAAGGACATAACTTTCATTGCAATCCCTTTTGTCTTCTGCTTTTAAATCCTGTATATGGATTTTTGCAAAATGTGTCAACTTTGGCACAGAGTCTGCTCAAGGCAAATTCTGCATCAACTACAGCCAGATTGCTCCTTTTAGCTGCTGGGATACAACTCATTCCCTGAAGTAGATTTCCAATGGGTTTTAGGACATTTGTTTTCTCATCCTCATGCAGATGAGGGACCATCTTCTGCCATATTCATCTACACATCTACAATAGCCTGTATTGAACAGATGGTGCTAGGGTACAAAGCAAGTAGCTGGTCTGACTTCAAAATGTAGTTTGATGTAGAAGCCAACACTTGGATCATTGTCGCCCCTGAAGAAATTCACATTCGAGAACACCTGCTTAACTGTGCCCAAGTGCTGGGAAACTGGGCACAAGGTTAAGGCAGACACTGAAACTGAGAGGTGTTTGGAGTATTTTGTAAACTAAGAGATGTGGCACCCTGCATGGAGGAAATGTGCTCAGCACATCTTTGCTGTTGTATTTCGTGTTCCACACGGCTCTGAACAATACGCAGTGCTTTTTAATTTCTGTTCGCCTTAGTCATTTGTGATCTTAGTAATGATGAGTGAAGATGGCTGTTAGGTAAAACAGGAGCTCTGAGCTTTGTCAACGTGACGGGTGTCTGGCACCATCATTAAGCTTGGGACCCTTCAAATCTGACTTCATCCTCTTCTGGTTTTTGATATGTGTAAGTTCTTCATAATCAAGAGGAACATTTTAAAAGACTTTTCTCTGGGTGGACTACTTCTCCCTCTATCAGTATTCCTTAGTTACCTACAGTTCTTTGTGTGTGCTTGAGGCCTCGTGGGCTCTCCCCTCTCCATTTAGCATGTCTATGCTTGTTCAGCTCTGAAAGCAACATACAAGAAACATTACACAGACTGAGAAGGTTATGTTTAGGAATACATACACATGTAACAACAATTAATGTAAAAAGAGGCATGAGTTTGAAAAATAGCTAGGAGGGATATATGGGAGTGTTTGGAGGGAAGAAAGGGGGGAAGTAATATAATTATATTATAATATCACAAACTAAAAGAAATAATGAAAAAGATTTTATCTTTATTCCATGAAACATCATTTCTTTGAAAATGATTTTGTTTTCATCACATTGTATAAAGGGCTCCATGACATGATATTTTCACATGTAGTTGAACTAGAAAGAAAACCATTTCAAACATCATGAAATTTCCCTGCACACATCTTATGTAAGTGACTCAGAAAGCCAGAAATGCATCTATGAAAAAGAATAATTCATCCTTCCTACACTAAAACCAGGAGGGTCACTGAACATTTAAAAGCCCAAGCTTTTGCTAGACTGCAGTCCTAGCAAATAATCTCGAGCTTGGCTGACAACAAGACTTGTGACTACACATATGGACAAGCAAGCAAGAAAGATGGTCTGTCCTCTCTGAAATTTTATTATGGTGCTAGCTAACCTTTCAACAAGAAATGGCATTTTAGAAATGCCACATGCATTTTAACTCCTGTCCATTTGCTAATGGCAAAGATGACCCATCAGCTGAGATAGGGATAAAGAGTCTCACCATTAACTACATAACAACCTCAGTCCTTCACAGTCATTACGACTCCATTTTTCAGTCATGCTAGTGATTGGCTTATTTGTCAATTCACCCCAAGAAATATCACTTTCCCACTACTAACTGGACTGTCTCAAAGTCATAAAGGAAAACCTAACATCATAAAGTCCTGCAGTGTGACCTCAGTTCTAGTAATTTCTTGTATTTTTCTTCTTCAAATTTGCTTTTCTCAGATTGATCAGTAATAATCTTTCTAGTCATTGGTTGCTGAGGACAAATTCACATAACACAGAATGAAGGATGGAGGATATGGTTTTCCATATCTACAAATGTCAAAGCATTTTCAGGAATGACAAAGAGCTAACAGTTGTGTCTACGCTGGTCTGACACACAATCTTCAGCCATAACACAGTCTACCTCACAGACTAGAGAGTAGTTACGGTGATGGCTTCAGACCCTTAGTGGGTTGCATGTTAGCCAACCTTGACCATTGTCGGTCAACCTCCCAGTGTGGTCAACACCTGGAGCTACCAAAAGCTTCCATCCAAGGGATCCACTTTAATAAATACTGAAATATGTTCTTTTTTCCTTTCATCAAATACCAATCAAAACATAAATATTTAAAAAACACATAGGTATCAGTAGTAAACATCACTGACCAAGAATCAAACCACTGTTTTGTCAACAAGGAGATCCAACTTCTGATGGGGCAGAGGGATAAATGGAGTGAGGGACGTTGAGATACCTTGTGTGGGAAGACATTGCCATTCTTATACGTCATAGTCACAACCATCTGAGATGATAAAATGATATTTTACTAAATATCTAAAAGAAATGGAGGAGTTTGCCACACAGATAATGAATCTAGGGTCTGCTTATTTGTTTGTTTGTTTTTTAGTTCTCTCTCCTGGGCAATGAAACACTTTTCACTGGTGGTACTGCCTTGTAGACCCCTAATGAATGAGGAGGCTCTTGGCCCTCATATGACCTCTCAACTGAGATGAGGGACTGTTATATAAGGACACCCCACCCCAAAGAAATGGGATGGAAGGGTTAGGAGGTAAAGAAAAAAATGAAATGTGATGTTTTGGCCTTTTTCTACTAATTGTCATAAACTCTTTAGGATAATTAAGAAATGCAAACTAATAGTTATGCAAGCCGGTCATTTTGTTAGGTACTATGACAGCCTATTATAGTTATTTTCTAAGCTAATCAGAAATAAAGCTGCTAAGAGACAAGCAACATCTGCTTATCCTAATATAAGAGATAGATAGGGCATCTTCAAAAACCTCAAGAGATCTGCAGAATATGGCATTCAAAGATGTTTTCGTAACTTTAGATTTTTTTATATCGAGACATATCAACTCCTGACAGCACCCCCTATTCTACCCCAAGTAGAAGATGAGCATCGAAGAATCTCCAGTGGGAGATGATTGAATTAGTCGCAAGCCTATCTCTTGGTAGGAAAAGCCCCTTGCTCCAACTGTAGACAGAATGCTGTCCAAAAAGGACAAAACCTGGAAGCAGGTAAGTCGACAGCCTACCTCTGCCAAGACAGGGTAGGCAAGTCCTTCATAACCCCTGCTCTACAATCAATGTCTGTCAGAGAAATGGGGCCATATGACTGAAGATCGATGCTGTAATGTATGGAGAGAAAATGGGAACTGTCCAGGCAGTCACTGGTATGTCATTTCTTAGTTTTGGAAGCTGCAGGCCCTGTACTTCCTATAAAATCAGAGATATTTATATCTCTCAGGTCTCTGAGGTGGTTGAAGAACAGATAGCTAGAGTCTCATAATTAAATTTTGAGTTGTTTAGGAGTCAAGAGAGTGTTATAGATCTAAGAAGATGCTTTTAAAATTGTGCTGCAAGTTAGTATGAATGTTGAGTTAGATATAGAATTTTAAACTCATGGAGATGGTTAGATAGTAGAATGTTAAAGTCAGGTGCCAAATACATATGGACTGGACATTGGGAATGTACGTTAAGCCATATAACCTTCATAACTGTGGCCTAATTACCTCTGTTGTTTTGTATTGTATCTATTATCATAAAAGAAAGAACCATTTCTTGGACTGAAAGGGGAAACTGTAGGGGGAAATAAGATATACCTTAAACTTAAAAATAAAAAGGGAAGAGGATGGGGGTAGAGGATGGGAGGGTGGGACTGGAGGGGGGAATAAGGAGGGGACTGCGATTGAGATATAACTTGAAGAAATAAAAAAATAAAGAAAAAATAGAATAAAAATAAAATGAAATTTTCTATCACTTACATTTTTTGCATTTTTGTATGAAAACAGAGGTAAAACAAAACTAATTACTATGTTCCTTTGATGATATCAATTTCAATGTTTGGAACATAATCAGCTGATTTGTACTGTCTTGTCTCTATGTCTTTCACTTCATCATTAGACACAGAAAACATAGCTTAAGTAGCAGCAGCCTTGGCCCTCAAGACCTGTGTTGTGAAGTATCCACCAGAGAAGACCACTCTGACACAGGTTCAAACCAATAGAAAGTCTTTATTAGCTACCCTGCAACTACACTGAGTATGTAAAAGTCAAGGCCACTGCCAAGCCTTTCTAATAGTGGGTCTTTAAGCACAAAAACTATAGCCTAGGTTGATACACCTCAGTTAGCCAGAAGCAGAACTACAGAGGCCAAAGCATAGTACATTTAGAGACTTTCCCAGAATTATGGACTTGGATGGATTAGGTCTTTGCTTTTGTTTTGACAGGTATTGCTTTCTATATGCTGGGCTCCAAGGCCTGAATAGCGAGTCATATAAGCTTTCTGGATTTTCTTTGTGCTTCCTCTGAAGCACAAAAATGTGTGGCAGTCTACCCTACAGGTTGAATAACCACTTTTGAAACTCCAAAATGCCCTTAGGTAATGGAAGTAGGGTGATGGCTCATGATAATTTTAGGAACCAATAAACTGTTTTAAATTCTTTTAACATCAGATAGTTATTTTAACAAAGGAGTTTTCATTTGAAAAACAAAACACACTAATATAAAGTTAATATATTTGTCTTTATTCAAATACTGTAGTAAAACACACTTTTCATATTTTTATGGAGTAATAGGGCTGTGAAACCCTACAGCCCACAAAAATCACAATCTAACTGTAGAGCCAGCTCCATGGGTAGACAAATTTATAAGGATCCCACCCTTAGAAGTTTTCTATATTCGGTTTATCTCTACCACAGGAAATAGCAAGATCATGGTTGCATGCCTACAGATAAGGAGGAACAAATTCTAGAACCTGTGGAAAGGGTCTCAGGGTAAGTGGGGCGTCTGTGTGACTACAGAACAGATGCCCTTTGCATAGGAAGACAGCTCTTGCTACTGACCAACACATCACTGCTGGCTGTGCCTGGAGAATCAATGAGCCTTGCCTTACTTGTATCTCCTAATCTGTGCTCATGATCTCCACAGGAATGCAAGGGGCCACGAATGAAACCCCTGTGATGTTTAATGCCAGGAGCCACAGCAGGTGCCTGCCACGTACTTGAGAGTACCACTCATGCTCACAAAAGTCATAAGAGAGCTCCTCATGCCCTGTCTCAGGAGGGGCATGTTTCAGTGATGGTAGATAAGGCTACACACATAGTAATTGGCAGAGCTCTGATCAGTCCCCAAATTGAGAGGCACCAAAGTTCAGCATCTTCATGCCTTTCCCTTCAAATAAAAAAAGGAAAAGGGACCTAGGATGGCAGGAACCACTCTCTCTACCAGTCACCGTGCTTCCGCTGCACCCTGTCCCCACTACTGGCCCTCACAGAGCAAAACAGTGATCTAGTTAAAGCCAGACAAATATCAGTTCCACAATGGTCGTTCCCCACTAGCTTCCAGTTTCCTGCACAATAAAGCTGTAGCTCATGACCATATCCACATGGCCATTGCCACAGCTCAGCTGCCCCTCTTCTCATGCCCGGCTTATACATTCTGTTCATGTCACTCTGGTCTCCTTGTTCTCCTTAGAGGGAAAGAGGACAGACGTTTCTGTTCCCACGATTTACTCTCTTTCGGAGCACTCAGCCATACTCCTGGGGGTGGCTCACCTCCCCCTGTGTTTAGGTTTGTCTTCTGATGCCATAATGCCTACTTCTACCTAGAACAGCCATCACTGAACCTGGAGCTTGAGGGAATGGGTGTTGTCTACTACTACACCCAGCCAAACAGTGCCATGATGCTCTTCTGCCCCTGCACCTCCACCTCACCTTGATTTCAGTCTCATATTTTCTAAGGCTGTTGCTAATTCTTTTGCATGCTGCCTAGTACAAAACCAAAACAAACCAGTGAGCACATTCTGGGTGTCTTCTCTTTCTCAATACAGTCACCAACTCCCTGTGGATACACACGTTCACTGAAGAACCAATCTATCGTTCCCTTTCAAGTTCAACTAGCACTCACCAAAAAAAGAAAAAAAATATTATTATTTCTGGATCGAGGGAGGAGATATTTGGACTTGTTCTGGTCCTGTATCATTGACTTTACACAGCATTTGGTCTATAGTTAGCTTCTTTGAAACCCCAAATAGTGATCAATTCCTAGATTTGTTACTTACTTCTAAATTTATGACAGAATGGCATGAAAGGCCCAAAGAAATCTGTAACATCAGATTGCTTTTAAATTATCTTTGTCTCACTGGCAGAAAACAGGTGGTAACTAGATACAGAAGCTTTGAGAAATTGAGTTTGGGGGACAGACATTCCTTGGAAAACTCAAGGAATCTGTGTGTGTGTGTGTGTGTGTGTGTGTGTGTGTGTGTGTGTGTGTGT
>CAJQZJ010032066.1:8128952-8146721 GCA_907164525.1 Lophiomys imhausi | reverse complement strand
TGTGTGTGTGTGTGTGTGTGTGTGTGTGTGTGTGTGTGTGTGTGTGTGTTAGTAAGTCCAGAATCTGGTGTCAGGTGTCTTCCTCAATCTTTAGACACATTTTTTTTTGACCATTGGTTTTTTTGGAGACAAGGTTTCTGTATGTAGCTCTGGCTGTCATGGAACTCCCTCCTAAACTAGGGTGGCCTTGAACTCAGAGATCTGCCTGCCTCTGCCTCCCACATGCACCACACCTGGCAATCTGGAGCTCAACAAAAAACTAGACTTGTCATCAAGCAAGGCCCAGAAGTCTCTGTTCTCACTTCCCAGCACTGTGATTACAGCTATGTGTGGTAGGTGTCTAAACTCAAATGCTCATGCTTGCCCAGTAAGCATTTTACCCAATGAACACTCTAAAAGTTGTTTTTACTGTAAGAGGCTGACTCATTTCTCATTTATTACAGGGTAACTAGTAATAACCCTAGCCTCTACTTATGAGATATGAGTAAAACACACACACACACACACACACGAGAGAGAGAGAAATAAAAATGAATAAATCTTTTTGAAAAAACATGAGTTTATGCATAGAATCATAATAATTTTTTTCTAGGATTTTATTTTTTAGTTTGTGTTAAGTCCTATGCTAAAGGCACCACATATATCACATCATTTTATCCTGAAAATGAAGCAGGAAACAGATTTCTCCAGTTCTATTTTACAGTAGGAAGAATGTGTTTATGAGAACCAAGCAACTTGCCCATGTTTGCCAGTCTGAGAGTGGCAGAGACAACACTACAACCATCCGTCTGATTCTAAAGTCTATAATTTTGTCCCCATAGTCAGAGCAATTGTTTTAGGAAGTAGAAAGCAATGCCTAGAAAAACTAATAACTTTTCCAAACTGCATAACTAACTTTCTCATAGACCCCAGGGAGTGATGCTCCTCACAGTGAATTGGGACCTCCTGTGTCAATTAACAATGAAGACAATCTCCCACAGACAAATCTGAGCTGGGAAATCCCTGTTAGAACTCCTTTCTCGAGTGACTCTAATCGATGTCAAACTGACTGTTAAAGCTAGTGAGGATGGAGGGCAAAGGATGAACTTAGCTCTAGAAATGCTGCTACATGTTGCCCAATGTCCATCCAAATTTACAATGATTTGAAAGTTTTGAAAAGTTGATGTTTTCTGGCTATTGAAACATAGTGTGCCAAAGGCTGATGTGATATATGCATACCCTTTTCTCCTTTATCTTTCTTTTTCTGAAAAAGCTGATGCAATGAGTGGGTAGCAACAACCACAATTTATCCATGAAGTCCAAACTGCACACCAGAGATAAGGGTGTAAAAAACAGAAAAGGAGAATAATTCAGAAGACAGAAAATATAGGCTGCTGCGTCTTTTCATATCACTCCACAGGCTCTACAAAGGAACAAAACTGATAGAGTGAATATGTGTTATAAAAGGAGACTCACTAGCACAGCTTGCATGCTACAGTCTGGGTAGTCGAACAGTGGAGATCAGCAGACTGAAGAGCTGAGTACCAACAGCTCCTCAGCTCTCAAAGCTAGAAGCCTCCGGAGTCCCAATCTAGGGTTGAAAGATTGGAATATTCCTAGAGAATAAATGAAGACTGAAATCAGCTCCGGCAGCGGTGGTGGTGGGTGGCGGTTGCAGACCACCCAAAAGGGAAAGGCAGGTAAGACTGCTTCTTCCTCAGCCTCATTGTATCTGGACCATTTCTTTGAAGGTGCTAACCCCACTCAGGGGCTTCTCCCCTCAGTTAATTTCCAGAAATGGCTTCACAGATACTTGGACGCATGCATCTTGGTTTATTCCAGATCCGATCAATTTGACAAAATTAACCATCATAAATACTTTCTTATATTTTGTGATTTTTATATTATATTTTGTGATTATATTTTATGATTATATGAAAACCTAAAGAACACTCATAAAAAATTACATGAAATTCAAATTCATTGTCCATAAATAAAGTTTTAATGGCATACGGACAGGCTCACTTATTTACATATGATATGCGACTACTTTTGTACCTCAAATGTCAGTCAAGTTACTATAACAAGGTCTGTATGGATCATGGACTTGCTCTCTGACTTGCCAATGTTTCTAAATTATTCTTGACTACTCAACTCCAGACTTTTTATTAGGTGAGAGAAATAAACCCTGTCCCAGGTTTCAGGTTGCCGTGGCTGAAGGTGCATGGGGCACAGTTATGTGAGGCCTTGTATGAGTGTGTTGTGCGTGGTGCTCAGCTGTGGGAACTGGGGAACCACAGGTGGATAAGGGGAAACAAATGGCTTGAAGCCATTCTATAAATAGCCAAGCTCTTCATCTACTTCCTGTAACTTCCCAGGACGTAAAGGTCTTGCTGGAACAGGCCATGGCTGCAAGAGTGTGAGGAGAGAAATGTGGAGAACGTCAAAGACTCATCCCTGCTGGACTCAGAGGCCAGGTGGACGTGTGGGACGAAGCAGCACGTGCCTTTCAATAACAATGCCTCTGTGTATTGGCTATCTATTGCTGTAGTAAATGTCTCTCATCTCACATCTGTCAGCCAAAAGGCAGGGCCTCGTTTCTCTGGGTCCTCTGCTGTAGTCCTTGCATAAGCTAAACTCAAGGTGAGAGGGAGCTGAAGCACTTCTCAGGGCTCAACAAGAAGGAGTTGCTCCCAGCTCACTGCAAGGATAGACTGAGGGGACCCTGGTTAGCAGGGTATGGGTGGTGGGACCTCTTGTCTCCCATGACTATTTACGAGTTGTTGCTGATAATCATTGACAAGAGGGTCTCTCTGTAGAGCAGCCTGTCTTCTTCTTCTTTTTCTTTATTTCTTTCTTTTTCTTTTTTTCTTTTTTTTTTTTTTTTTTTGGTTTTTCAAGACAGGGTTTCTCTGTGTATCCTTGACTGTCCTGGACTCCCTTTGTAGACCAGGCTGACCTTGAACTCACAGAGATCCGCCTGCCTCTGCCTCCCGGGTGCTGGAATTAAAGGCGTGTGCCAGCACGCCTGGCTAAGTAACTTGTCTTCTAAGAGTAGGCAAGTGAGGAGGGACATGAACCAGCCAGAAGGCCCAGTCTCTAAATATTCACCCAGAAGTAGCATCTACAGAATTCTGCTCATCAGAAGCAAGTCCCTAGGTTCATCCCACACTGGAAGGGAGAGAATTAAACCAAGACATGGACACCAGGAGGTGGAGCCACCAGCAGCCTGGCACACTCAACAAAGTTACTGCTGAAGACACTCAAAGATTACATCCACTTAGCTTGTCTTTGCTGCTGGTCTTGGGATATGCTGTAGAAAACACAGGAAGTGGACCCAAGGCCACAGTGGGGTGGACTGGAATGCTCTTTCCTGCCACCACAGGACACACAGGTCACACAGCCCACTGTGTGTCACCATGTCCACCTTCAGAACTGCTTATCTCAGCAAGAGAACCAGCTCAGCCCTGTCTCTTGTATATACATCCTTTTGAAAAGACCTTCCCCGCTGGTCTCATACATGTACCTTCTATTTTAAAATCCTCTACTGTTTTTCCCAATATGAGTTCAGATATGAAACTTGTCTTGTTCCTGCCTCTCCTAATTTCTTCCACTTGTATCATCTTGACCCCCTCCATCCATTCTTCCAGCTCCTCACATTCCCCCTTAGCCAACCTCCTCCAAAAGGGGGCTCCCTTTCTTCACATTCCCTTTCTCCCAACGGGAAACACTTTCAGAAACAAGCCTTAGCCCAGGCCTGAGGCTGCTCAAATGGCCACTTCTGACCAAATGGACTTCAAGATGGTGCTCCAGTAATGGAGGGTCTCCAGTGAGGCTCTTAAAATGCGCTTTGCTGATCCTTTCTTGGCACCGACAGCAGCCTTTACTTGAATGCTCCCTCCCACTTCTGCTAAGCAGACCTTTGAGTTTTCCTATGCTGAGATGAACCAAAGAGTTAATCAAACCCCTGAAAGGAATACCATGGAGCTGGGAGAGCGGTACCCTGTGCTGCCTGGCTATTTTGCAAATTTAAGAATAGGGACCATCCAAGAAGCTAATCCTTGAGGGCCCTTTCAATGCTAGAATACTAAATGGGCTGGAGATTTTCTGTCATTAGAGCGGCCTAGAAGAGAACCTGAGAAGGAATTTTTAAAATAACCTATATTCACTGTGAGGACAGAGCCATTTCTGAATTTAAAGATAAATCAACATGTTTAAAAGAAAACATGCATGTATTAACACCCCATAGTTCTCTTTAGCTTGCAGAGCCTTTTAGTTAATTTGTCCTTTTTTTTTTTAATTATTGAGTGCAACATAATGGAAAATCTATACAGCCTCACCACCCAGAAGCCAGATACAAGGGCAGCCACCAGCAAAACTGATAGATGCATACATGAGACATAGATAACATAGCCATTGAGAAAAACAGAAACAGTAAGACTGTAGGTGAACAACACTGTCACTCTGATTGTCTTTGTACCTTGTGTCCTGGTCTGTATTTCCCCAAAGTGAGACAGCCCCCTAAAGGAAAAATAAGCTCATCTCTCCTCCATGAGCTCAAGCTCTGGCTCCTTCTGTGTTTGAAACTCCTGGCTCAGATGCATTCTCCATCAGTCTCAAAACAGCTAAGCCCTAGTGCGTCAATCCTTTTTTATTTCTAAATGCCTCTTACACAATGCACATGCCTAGTAGATGCCCTTGTTGAACCACGCACCCCTGGTCTTGGTCCTGGTCTTGCAGACTTACTCCCCAGCCCCCAAATAGGAAGTCCATCAACTTTCATCATTCCTAGTCCATGTTTGAGGGAAGGGCTTTGCACAAGGAAATCTTCTAGTGACTGACATTTACTGAATTTCAGAACCTTTGTAAATTCAAAGGCCTTCATTTGCTTTAAAAAGATATAAACTCACTGTACTGAATCAAAATAATTGCACTATGCATTGAGTCAGGGCACATGCTGATGCAGTGTTTTCATTAAGGAAAACTTAATAAGGATATAAAAGATAAAAGGGTAACTATCAGAAGCTTCAGAGAACATGTTAATGTTGTTCACCTAAAGGTTATTTCTAGTCAGGGAGCCAATCTACTCCAAGCAGGAACTCAGGGCCACAGGTTTCTGCTGTCTGTGGCTCCATCATCTTCATTGTCTGGTTCCCCAAGCTGTCATTTTACCCCCAAATTGTCAGGCCTAAGTAAAGACCATGGGGGACAGGTGTTAAGGGCGAGACCTAACAGGGTAAACGTGCCTTCAGCTGGATCTTGGTCAGTAGGCACAGGAAACCACAGGGGAAATCTGGAAAATGTGACTCTTCCCTGGATTCAGAGGGGAGAGGAAGGGGGAGCACTTGACACTTTCTTCCTATGTAGGAACTGTGGGTAATAAATAATTCTAACTTCAGAATTAATTACCTGGCTTCTGCCACACTTATCAAGCCACACACACACAGACACATACACACTGTGAACATTCCCTATCCCAAGTGCCCAGATTGATCTCCGTAAAATGTTCAAAATGTTCAAAATGTGTGCAGACCGTGCTCTAATTTATTCTTGTAATACACTGAGAGCCACAACAAAGCTTCTGAGAGCCCAGCTCTCAGACGTGAAAGTCAGCTAACAAAGACAGCAGCAACAGTGATGCCTGCTAAGTGTTCTACCCTTTCCACACAGCTCTGTGCTTTCAGTGCATCACACCTGCATCATGAGCCAGTAAACAAGCTGATTGCCTACAATAACAACCCAACCAAACAAATATCAAGAAACGGATGTTATAGAAGATGAGCCTTCAAAGGAGAAGTGGGTGGGTGTCCCAGATCAGCTTGGTCCTACATGCATCAGTGAAGGACAAGAGAGAAAAATGACAAGTGAGAAAGAGAAAGAATTTGGGGGAGTATCTAGATTTGCCATGCCCTCAGACTCATAGCTTTGTACATAGCTCACTATTTAACTGCAAAATAAGGGATTCTTTTACCCTTTTCCAGTATATGCACACACACACACACACACACACACATAAAACTCAAGCAAATCTGTTAGAAAAAAATAATGGCAGGTTTGGGTCTAATGTAGATCTTGATTTATTTTGGCCTACTAACAGGCTCTCATAAAACGACCCATGTCAGATGTCAGGATGCAAAGAATACCACTTCCCATCAGCATCTTGGGGAATCTTAACAGCAAGCATCCTCTGCGCCCTTCGTGACTCTGACATCAGCCAGCCTTGTCCTCTTCTGTAGATGTGCAAATAGCAAGCAAAGAGAATTTGAGTTCTCTCCAGACTTCAGCAAAAGGTCAGGGCTGCCTTTAGGTAATTCACAGAGGAAAAAGTTACAGAGCAAAAATAATAATGTGGCAAATGAATGTGGTTCCAATAGACCCATATCCTTTCACAGCAGTTGGCTACATACCAACTCTCAATTTTCTGCTTGTTGTGCTTCCTAACACAGCTTGTTTTTGCATCTGCCAGTGACTAAAATGTTTATCATCCCCAAGTAATCTTGATCCATTATCCTTGTTGCCCTAGGTCACAGAACATTCCAGTTGAGTTACAAATGATAAGGATGGTTTGTTTGTTTCTTTTTTTTTTCCATGTCTGTACTACCCAAGAAACATGCATGCCTGTTTCCCTGTCCTTACCCCTTATTCACCATGTTATACTGCTTGTGACTCTTTGTCCCTCCATTAGCCCCAATAAATTACAGTTGATTATAGCTCAGTCCCTTCTATATTGGGTTAAGTGCAGTAAAATGAGCAGAAAAGTAGCAAACAAGGCCTTGGAGTGTCATCAACACCCTGTAATAGCTTACTTTTCTCTCTGATAGCTTCACAGATGATTCTGTCTGAAATTCTCCAATTTGGAATAATGATGCTGAACGTGTATAATGTGAGAATTTGGGGTAGAACCACAGATGATGGTAATGGTAGTGGCAGAAAGGTTGAGGGTGGGTAAAGAATCTAGCTCAGTGAGGGCTAACCACACAAGCGCGCAAAGAAGTCATAATTCACTGGGTCCCATCTGTAACACTAATAGGTTTTGATGTTTATTTTTAAAAGAGCAGAAGGAGAATCTCTGACAGGGAATTTAATAATAATAATAACAATAATAAAAACAGGTGTCTGGATTAAGGAAATCATTCTAGGGCTGGGGCCCCATCACCACAAAAGTAACTAGAGAAAAAAAGGTGTGTGTGTGTAAGAGGCATGTATCTGAAGCTCTCCATTCACTGGAATCATTAATCATTTTATGAGCCCTCCAGGGCAATGAAAACATCTGGATATGAATCCATCTGTACCCAACCATGAGGACCACTGCCGTACAGCATGAGATGCTTAGCTCTTTATTAAACACTGACCCAAGTTTTTGTTTCTTGAGGAGCTTTAGATAGAGGAAAAGAGGAAAAGATGACCATAGTGAAAATCTCTCTCTGAGATGGGAAGAAATAGCTGAAATTTAGGAGGGACCTGAGATGTACACCAGGAGCAAGAGAATTTTGATCTATCATCTCTCCAACTCCCTGTGTGCAAGTATGATCCCCACTGACCCCAAACCCTTACTCCTTTGGACTCTTTCTGGTCTTCAGTTTTACATGGCTACTTCAATTAATTCTTGCCGAACTACTCATTGTGCTACAAGTTATTGTGCAAAAATCCTCACCACACCTTGGAACCACATCTTTCTTAGAGTTTTATCTAACTGAACCCATATCCAGGAAACCTTCTGATTATCTGCTGTTCGCTTCACCCTAAACACCAGAGCCCTGCACTGCAACACCATGCTAATGGTGTTCTCCCTTGTGTCTGGCAAAAAGCATTCTTCTCTAATCCCCAAAGTGTGTTCCTTGGAGATTATGTTGGGTTTTTTTCACTCTTTATATCTACCTCTCATGCTTTAACCTTCCAGACAGACTGAGAAACCTTCAAGAGCTGCAATGTCCTCCTCCCTACTCACAACACCCTTCTAGACAGGTGGACTTGATCCCCTTATAACCTCTGTCCTTGATTCCTTCCTCGCACTTTCTCTTGGATGTTATTTCTTCATTCCTCTTCTCGTCTAATAAACTTCTCCCTTATAATACCTTGATGCCCTGAAATTATTCCTTGCCTTAAACCAAAGGCCCAAAAGGGAAAAATGTGAGGCAAGACATTTCTTTTCCCTACTCAACTATGCCTAGATGACTCCTTTTAATACATCCTCTGGGTTAGACACAAATCTTCACATATCCTCCCTCACCCCAATATTGATTTTCATTTCTTGCAGAAATCATTCATCAAATGCTAGTAAAAAAAATTCTATAGGTCAGATCATTACAATATTATTTTACTACATTTATTATTAACTTTGCTTTCTTAAACATATTTTTAAAATATGCAACAGCAAAATAGGTCATAAGTGAAAAGTCCAAGGAATGCATACAAACTAAACACACCTATGTACCTAGCATCCAGACTTAAAAACAGAACATTACTGAACTTCCAGACTTGGGTGTTCTCTCTCACTCCCTGGAGTACCGACCCCACCTTTGACTAACTGTCACCCTGACTTCTGAAACCACCACTCGATGTTGCCATTTAAAAGTACTCTAAAATAGAAATGTACAGAATATACCGTTGGGGAAGGTCTAATAACATTACTTCTGATAAGCTGATTTCAATGCTGAGATCTGGTTACCGCTCCTTCTGAGGCATTCTCTTGATTGGTTAATAAAAGTTGTTGGGGGGAAGGAAGATGGCGGCGACCTACACTGACGCATTTTGAACGCGGGGAAAAAAGAGCCATAAAAAACACAGAGTTATTGGGCACTGTGCAAAAACCGGAGGGGCTAGACCCCCCCCCCGGAACACTCACAGCTCCCAAGGGACTGTTAAAAGTCCCAGGGCAAGGCTCTCACCCATCTCTCGCAGACACGGAAGCCACTAAACCCGGGATTCCGGAACTCCCATTTGGAGAGGCGCCTGGTAAGATTGATCCCAACACACAGCAGGCAGGATCAGAGGCCATTTGGCGTTAGTTCACTAGCCTATTGGACTCCCCACGCCTCAGGTAGAACTTATACTCACTTAAAAAATTTTGCGAGATAGTGGAAGTTTTAGCAAGGAACAAACAGGGGGCTCAGCGGGAGGTCTGCAGCCGCTCGTGAAGCGGAGCGCAGGAGGTTCAGACAGAGTGCGGAAACCAGAAACACAAAGGCAGGCGGGAGGAGCCTAATCCCGCACACTCACGGCAGCACAGCTGGGGAGTGAGCCCGGTTGGCAGGGCCAAATCCCCATGAACCCACGGCAGGACAACTGGGGAGAGAGTCAGGCGTGGGCTGGGCCAGGGATCCGTGCACCCACGGCTGAGCTGCTGGGGCGAGAGGTCCACTCAGGCGGCCGGGGGATCTGGGGCACTGTGCACCCATGGCCGAGCAGCCAAGGAGGGAGAGCCGCGGCTACACAGACAGGGAGGGAATCAGACTCAGAGGCCAGGCCTGTGGCGAGAAGCCTAGTGAGAAACCAGAAATCGGGACCATAGCTGTATTCTGGAAAATCCAGACATAATAGGTGTGGAGCCAGACCCTGTCAGCCTCCGTGATGACAAACAAAGCCCACAGAATCTGTGCCTGGGCAAACAGGTCAATACCATCAGAACCATTACAGGCGGATAACTCAGAGTGCAACATAGAGAAGTCTGAATTGGGAGCAGTGAAACAATTCCGGTCCATTACTCACAACCTGAGATTAGGCTGCACCAGCTCACAGTGCCTCAGACGATTAAAACCACAGTGACCCTGAAATCCCCCTGTAAGCAACGACAGATAGCCAAGTAACTCGTCCCCTGCACCAAAGCATCCACTGTGGATCCAAGCACAGAAAACGACAAGAACAGACAGCTAAAAACACCCAATGGCCAAAGGTCAAAAAAAAAAAATAGAAATCAAGGAAATATGACGCCAACAAAGCAGAATTATCCTACCTCATCCAGTTCGGATGACCTCACACCAAAAGAATCACATGAAAACATTGACAATTCTGCATTATGGAAAGTGATAGAGTCCCTGCAAGAAGAACTTAAATCTATGAAGGAATTCAAAGAAGCGACAATTCTACAACTCAAAACAAGGAACAACACCATTAAAGAGCTCCAAGCCAAGGTGACAGAGCTTGAATAGGAAAAGGACAAGGCTATGAAAGATTTTCATACAAAAATAAGCAAGCTGGAGAAGGAAATGTACAAAACGAACAAAACCATACACGACATGAAAATAGAAATAGAAACAATAAAGAAAACACAGTAAGAGTTAAAAAAGGAAGTGGAGAACCAAGGGAAGAGAACAGGAACTACAGAGGTGAGTATCAACAATAGGATGCAAGACATGGAAGACAGGATCTCAGGCATGGAAGATTCAGTGGAAGAAATCAGTACAACATCCAAAGAAAATGAGAAGGCTAAAAAATCTCTCACCCACAACATCCAAGAAATCAAGGATTCAATGAAAAGATGGAACCTAAGAATCATAGGTATAGAGGAAAGAGAAGACTCCCGACTCCAAGGTCCAGGAAATATCTTCAACAAAATCATAGAGGAAAACTTCCCAAACCTGAAAAAAGAGATGCCAATAAAAATCCAAGAGGTTTACAGAACACCAAACAGATTAGACCAGAAAAGAAACTCCTCTCGCCACATAATAATTGAAACTCCAAATGTACAGAACAAAGAAAGAATATTAAAAGCTGTAAGAGAAAAAGGTCAAGTCACATACAATGGCAGACCCATCAGAATTACACCTGACTTCTCCTCAGAAACTTTAAAAGCTAGAAGGGAATGGTCAGATATACTACAAGTCCTGAGAGATCATAGGTGCCCAGCCAGACTACTTTACCCAGCAAAACTCTCTATCAACATAGATGGAGAAAACAAGATATTCCATGACAAAATCAAATTTAAACAATATCTACCCACAAACCCAGCCCTACAGAAAATTCTAGAAGGAAAATCCCAACCCAGAGAAGAAAACTCCACCCAAGAAAACAAAGGGAATAGAATACCCCTCAGCAACTAAACCAAAAGAGGCACAGGACCACCACCTATACCAAACTAATGGGTAATAACAACCCCAGGTCACTAATATCCATCAACATCAATGGACTCAACTCCCCAATAAAAAGACATAGGTTTACAGAGTGGATCCGCAAGCAAGACCCTTCCTTATGCTGTATACAAGAGACACATCTAATTACGAAAGATAGACACTGCCTCAGAGTAAAGGGCTCAGAAAAGGTTTTCCAAGCAAATGGACCCAGGAAGCAAGCTGGAGTAGCCATCCTAATATCAAACAAAACAGACTTCCAACTGAAGTTAATGAAGAAAGACAAAGAAGGGCACTATATACTCATTAAAGGGAATATTCATCAAGAGGACATTTCAATACTGAACATCTATGCCCCAAATACAAAGGCACCTACTTTCGTAAAAGAAACACTTCTAAAACTTAAAGCGCACGTCGATCACAACACATTAGTAGTGGGAGACTTCAACACCCCACTCACAGCAAAGGACAGATCATCAAGACAGAAGACAAACAGAGGAATATTGAGTCTAACAGAGATCATGAAACAAATGGACCTAACAGATATCTACAGAACGTTTCACCCAAACACAAAGGAATACACCTTTTTCTCAGCACCCCACAGAACCTTCTCCAAAATCGACCACATAGTTGGTCACAAGGATAGTCTCAATAGATACAAGAAAATTGAAATAACACCTTGTATCTTATCAGACCACCACGGAATAAAGCTGGTCTTCAACAGCAAAAGACTCAACAGAAAGCCTACACACACATGGAAATTGAACAGCTCCTTACTGGATGACCACTGGGTCAGGGAAGAAATAAAGAAGGAAATCAAAGACTTCTTAAAATCCAACGACAATGAAGACACAACATACCCAAACCTATGGGATACATTGAAAGCTGTGCTACGAGGAAAGTTCATAGCACTAAGTGCTTTCAAAAAGAAAATTGTGACAGCTCATGTTAGTGAACTAACAGCTAAGCTGGGTGAATAGGAAAAAAAAAAAAAAAAAAACACTCCCAAGAAGAGCAGAAGGCAGGAAATCATCAAACTTAGGGCTGAAATCAACAACTTTGAATCAAAAAGAACTATACAAAGAATCAATGAAACCAAGAGTTGGTTCTTTGAGAAAATCAACAAAATAGACAGATCCCTAGCCAAATTAGCTAAAAGGCAAAGGGAAAGAACCCAAATCAACAAAATCAGAAATGAAAAGGGAGAAATAACAACAGACATTGAGGAGATCCAGAAAATATTCGGGCATTACTTTAAAAATCTATATTCCACTAAATTTGAAAACCTAAGCAAAATGGATAATTTCCTCGATAAATTCCACCTACCTAAACTAAATCAAAATCAGATTAACAGCTTAAACAGCCCAGTAACACCCAAGGAAATAGAAACAGTCATTAATAATCACCCAACCAAAAAAAGCCCAGGGCCAGATGGCTTTAGCACGGAATTCTACAGGACCTTCAAAGAGGAACTAACACCATTACTTTTCAAACTCTTCCACCACATAGAAACAGAAAGAACACTGCCAACCTCATTCTATGAGGCCACTGTCATTCTGATTCCTAAACCACACAAACACCCAACAAAGAAAGAGAACTTCAGACCAATCTCCCTCATGAACATAGATGCAAAGATACTTAATAAAATACTAGCAAACCGAATTCAAGAACACATCAAAAGTATCATACACCATGATCAAGTAGGCTTCATCCCTGGAATGCAGGGATGGTTCAATATACGAAAGTCTATCAATGTAATTCACCACATAAACAAGTTGAAAGAAAAAAACCACATGATAATCTCGCTAGATGCAGAAAAAGCATTTGACAAAATCCAACACCCCTTCATGCTAAAAGTTCTGGAGAGAACGGGCATACAAGGACCATACCTAGAAATAATAAAGGCAATATACAGCAAGCCAGTAGCCAACATCAAATTAAATGGAGAGAAGCTTGAAGCATTTCCTCTAAACTCAGGGACAAGACAAGCATGTCCACTTTCACCATATCTCTTCAATATAGTACTTGAAGTCCTTGCTGGAGCAATAAGACAACTAAAGGAGATCAAAGGGATAAAAATTGGAAATGAAGAAGTCAAATTATCCCTATTCGCAGATGATATGTTAGTATACATAAGTGACCCCAAAAACTCCACCAAAGAACTCTTACAGCTGATAAACAACTTCGGCAAGGTGGCTGGATACAAAATTAACTCAAAAAAATCAGAAGCCCTTCTTTATACAACAAACAAATATACCGAGAAAGAAATAAGGAAAACAACCCCCTTCACAATAGCCACAAACAACATAAAATACCTGGGGGTAACCCTAACCAAGCATGTAAAGGACCTATATAACAAGAACTTCAAGCCCATGAAGAAAGAAATGGAAGAGGCCTTTAGAAGATGGAAAGATCTCCCATGCTCATGGATAGGTAAGATCAACATAATAAAAATGGCTATCCTACCAAAAGCAATATATAGATTTAATGCAATTCCTATCAAAATACCAACACAATTCTTTATAGACCTGGAAAAAGCTATTCTCAACTTCATATGGAACAACAAAAAGTCCAGAATAGCTAAATCAATCCTGTACAATGAAAAAACATCTGGAGGTATCACCATCCCAGATTTCAAGCTGTACTACAGAGCAACAGTAATAAAAACAGAATGGTACTGGTATAGAAACAGACCAGTGGATCAATGGAATCGAATTGAAGACCCAAACATGGACCCACACACCTATGGCCAACTAATCTTTGACAAAGAAGCCAAAACTGCACAATGGAAGGACAGCATCTTCAACAAATGGTGCTGGTCCAACTGGATGTCCACTTGCAAAAGAATGAAATTAGACCCATACCTATCACCTTGTACAAAACTTAATTCCAAGTGGATCAAAGACCTTAACATAAGGCCGGTCACACTAAAGACACTAGAAGAGAAAGTGGGGGAAAACCCTGGAACTCATCAGCACAGTTGACAACTTCTTGAACAGAACACCAACAGCTCAGGACCTGAGATCAACAATCAATAAATGGGACCTCATGAAACTGAAAAGCTTCTGTAAGGCAAAGGACACTGTCATTCGAACAAAATGGCAACCAACAGACTGGGAGAAAATCTTCACCAACCCCACATCTGATAGAGGGCTATTATCTAAAATCTACAAAGAACTCAAGAAACTAAATGCCAAGAAACCAAATAATCCAATCAAAAAATGGGAGATGGAGCTAAATAGAGAATTCACAAAGGAGGAACCCCTAAGGGCTGAGAGACACCTGAAGAAATGTTCAACATCCTTAATCATCAGAGAAATGCAACTCAAGACGACCCTGAGATTCCACCTAACACCTGTTAGAATGGCTAAGATAAAGAGCTCAAATGATAGCACATGCTGGCGAGAGTGGAGAAAGGGGAACCCTACTCCATTGCTGGTGGGAGTGCAGGCTTGTGCAACCACTATGGAGGTCTGTCTGGCGATATCTTAGAAATCTAGGAATAACCTTGCCTCAGGACCCAGCCATACCACTTCTGGGTATACACCCAAAGGACCTCTCAGGGAGACTAGGGAAGTCTCCTCATCTATGTTCATAGCAGCCTTATTTGTAATAGCTAGAAATTGGAAACAACCCAGATGTCCCTCAACTGAAGAATGGATTAAAAAATTGTGGTACATCTATACAATGGAATATTACTCAGCTATAAGAAACAATGAAATCATGCAATTTGCAACCAAATGAATGGATCTACAGGAGCTCATCCTGAGTGAGCTAACCCAGTCTCAGAAGGATGCACATGGCATCTATTCACTTATAGTAGGATTTTAATTATATCGTACAGGATATCTGTACTACAACCAACACACAAAAAGGAACATGGACATAAATTTTTTTTTATCTTTTTCTTTTTCCTTCTTTTTTTCTTTTTTCTTTTTCCTTTTCCCTTCTCTTTTTCCTCTCTTTTTTTGTGGATATTCTTTGTTTTTGTGGGTTTGTGTGTTTGTTGGTCTTTTTTTTTAGTATTCCCCCAGTAGCAAGGAGACACCTTTCACTGGCAGTACTGCCTCTTAGGCCCCCGGAGAATGAAGAGGCTCTTGACCCTCATATTACTCCTGATCTGTGGTGAGAGACTGTTAGGCAGGGACACTCCATCCCAGAGGAACAAGACGGAAGGGTCAGGGGGTAGAGCATGGGAGGGTGGGGCTGGGAAGCGGGAAAAGAGGACAATATGATAAGAATGTAACCTGAAGCAACAAACAAATAAATTTATTAACTAAAAAAAAAAGTCAGGTGGCAGGGCTGAAACACTGTGAATGGAATAGAGGATACAGCCATTTGGCCTGGTTTTGCAGACCTCCAGGTGTCGAGAAGACGTGGAACTAAGGTAAAATACAAGAGAATTGTGGTATTGGCCCATCCTTTGACTTCAGCGGAGACGGGGCGAGCACCGTAGAGTTGGTGGTCTTATGTATTCTGGAGTCATACAAAGCGGGGTGGTGAGGGTGCTACTCTTGGTCCCACCATTCAAGAAGAGTACACCCTTGGTCCCAGCTCCCAGCACACTGGAGACAGAAACGGGCAGATCCCGGAGCTCAGGGTCAGCCTGATGCTGGGCAAACTCTAAATAGAGAAAGACTTCGATCCAGGAGTGGTGGAACACATCTTTGATCCCTTCAGATGGGAAACACAGGTCTCTGATTCCAATAATTAGAGTTCAGAGACACACACATGGGATTTGGAGGGACCTAGGTTTGGAGATTACTTACAAAAGGCCTTCTCGATGCAGGCAGATTGTCCTTTGGGATCTCAAAATATATACACCAGAGCTGGTTTAGCCCCAAGGTGACAGAATGATTTCTTCTTTAACCCGGATTGAAAGATAACGCTTTGTATGTTGTCTGAAGGCCAAATTTGCTTCAGGAGAAGTACTACCTAGCCCCCCCCCCCTAAAAAAAAAAAAGAGGGCAGTTGTCCCAGTGTTGGGATTGGGGCAGGGCTCTGTTCTTATCTTTCCAGGAGAATCGAAGCGTCCTTTAGGGGAGCCCGGGGACGGCTGGACAGCGGAAACCTCAGCAGAGAGCAGAATCAGGCACCAAGGAGGACGATTGACCCAGTTGATTCTGCCTGGCAGACTTCCTCAATAGCTGTCTCCATCGGGGGCCTGCAACCACCACAGCAATCCAATGTCGCTTGGACCGTTCAGCTCTACACAATGCCCCGGCAGGAATCTCAGTGAAGCCTGCAAGATCAGCTTCTGCCTACAAACCCCTTAGGTAATCTAAACAGCTGAGAACAGAAGGACTGAACATAAAAGGAGTGTACTAACATTTTTAACCATTTTTTCCATTTGAGTTAGGGCCCCAAACAGGTCTACTACAACCCAAATCAGCAGGAAGTCACTTTAAGAGAGTGACGTCCCATGCCCAGAGGGTGGGGAAGGTGCTTCTCCGCCCTTCTTTTTGGTTATTTGAAGGATAACTGAAAACTCCGATATTTAGGGGAAGAGATTACAAGCTGATAAATGGTCCTGTTTAATGGGTTTTGGAGGTTAGCCCCAGGGACTTCCTACTTTTCCTTTTCTGTATCCTTCTTCCTCTCCTATGTAGGAGTGCATAGGCTTGAGAAAAATGAGATATAGACATAGCACAGGAAGGTCCAAGAAGAAGGGGCAGATTATTGAATATGCCCTTATACCTTTGTATATTGATACAAAATTAGTAGTTTATTTTGCTAAAGTGGTATTGACCATTGTTTAATGTGCAAAAATAAGATTGTATTGGATTACATCGGTATTGATCTTTGTATATTGATACAAAATTAAGATTATAGTTGGCCACAATGGTATTGACCCTTGCATATGGACGTAATATTAAGATTATATTGGGCTACATAGGCATTGATCTTGGTATATTGATACATAATTAAGAGTATATTTAACCACAATTGAATAGATCTTTGTATATTGATACAAATTTAAAGGTAACGCTTCCTAATGGTATCATACCTAGAGATACTTAAAAATAAAATGTGAAGCTCTGACCTCTTGATACCAACCGTCTAAAACGGTCTAGGATAGTTAAAACAAACTCCTAGTCATGCAAACATGTCACTTTGTTAGCTACTATGACAGTCTATCACAGATATTCTCTAAACTACCCAGTAATCAAGTTGCTAAGAGACAAGCAACATTTGCTTATCTAAATACAAGAGATGGATAGGGCATCTTCAAAAACCCCTAGAGATCTGCAGAATATGGCATTCAAAGATGTTATCTTAAATCAAGATTTTTTTTTTGATATCGAGACATATCAACGCCTGACAGCACCCCATATTCTACTCCACGTAGAAGATAAGCATCGAAGAACCTCCACTGTAAGATGGTTGAATTAGTGGCAAGCCTATCTCTTGGCATGAAAAAACCCCTTGCACCAACTGCAGACAGACTGCTGTCCAAAAAGGACAAAACTTGGTAGCAGGGAAGTCGACAGCCTAACTCTGCCAAGACAGGGTAGGTAAGTCCTTCATAATCCCTGCTCTACAACAAATGTCTGTCAGAGAAACAGGACCCAAAGGCTGAAGATTGATGCAGGAATGTATGGAGAGAAAATGGGAACTGTCCAGGCAGTCATTGGTATGTTCTTTCTTAGTTTTGGAAGCTGCAGGCCCTGCACTTTTATATAAGCAAATATATTTATCCCTCTCAGGTCTCTGAGGTGGTTGA
>CAJQZJ010032066.1:8107505-8128852 GCA_907164525.1 Lophiomys imhausi | reverse complement strand
ACAAATGTCTGTCAGAGAAACAGGACCCAAAGGCTGAAGATTGATGCAGGAATGTATGGAGAGAAAATGGGAACTGTCCAGGCAGTCATTGGTATGTTCTTTCTTAGTTTTGGAAGCTGCAGGCCCTGCACTTTTATATAAGCAAATATATTTATCCCTCTCAGGTCTCTGAGGTGGTTGAAGAATAGACAGCTAGAGTCTCATAGTTAAATTTTGAACTGTTTAGGAATCAAGAGGGTGTTATAGATCTAAGAAGATACTCTTAAAAGTGTGTTGCAAGATAGTATGAATGTTGAGTCACATATAGACCTTTAAACTCATGGAGTTGGTTAGATAGTAGAATGTTAAAGTCAGGGGCCAAATATGTATAAACTGGACATTGGGAAGGTATACTGGGCCAATTTACTCTCATAAATGTGGCATATTTATATCTATTGTTTTGTATAATACTTACTGTTATAAGAGAAGGAACCATCTGTTGGACTGAAAGGGGAAACTTCTTGGGGGAAGAGGGTGGAAGGGCGGGTTAGGAAGGGGGAATAGGGAGGGGTTTGTTACTGAGATGTAACTTGAAGAAAAAAAATAAAGTATTTAAAAAAAATCTTCTTTTGCATTTTGAGTTTAGAATATAATTATATCATTTCCCCCTTCCTGTCATCTCTCCAAACCCTCACGTTGTTATACCCTTTCTTGCTCTTTTTCAAATTCACGATCTTTTAAAAAAATCAATTATTGTTATATGCATATATGTTGTTTTGGAATTTATTTCCAGTAGTGTGCCAAATACTCTTTATAAAATATGGCACCCATTTAAAAATATTTATTTGTTTTGTAATTTTTCATATGTTGCTTAATATTTATACAGCTCATGCTGAGTGGGTCTCCTCTATACTTATAAGAATCGCCTGCGGAGTTTATAAATATAGCCACAACTGCTTCCCAGTCCCTGTTACTGCACACATCTCTGAGGTAGAGAAGATAGTTGGGCACCTTTATCTGAAAAGAGTTACTTGGGGATTCAAATACACAGCAAGTGGAAGGAAGCACCTGCTTGCTCAGGGTCAGGTTTGGTACCCAGCTCCACATGAAGGAAGAAAATTAGACTTGGGAACCACATCCTTTAAGATCCTCCTGGGAACCCCACAGCAATTTCCCTTTCAGTCAGTCAGCTCATCACCAAATGCACGGTATCCTAAGACCCTAAAGTTATTGCATAAAATGTTTTTCTTAATTAGAAAATGCCAGACATAAGCAGTTGATTCTTGGCCTTAAACCTCAGACACCAGACTGTCTGGCTCTACCCTACATGCCTGGCAAACTGAGCGCACAGTGTTTGGCACACAGACATGGACCAGGAGATGTTTTTGTTGAATGAACAATTGAACAAAGGAGCAATGGCTGCTGGAAAGCAATTGTTTGCTAACTTCAGACGTTCAATTATCAGTAATGAAAGAAACAAGCCAGAGGCAAAATTTCTAATTCATCAAAAATCATTCAGAAGGAAGGCTTCTATTACAATTCCTAAGTCGATCACATTTGAAGTATATTAGAGCCCTCACTGCCAAATAGCACAGCATTTTAGTACCAAGAAGAATAAATTAACTTTCTTCCTATCTTACAGACTTTGTTGTATTTTTTCTTTTCTTCTTTCCTTCCCTCATCTCCCTGCCCCCCTCACTCCTTCAGAAGAAATCATCAATTTTGACACCAGAAGAGAGAGGATGGTTGAATTTAGCCCCAGGTCAGGGTGTCCTGAATGGAGCTATGTCACACAGCAGTTGAAGTTACCTTCCTTCATCCGGTGTGATGTGAGTATGTGGGGTATCATTCTTCACAGCATTTTTTTTCTCATCATGGAAATAATTTGTATACTAGGTGTGGTATATTGGGAGTGGAATTCAGTCCTTTAGAGAAGGGAATGACCATAGGTAGTCAGGTCTCATGGCCATAGTAATGCAAAGTTCTTCAAATTAATTCAAAGAACTTCAAAGTTCAAAGTCAGATTCCTGTAGAAGAGGTAAATAACTGGCTTCCTGAGAAAGTAGGGACGGAAGGCCAGGGACGACTCCAGCTGAGAAGCTCATCTCTGGCACACAGACACACCTCTGCTGAGGACACCTGGCCCCCCTCCCCCCCATTCTTTTGCTTAATTAAGTTCAATACTTTTTTTTTAAGTAATTGAGTGATTTGGGTCCTAAAGTTCTTTTCATACTTGTTAAAAAATCTGCACATAAATAATTTCACTCGGTGTCTTTTTGCCCCAGGTAGCCAGAACAAACAGTCATCCCAAGGTGCTGAAAGGCAGGTGCTGAGCTAAAGTCAGGGTCAGGTCCTGTTCTCAGTCAGGTGCTGTCTGGACCAGCAGAACTCTTCAGGTGCTGGTGCTGGGCTTTCTCCAGAGGAAGAACACAGTTGGTTCTTTCTTCACACTTCTGGAAAGTTCATCCTAATGAAAACATACAGTTTGTTTTGCCTTGCATGCAAAGTAGGAAAACCAAGGAAGAATGGCAGATTGCTCTGCTAGACATATCATTACCAAAGAATGGGTCAAGGAAAAATAATGATGGGAATCAAAGAAGAGTATTCTGTTTGAAAGTAGGAATACTGGGAGATTTCCTCCTTGCTTACCAATGGATAAGTTAGCTCGAGGCCACAAATGTATGTTTGTGTGTGTGTGTGTGTGTGTGTGTGTGTGTGTGTGTGTGTGTGTAATCACATGCTGTATAATAACAAGTTGGTCAAGGACAGGATTTGAACAGGATGATGGTCATGTAAAATTATATTATCTGGTGGTAATTTATCTATTTTAGTTTAACTATATTCTACAGTTCCATAGCAATAAAATTCCTTGATCAAGGATGTATCAGAATGCATATCTATTATTAAGGAAAGCATGATCATACTTTATACAAATGTATATTGCTAATATATAAATGTGTGTACATGTATATCTGTTTTGTGAGTGTTTAAACATGTTATAAACGTAAAGTCTCTGAATTAGAAACTGCTAATTATTCACTGAACATCTTAGTGCCAGTTTCTAAGCCCCAATCATAGCAAGCTACCTGGTGAGCTATCCAGACCATTATAGTTAAATCTCTACGCAAATCGTTGCCCTTTGTAGGTGTGGTCAAAGAAATGTGGGAGTGGGAATTATGGGGGACTGGAGGAGAGCCGTCTCACTCAGGGACACCAGCTGTGACCCAGAAAGATGGGCTAGAATCCATATTGATGTCTCACGGCCTCTTAGCTTCCAAGAGGACAGGAGGTGCACCATGGGTGATGGCGCCTTCTGCTAAGGAGTGGGATGGTGCTGGCTTCATATCACAGAGTTGAAAGAGGAGATTCCGCAGGAACTGAAGTGAACAGGCAGATAAACAACTGTCAAAGTCCGGATATGTGGCGGCCTCTTCAGTCCACCTTCTAAACTGGCATATGGTTTCCCAGAATTATATAGGCAAAGAGACTCTGGGAAATGTAATCTGAGCTTAGCTGGGTTGACACTCCGAGGTGTCATGCCCTGATCTGTTTTGGACCATTGGCTAGACTCAGGAGATTAGTCCCTTCATGTGGGCTTTCAGAGTGTTCCAGCTTCTCTTCCTGCAGTAGGCCATTCTGCCTCTGCTGTCTTTTCCTTCTGCCCCCGAGGCTCATGGAACATCCCCTCTCTCTCACACACACATCTTTTTTGCATTCTCTCTGGCTCTCCCACTTCTCTTTAGCTGATGTGGCTGGGCTCCTGGCAGGACCCTGGCACAGACACAGTCTGTCTTGGCTTTGAGAATGAGAACCTCATGGTTCAGATATTTGCCCTTTCCTCTTGAGTTTTAAGCGGTGCTTCTGCAGTCCATTGTCCTTCCTTAAGGAGCCTCTCTTGTACACATATCTTTTTGAAGTGAGTGCTGACTGATGGCCCTGATTTTGAGTAGATCAGAGCATTTTCCTAACAAAGAGAAGCAGTGTGCTTTGGCACAGCTGCATGGTATCTTTGCTAGAATGCTGGAAGGGAGCGGATATTCATTTAGTTTTGGCCAGTCTCTCTTTGTCTAAAGCGCCCCATTTGGCTTGCCCTGCTGGCTCTGGCCTATTACAAGGGAATAGAGAAAACTCCTCCTCTTGGTTCATGAGCATGAACCTAAGCACATCAGCATGGACCTGACTGGGACAGAGATTTAATAAACATCTCTGGGCCATCATAACTCTAATAGAAGTATGCCCCTGTTCCAGATGCAGGGCTTGCGTTCACAAACCCCACATGGAGATCACAGTCCACTGACTTGTGGATGGCTACCTGGAGGGAAAAAAGTGATTCAGAATACTGACTCTGATTGGATTATTCGGTTTCTTGGCATTTAATTTCTTGAGTTCTTTGTACATTTTGGATATTAGCCCTCTGTCAGATGTGGGGTTGGTGAAGATCTTTTCCCAATCTGTAGGCTGCTGTCTTGTTTGAATGACAGTGTCCTTTGCCTTACAGAAGCTTTCAGATTCATGAGGTCCCATTTATTGATTGTTGGTCTTAGATCCAGAGCTGTTGGTGTTCTGTTCAGAAAGTTGTCACCTTTGTTGATGAGTTCAAGGCTTTTCCCCACTTTCTCTTCTAATAGATTTAGTGTATCAGGCCTTTTGTTAAGATCTTTGATCCACTTGGACTTAAGGTTTGTGCAAGGTGATATGTATGGGTCTAATTTCATTCTTTTACATGTAGACCTCCAGTTAGACCAGCACAATTTGTTGAAGATGCTGTCCTTTTTCCATTGTACAGTTTTGGCTTCTTTGTAAAAAATTAAGTGACCATAGGTGTGTGGGTTCATTTCTGGGTCTTCAATTCGATTCCATTGATCCACTGGTCTGTTTCTATACCAGTACCATGCTGTTTTTATTACTATTGCACTGTAGTACAGCTTGAAATCTGGGATGGTGATAATTCTGGATGTTTTTTTATTATACAGGACTGATTTAGCTATTCTGTTTTTTTTTTTGTTGTTATTCCATATGAAGTTCAGAATTGCTTTTTCCAGGTCTATAAAGAATTGTGGTATTTTGATAGGAATTGCATTGAATCTGTATATTGCTTTTGGCAGGATGGCCATTTTTATTATGTTGATCCTACCTATCCATGAGCATGGGAGATCTTTCAATCTTCTGATGTCCTCTTCAATTTCTTTTTTCAAGGACTTGAAGTTCTTGTCATGCAGGTCTTTCACTTGCTTGGATAGAATTACCCCCAGGTATTTTATATTGAATTCACAAAGGAGGAATCACTAATGGCTGAGAGACACTTGAAATGTTCAGCATCCTTAATCTTCAGAGAAATGCAACTCAAGATGACTCCGAGATTCCATCTCACACCTGTCAGAATGGTTAAGATCAAAAACTCAAATGACAACACATGCTGGTGAGGTTGTGGAGAAAGGGAATACTCCTTCATTGCTGGTGGGAGTGCAAGCTTGTGTAACCACTATGGAAATCAGTCTGGTGATATCTTAGAAAACTTGGAATAGCTCTACCTCAAGACCCAGCCATACCACTTCTGGATATACATCCAAATGATTCCTCACCAAATCACAAGGAAGTTTCCTCATCTATGTTCATAGCAGCCTTATTTGTAATAGCTAGAAACTGGAAACAACCCTGATGTCCCTCAACCAAGGAATGGGGGGGTGGTGTCTGTGCTTCATCTACACAATGGAATACTACTCAGCTATCAGAAACAACGAAATCATGCAATTTTCAGCCAAATGGATGGAACTAGAGAAGCTCATCCTGAGGGGGCTAACCCAGACTCAGAAGGATGCACATGGCATCTATTCACTTATAATAGGATTTTAGACATATAGTATAGGATAACTATATTACAACTAATGCACCAAAGGGAACATGAACATAGACTTTGTTTCCTGTCAATGAGACACTTTTCCCTAGTGGTGCTGCCTTGTAGGCCCCCAGTGTGTGAGGAGGCTCTTGGCCCTCATATGACTGCTGAACTGGGGTGGGGGACTGATATGTAGGGAAACTCTACTCCAGAGGAGTGGGATGGAAGGGATAGGGGGTAGAGGGTGGGTGGGAGGGAGGGTCTGGCAGGGGTTGAAAGAAGGTACTGTGATGGAGATGTAACCTAAAGTAATAAATAAACATAAAAAAGTAATACTGAGCCGGGCAGTGGTGGCGCACGCCTTTAATCCCAGCACTTGGGAGGCAGAGGCAGGCGGATCTTTGTGAGTTCGAGGCCAGCCTGGTCTACAAAGCGAGTCCAGGACAGCCAGAGATATTCAGAGAAACCCTGTCTCGAAAAACCAAAAAAAAAAAAAAAAAAGTAATACTGACTGTGCAAGCTGGAGACAAGAGGCCCAGAAGCCCCCATTCTTTTGGAACTGCTCACAATTTGGGCAAGGAGCCACAGACACATTTTTGAGGTGAGGAAAGCTACATATTATTCACAATAAAAAACGTTCTTAGCATTTTCAGAATAAGTAATATCCATCTCTCAATTAGAGTTAACAGCTAATCAGTGTTCAGCAGGATAGCACAGCCCTCATCAAGCAGCAGGCAGCTTGTTTTATTTTTTCAGTGCTGCTTAAAGATTATTTGAAAAATCTCCTTCTGAGACCAGTGTGCGGGAAGCCACCTACCCCCAGTCAGAATTCAAAGTGATCCAAAATACAATATTAATGATTGATGCTGCAGCTCACAGTTTGGCGCTGGGGTTTAATTAGATAAACATTGCAGCTGTTTTTGGGTGGAGGCAACTTGATAGGGCGCAAAGCTGCTGTGTGACTCCCCATCTACAGAGTGGCTATTCAAGTGGAAACAGAAGCGGGCTACTAAGAATGATGATGATGACGTGTGTGTGTGTGTGTTGTGTATAATGAATAAAAGTCTTATTTTAGTGTGTGTGTGTGTATGTGTGTGTGTGTGAAGCATTTTATCATTAAAATGTGGGTTTGGCTCTTCTATTCATTTGATGCAGAACTTAACAACCACAAACACCTGCCAATTGCCACCAAGCCACATGGAAAGAAAGAACTTAATATTTGTGTGTCTGTGGGCATATTGCTTTTAACACACATCTTCCTGCTTAAAAACAGTCCTTCCTCATGTATCAGCATTGTGTCAGGCTAGTCTTCACCTTGTCCATGCAGATAATACCTGTAACAAACTACTCCTGGATTGTTCTGTCCTCCTGAAAGCCTGCAAAGAATTTAAACTGGACTACAGAGAGCTTCACTTCATTTAATTAAAGGTATTTTTACTTATTTTTTTTTTAATTATCAAGGATTTTGGAGTCTTGCGTCTGTTATACCTCAAACTAGAAATACCTCAAACTAAAACACACCATAAACCCCTGTCTACAGCTAAGCTATAGCTTGTGTGCATGGCCTCTAGTCACATGGCTCATTTAAATAATTTACTGAAGCTCATTGAAGATTAAATATGCAAGATTTTGAGAATGCAACATTTCTCCAAGAAGGAGGTTGGACTCTGCACATCAAAAGTGCTAGTTGCTGAACAGATCTTTGAAAATGTCTCCACAAGGGGCTGGGGAGATGGCTCAGTTTGTTAAAGTGCTTCACAAACATGAGGAGCTGAATTAAGATTTCAAGCACACACGTAAAAACTGTGTGCACCACTCCTGTAGTCCTAGCACTGGGAGGCAGAGACAGAAGATTCCAGGGCCTTCATGGCAGGCACTATAGCCAATTGGGGAGTTTCAAGTCAATAAGAGATCTATCTCAAAAAATAAGATGGAAGGTGACGGAGGAAGACACCTGACATTGACCCCTGGCCTCCACAGGCACATTCATGGGCAAGCACATCACACATAGACATGTATATCACACACACACACACACACACACACACACACACACACACACACACACAGACACACAGACACACACACACACACACACATGCACACAGACACACAGACATAACCCTCACAGAGACATGCACACATCACACACAGACATGCACACACACACACAAACACATACCCACAGACATGCATACCACACACACACACACACACACACACACACACACACACACACACTACTATCAAAAGTGTCTAGGTATTTTATGTTAGGGAATAATTATTATTGACACATAGTCATCTTGTGACATTCTTGTTTTATTATTGCAAAAATTAACAATGAAAAAATTGAAGTTGCTTAGGAATGCTATGGATTATTATTTTCATGGCTTAATATGCTGATTGATATTGATTGCCAACTTGATATGGTTTAGATCACCTAGGAGACCAGCCTCTGGGCATGCTTGTGAGGGCTTTATCTAGATTTGGTTTCTTTTGAGAATGTCTGTGAGGCTTTATCTAGATTAGGTTAATTGATATGGGAAGCCTTCTGCTAACAGTCTCATAAATTAAGAGGAGTGAGGTGTTTGGCTTCCAGAGCCTTTCTTGATGGCAATATGAACTACTTGCCTTTCTTAGGGGTGGCACTAAGGATGAAGGGATACTCACACAGATACAGGGACAAGGGGATGAGATGTCCTGCGTGATAGAATGAATTATAACCCAAGACTTGGAGCTGGGATTTCTGGTTCCAAGGTGACAACTACTCCTCTCTCTATAGTTGATTGTCTTTGCAGACGGTATGCAAAATGGATGGAAGTGGGAAGTAGTCTACTCAGGTGGGATTGACTGTGTTATTGCAGATGTCAACAGAGCCGGTAATTCATTAGGGCAGATCAGTAAGCTGAACACCAGGGATGCCAAGAGATACACTGTTCTGTGTGTACATGAGGGTTGGATATATTTCAGATAAAAAAAGAGCATACTTCTTGCAGTTGCATGCAGAAACAACTGCTGATCACTTACAAGTGATACTTCTGCACTTGCTTCGATGATAACACAATTGACAGACACATGGTATCTTTGTGTCGCTCAAATTGATGCTGTTAGAGAAGCTGCCAACAATGAGTAGTAGGGTGATTGCAATTCTTCACCAAGGTCTCTGAGGACAGAGATGGATCATAGTGCTTTAAACATTCCTTCTCATCCTATAAGCACTGGATAAAAATTACAGATTATGGACTGACTTGATGAAACAAAGCCTACCAGTATTCTGGATGAGAGGTAGACATGGGTTTTTGTATAAAGGGCTGAATGGTGGAATATAGGAAGTGTTTATATAAAGTGAGTGTGGCAATACCAGAGAGCTTAAAGTGTGCAAACATGCAACTGCTTTGTAGAATCATAACTGTGATAAATTATGACAGCAGTTACTACTAATTTATTGGTGTCAATTCAACTTCAAGTCCAGTGAATAGTTTTCCCCAGAGTTCTAAATGAGAGTCTGTACACTTTGTCTTCTAGGTGTTCATTTTCTACCCTAAGTCCATACTTAACCTTTGAGTAGCAATGACCCAGCTCAAGCACCTTCTCACATACGTTAGTCATACCATTTTGAATACGTCCTGGCTTCTATTTACATGGTGTGATTATAGCGTGTGGTGAAAGCATTGATCTTAGGAGGTAACTGGGAGACAGGACACACAGTAAGAAGGGCAGAAAGCCTACAATCAACAATTAGGACCCAAAACATTGAAAAGCTACCCACATGGACAATTTAGACAGAACTGAAGGATAAGTAGAGTGGGCAAAGCACTTTGATGGAGAAAGACATAGCCAGTAGACCTGAGATACCCTTAAGATGGGGACCGACACCTGACAGTTGGACCCAGCAATACAGAGGTCAAAGGTGAACTTATTAAGGACTACTTTGGTGAGATGGAGGGGCCAGAAATCTGATCTCCATGGATTAAAAAGTGGGCAGGTAATAAGTAAAGGAAAATGGAAAGTACAAACAACTTTCATCTGAAGTTATTTTTACAGCAATGATGCCATTTTCCATTTATTCCCTTGGAGCCACAGAGAAGACAAGCTGTGAAGGATGTTGTCCACAGCGGCCTCCCATCCATCTGGAGTGAATGTTATTTCCAGTTCTAACTGTGGCTTCTGGGAACCAACCAATCCTGGTGGCAGTCCACTTGGAGTAGGGCTTCCATGAGCATCTGGCTTCTTCTGGAGAGGCCTTTGCTCTCTAATCCATCAGAGACTGTTGGGATCAATTCTGAGGAAACTTCTAGACTTGTTATTTTTCCTATAACTAGTCTGTGTTTTTCATGTGATTCAAAGCTTCTTTGGCTATATGCTTCCTTCTTCAGCAAATATGACTGATCCCCTCCTGACTTCCTCCCTGTGCTCCTTAGCATCAGTCTTACACCCCTTAACCTAGCTACAGAGGTCTCCCTCTAGGTCCTGGAAGTCACTGGAGACTTCCCTGTCAAGTGGACACTCCTTTTCTTTGGGGGTGCTTGCTCTCAATTCCATTCATAGCTCTTTACTTCTTGGTAATTCCCCTGATCACCCCATCTCTGTCAGATGGTCACAGTCAGTCTCTACTCAAGAGCAGTCAACTCAGTTTCTCTTCTTCCTCAGCAGGCCCTCCCAATACATATCCATTCTGAGCACTTTACTCCCGCTCTGCCTCCACCTAGCAGAGAGTCACAACAATCTCATGAATCTCATTTCTGTTTCTCTTCTTGTTCCTACACTCACTCTTCCACACAACTACCAGGAGAATCTCTCTTTTTTTATTTTCATTTTATATCTCAATTGTAGCCCCTCCATCCCCTCCTCTGGGTCCCACCCTCCCATCCCTTTCTCCTACCCACCTCTCCTTCTATACATAAAAAGGGAGCCTCCTCCTCCCCCCCATACCATCCCACCCCAGCATATCCAGTTGCATCAGGTCTGAGCGCTTCCTCTTCTATTGAAGCCAGACATCACAGCCCAGTTGAGGGGAAGTGATCAAAAAGTAGGTCTCATAGTCCTTGCCAGAGACAGCCCCTGCTCTACTTGCTAGTGGACCCACATGATGACCAACCTTCCCATCAGTTACATATGTGTAGGGGGCCTAGGTTCGGGTCATGCATGCCCTTTGAATGGTGGTTCAGACTCTGTGAGCCCCCATGGAGGGAAAGGAGTGGGGCTCAGCTATAGAGAGAGAAGGGGCAGGTGGTGAATGGGCCCAATGAAAGAATAGAAACTGGGGGGGGTCATCTCTGATACAAACTGGAGACCAAGGTCAAGGTAGGCTCCTGGGAGGAGATGGGGATAACTTTAGCTGGGAATCTCTTGAAGACTATTGTTTTTACAGTATATATATAATGCAAAGACTCATGCATTGGTATACTAAGAGTTATTGAGTTATCTCACCTTTAAGGTGTGAGATTCTAATGGATGGAAGCTAGGTTTCTAGATGTGCCCTTGAAGGGGATAATGAGACCCTTGATCTCTCCTGTCTTTCTCTTTGGTTCCTGTCTACCACAAGGTGAGCAGGTTTGTTTTGCCTTATGTTCTTACCTTTTTCCTGTACCTTAGCACATATCCAAAGCCACAGACACAACCCACTTCAGAATTCTGAAACCAAGAGCCAAAATAAAGCATTCATACTTTTAAACTATCTTAAACTTTTTGTGAAAGTAAAGGAAATTGACTATGGTGTGTTATGCTTTTCCCCTACTTGAAATCACATGGAGACTGAAATCAAAGCTCATCACTGTGGGAAATTCCCTTGAACTTCTCCCTGACATCATCTCCTGCCATTCCACCTTGCTCTGGCTACTCCAGCTACATCAGAATCTCCTAGCTCAGCCCATAACCTTAGTTTGAAGAGTTCCCCTCCAGATATGCATTTGCTGTGTTCCCCCCATACTATCCTCTCCCTGTCCAGATGTCAGCTGCCCAGTCAGATTCCCTGAAAACTTCATCTGAGAATGTCCTTTCTTCCCCACTTCAAATCATGACCGAGTCTAACACTACTCATATTGCAGGACCAGAGTCTCTGTGTCCTCTGTGTCACCTTTACCGGGTTCTTGCAGAATGGAGAGTTAGCATATGGAGCCAACCTGAGGATGTTCAGCGTGTCAAAAGAAGGAAGGGACAAGTCCACCATTCACTCTTCTTCACTCTGTCTTGAAAGTGGCTTTTCAACTTACAGAAGAGAAATGAAACAGCATTCTTTATTTTCCAAAGCACGGCCCTTAAGGGCCACGAAAGCCTCCTCTTATCTGGCCTCTCATAACCTGCAGCCACTTGAAGGTCTTAGAACAAACTCATTCCCATAGTGTCATTTCTGAAATTTTGTGTTTGATGTGAAGGCTTCTTTTTACCTGACACAGGTCAGCCATGAGTATCAATCTGGTTTAGAACACGGAGCATATATGGTTCTTTTGTCTGTGTCTACAGCTTTCTCTTCAGAGCAGGTGCAAGTGGATCTTTCATGTGTAGGTAAAAAGGGACACAAATGTGCAGGTCCTCTTGGGTTTTCAGTGGGTGTCAAGGTGGGTGGAGGTAAAATGTGCTTTGCTGTGCTTCTGTGGACAAGGACATCACTCTAAGCCTCATGGGGTCATCTGGCCAATAGCTACAAGCTTCTCTGGACTTCAAATGCAGGGCTCTTAGGACACTGGGACTCTGATTCAGACCTTAGTTGAAGTTCTAACAGGAGCAGGAGAAGCTCGTGAGGTCCAGCACATTCCTTTCAACCCACAAGAGGTCAGGAACTGCTCAGCCTCAGAGGCCACACGAACACCATGCCGCTCCAGCTGCAGTGTCCTGACTCACCAGGACTCTCACTCTTTTGACCCCTTTTGGACATTCAGCCTCTTTCTCCAATAGCCTCTGGAGTCTCCTGTCATTCCCTGCTTTGCCTTGATCAAAGGGATGATCATGTTGGTCTCTTCAGAGAGCCTTCCACTCCAGACAGAGCAGTTCCTCTGTGATGACACGTGACGGCCGTGCTCTTTCCTTGCCTCTACTGTATGTTAGCAAATGGAGCCATGCCTGTTTGATTTACCATTTCATCTAATTTCTAGAATGTTTGGCATGTGTGAGGCACCCAGCAAATATTGGCTGATTTCATCTGAATGGATGAAAGAATGAACAATCTTCCCAATCCCCTTAACACTCTTTGATTTTAAAATCTTTTCTTATCCTTCCACAAAAAGACCATACTTGGTCAATATTCTGTCCTTCTTGTTTCTACCACAGCCCATTGGATGTTGTTGGGGATTGCACAATGCTTAGATTGTGACAACTACCATCCCATGATCCTCAACTTCATCTGAGGACAGAAACCCTTCCACCACCCTGGGTCATCTCTCCTTCACTTGCCAGATTTCTTTTCTTTCTTTTTTTTTTTAAAGATCCCCTTACCTTTATCACTCCTTAAGCCAGCTGAGAAAATAGAAGAATGTCAGATGGGAATTATCTTAACTATCATGTTTCCCAAACACTTACTTTCATTTTATATCACAGTTTTATTTTAATATGGCATCAATTTATCTTAATCTCTCCCATGTGAGAACACTCCTCACTTTCCCTTCTATCTAAGGGACTCCTATTAGTCTTGCTTCTATGGATTGAACATTTCCTTTTGTAATTTTTAAATTTATTTATTCATTTTAACATCCCATCCACAGCCCCCTCCCTCCTCTCCTCCCAATCCTACCCTCCCACCCTCAGCCCCCATTCCCCCCTCCTTTTCTTCTCAGAGAAGGGAGCTCATCTACAGACCCTCTCCAGTGCTTCATGTCACGTCAGAACTAACTGTATTCTCTTCCACTAAAGCCAGTCAATACAGCCCAGCTAGGGAGAATTATCTGACTGTAGACAACAGAGTAGGTGTCAGGGACAGATTCCGCACCAATTAGTAGGGACTCAACATAAAGACCTGACCGTCCCTCAGCTCTGTGAGTGTAGGGGGCCTGAGTTCAGTCCATGAGTGCTGTGCTATGCTTTCAGACAGCAGCATAGCATGACCGCCCTCTGAGAGGCTCCACCATGCAAAGGGTAGAAACAGATGATGAGACCCAGAGCCAGACTTTTAACAGAGACCTGGGAGTCTTGTGGAAGAGTTGGGGGAAGGACAGAGGCATCAGAAGGGGACAAGAACTACACAACAAGACCAACAGAGGCAACTAACCCAGGCCCACAGGGGCTCACAAAGATTGAACCATCAACAAAAGAGCATATCTTTTTATGATGGTTCTTTACCAATATTTAAACCTGATTGAATCTTTCCAGTATTGGAAAACAAAACAAAACAAAACAAAAACCAAACAACAACAACAACAAAAACAAGTGAAATCAGTTTCTCAATATACCCTCTTACTCTACTTCTCCCAACGTGTCTTATTCTTTTCAGATTTCTCTACACTCTCTTTAATCCTTCCCTCCTGTTCACATGCAACCTCCACAGTCTCCTCATTTTGGTTCTATTACACAAAGGATCTCAGGGTTCCTAGGTTCCAGTAATGTCATACCTATGAATAACTTTTGCTCTAGTTTGGGTTCAAAATGGGTCCTTCCTCACTCCCATTTTCTGTGATAGATGAGGTGAATGGCCTCTCATATATTCGCTTGTGACACCATGTTTCTCCAAAGAATCAGGTGATACAAAGACCTTGAGTCCTCACAGAACATCAAGTGGCCCCTAATTCCTTCTAATTTTCATTCTACTTGTAGGACAATGTTATTTTCAAGGGTTGGATGCCCATTTCTTTTCAACCTCCCCTATTTCTGGTTGCTGTTAGATATTAAGAGCACAACATGACTTGCTGGACCCCTTCTCTGGGAATTATCTAGACTTTTGTAGTGGCCTGGTATGGTTATGGTTAGATGTTTCCCTGTCAATGGATTCCTATTACGTTGTTTCCTGGGATGGACACTTTCTCTTCCATCTGAATCCTTGTGTTCCATGTAACTGTGTGAAGCAACTCCTGATCCTAGATCTTGGGTGAGTTTCACTGGTTGTCTTGGTTCTGTGTGCATTTCATGAAAACAGGTGAAAATCACCCTGTTGTCCTAAGCAACTGGTCCAGGAGTTTGGAGCTGCTATATTTGGGAGAGATGTACAGATGTTTCCAAGTAGCTTCCCAACAAAATGTGTGACATCAAATGAACTTTCTCTTAAAGATTTTTGGTGTTCACATTTCACTGAATGAGCTTGAAATAGGAAGAAAGATGAGAAAAACATTTTTTTTTTTGGAAGAGGAAGAGAGAACTCATAATGTAAGGAACTAAAAGAAACCTGTGATTCAAGGACAGGCATGTCTGACTGGTTGTAATTTATTTTGTAATTTATTCTTCCATCATTCATATTTTTTATATTACAAACTTCACCATAGTGACTGCTAACTTAGCCCCTTCTGAGGGGGTCTACCTCATGAATTCCTTGCTGAACTCAGACTCCTACAAGTCTGAATGCCACCCACTGTATGCAGCCCCCTCTCTACCTATAACAGCAAATACACTGAGCTAGATTTCACTTTCTTGCCTAATTATCTCAATGTTTTCTTACTCAGTGTAAACCGGTCCTGGAGAGCTAATCACAGTGCTTAGCAAGTTCTCATAAAGGTCTAACACAGTGGTTTTACAACTTTCCTAGTGTTGTAACAACTTAAATACAGTTCCTCATGTCCGGTGACCCCCAATCATAAAATTATTTTTGTTGCTACTTCACAACTGTAATTTTGCTACTTTTAGCAAATTAGAATTGTAATATAAATATCTGTGTTTTCCAATGGTCTTAGGCAACCCCTTTAAAAAGGCCATTGGATTGGCCCCCTAAAGTGGTTGCAACCTACAAGTTGAGAACCACTGGTTTAACAGGCTAAACTCGATTTTCTACTCCATCACCTCTCAAATATGTTATTTCCTGGTGCTCATCATTACAAGTGACAGCTACATAGGACACTGGGACTACCTGAAGGGTGATGCAGGGCTTAGTCGATTGCGTTAAGAACATTTCTTATCTTACATAATCATGATACAGAAACCATGATATGGTGAAATCTATGAAACATTTTACCTGCTTAGTACTTGAAATTCTGTCCATTTAAATTAGTGAATCAGGAAGTTCATGGAGGAAGCTATAAGTAGAATTCAGATTAAGTTTAAGTGGTTTAAAAATACCCCGTCTTACACTTTTAGAAGCATAAAAATATTAACAAACAAGCAGAATCCTGGGGGTCTGTTCCAGGGAGCACCAATTAGGAAGATTAGCTTTAGTTAACCTTTATCCCAAGCTCAGGTCGTCTTCTAGGTGAGGGAACTGATTGGCCCTGAGGAGATGCCACACACAGATGGAGGTAGACCAATAGCTCTAATTAGTGCTCTGCGGCCCTTGGAGTCCAGTGACTCAGCTGGCAGGCTGCACATTGCCTAATGATCTTGTGTAGCTCCACTGAGTCTAGCCCCCTCTGTCAATCTTCTGAGAGGGGTCTCAGTCATCAGTGAACATATTTTGTTTAAATGAAGGGGCATTCTTACAAGGTCACAGACTTGCTTTGGACATGCTCATATTTATTAAGTCAGAGTTCTGATTTGCATAGCATACAGGTTGGCCCTGCTAGCTGTACTGTTATGGAATGACTTTGAACGATACTGATTGATTCCAAGGGACTCACAGTCTGCCAAAACTATGTTCTAGGAGAAAGGATGGAGGGGAAGCAGAAAGTACAACCTCAGGGATTGGGAAATTAGGCAGACGTGGCCATCTGTTGCCTCTTCCACCTATTGCCTGGGCGACTGCTATTATGAGACTATTTTCACAGGTGCATATTTTCTTGTTTGCCCTCCACTTGACTTTCAGGGATCATTTTGCAGTCCCTGAGGCCTTCCAGGGAGCCTTGTGGATGTATAACACCTCCAGGATGACTCAGTGCCTGGCATGGCAGGTGATTTGTTTTGACATTCTGGTGTTTATCCATATTCAAGGATGGGAAGGGCATTTCATGACAGTAGTGGGAACAGGGACTCGTTAGAGCACCAATGTGTCCAGATGAAAGATGTTGAACAGACACACTGGGTACCTGACTGACTTCATTTTCCTGAGATATACCAGACTGAAATACTTGAGGATCACATCAACCCCAACCATACAGATGTGATCAGAATAAATTCAACTGGCATATGTGTGGGGGCACTTCAGTATTTCCATCCTTATCATCTGATCCTAATGGTGGTTCTGGACAATGTACCAAGTCTTCTAGTTGGCAGGATAGTGGGATAAATGGTAGCATGCTCATATGTGACTTTGAGAGCACTCAGCTTGGCAATAGCTCAGATGACAAACTGAAGGGAATTAAAATGAAAGTATGAGTGCCTGAATCAATTACTCTTTGTGTGTACATGTGCATGAATGTGGCATGGCACACACGTGCAGGTCAGAATGCAACTTGCTGGAGTCAGTGTTCTCCTTCAATCATGGGAGTTCTGCGGCTCAAACTCAGGGCATCATCAGACTTGGTGACAAATGTCACAGTGGTGGCTTTTTGAGAACTGTTTAGAGAGTGTGACAATTATCTCATTGATGTTTTATACAGATGGAAGATGGACATTCTCAAAGGAGAATGAAGAATGATTCCTGAGAGGCTGCTGGAAGAAACTGGTAGAATCAGTGCCCTCAGGTAGATATGGATTCAGGAAGAGAAGAGTCTTAAATGACAGAAGACAATAAATCACTGGGTATCATGAATCAGATTTGCCATGCAAAATTTCCTCAGATTCTAATTCCCTCATGAAAATACACTCTCTAAACAACCCCTATTCTCTACAGAGGGAGCCTGGAGCTTCCCTTTTAGAATTCTCTACTGATCTGTTCTTCTAGCCTGCCTGACCTTTTCTCATGCCCTAGGGCTTCCTGTGTCCTCCCTACTCATCTCCTATGACCTTCAACGTTTTGTAAATTTCTCCTTCCTTCTATAACTTCCCCTGATACCCACTTCTTACTCATATCCCGAGTATACTGTGTGGCTCAGGGTCCATCTCGTACCTTCTTTGACAGTGGTGGTTCATTGGGTAAGAGGGAGGTAGATGTGAAAATTACTTGCTGATTGAGAAACAGTCCATCCAAGAGGCTGTGTGTGTGAGGTAAGAGATCAAAGTTGCAGTACTAGAGGCCGTGTTCATCCTTCACACCCATCCTCCTGCTGATAAGAACTCTTTCTTCATAAGAAAGTTATGGAATCTTTAGGAGGTTGCTCCTTGCTGGAAAACATAGTCACTGAAAACAGAGGGGCAGGCAGGCTTGAGGATTTATGGCCTCACCCTACTTCCTGTCCACACACTCTTCTTCCTGTGCGTGGATGAAAATGTGATAAGCCAATTTTCTGCTCCTGCTGCCATACCATGCTGTCTCCACTACAGTGGACTTCATACCACTGGAAACATAAGCCAAAAGAAGCTTTTTATTCATTAAGTTGCTTTGGTCATAGTATTTTATCACAGCCACAGAAAAGCAACTAATATAGAAATCATGGTGAATGAAGACCAGCGTACTCCCCTCTTCTCTCCACCTGCACACTTGACATTCATCTCAGCAAAGGAGACTGTGGGGAGTTCTTATGCTAATATATACAGAAATGTGAGCTTACTGAGGACAGAGACACTTCTGGATCACTTCAGCACCCAGTACTTATCATACAGCAGGTGCTCAATAAATGCATATGAAGCAACTAGTCATATATATGTGTATATAAATAATACAGTGTTATTTTTATCATAGTTACTTGGATTTGCTGAATATCTATGTGGTGTCAGGCACTATTCCAGGCTCCACATACATTATTTTTTAATTCATACACATTTGCACCAAGGATTCATCTTGTTTTAATTTACATGTATTTTTGGTAAGACTCATGAAGGTACCAACAATCTCCAGATGCACAACCACAATTTCCAAAACTTGGATTTAATGATACATTTACTATCTAGATCCACCCATGCTCTTCCATGTCCTCTCATTCAGAGAATGAATGGAAGCAGCATGTAACTCTGTAGCTAAGCAGTCTCCTACTTTTCTGCTTGGATCTGTCCTATAGTTCCTCCATTTGTATGCACTGGCCCTTTGTGGTCCCATAAACACACACATGTGTACATACAGTCACACATTCTTCCTGCTGGATTTCCTCATTCTTATCACACGCTCCAAAGGAATGGGACCTTTACTGTTCTATTAGATGTTTGATGTTTTCCGTGTGTGTGTGTGTGTGTGTGTGTGTGTGTGTGTGTGCATGCGTGTGCACACACACACACATTCTCTCATTATAGATAAGATTAAGCACATTCCCTATATGGTATAGCCATATACTCATATTGAGTTCTTTGGCTGTTTGACAGTCTTAAGAAATACTTACCAATATATGAAATACTAAATTAATGGCCTTCACCTAAGTGTTTCACAATCCAGCCATGTTTGAAGAAAGGAATGTGGGTTCTCTGACACAAATTACTCTGCTTGGTAATTTCTTTCCCCAGCGTGTTAGTCTTTTATTTCCCCTCTGTTGCTTTCCTTCTTATTGCTTTCTTTCTGTGTTCTTTGTGTGTCTGTCTGCTGGGATTTTCCTATTGGTGTTTCCTTGGAGACGTGTTACTGTAAAACACTGAGCCTATTTAATGTAGGAATGGGTAAACACTGTGACATACTGTGGTTAGATAAATTTCACAGCAAGGCCAATGATTACAGCCTGCTCCTTGCAGCCTCGGTGTTCCTAGCGTGCTCCTTGCAGCCATCCTTCATGAGGTCACCGAGTTCGTTTTCATTGCCTGCTGCTCTGATGTGTCACCTCTCTCATCACACATATGGTGGCCAGACCCAAAGCCTCATCCCTTACCACAACATCTTCCCTATGTCAAGAGCCTTCCACTGACTTATCCAACCCAACATTCTGTCATAAAACATTGTCACTGTCCCTGGCCATGCAGACATTCTGCAGTCTATGCTATCCATCTGAGAATGCTAGCTGATTCCAGACAGACTAGTGAGCATTGTTCCATTTGCCACTAAGGCCTTCCCGCATGTTCCCGGTCCTCCAGTTTCATTCTTTCTCCAGGACTGTCCACTGAAATTCCACTTCTCCCTAAAGCTGGACATCTCTGTGTTAGGCATGGGCTGTCTCTCATGGTGTGGGCTTCAAATTAGACCAGTCATTGGTTGGCCATGCCCACAAGTTCTGCACCTCTATTGCCCCAGCACATCTTGCGGGCAGGACAAATCATAGTCAAGGTTTTGTGGCTGGATTGGTGTCTCAGTTCCATAACTGGAAGTTGCCTGGTTATAAAAGATGGCCAGTTCAGGCTGTGTAGCCTCCATTACTAGGAGTCCTCCCTAGGGCCACCCTCATAGGATCCTGAAAGTTTTTAGTGCAGTAGGTTTCCACATTGCCCCCCAAATGCCCTTCACTTCCAGTTGTCTCTTCCTGTATTCTCCCTGCATCCCTCCCCACCACCTGATCTGTCCTGTTCCCATTCCTACTTGCCCCCAGTCTACCTACAAAATCTATTCTATTTCCCTTTCAGGGAGATCCATGCATCCCAACTTGAGCTCCCTTTGTGACTTAGCCTCTCTGGGTCTGTGAATTGTAGCACAACATACTTAACAGCCAATATCCACTTATAAGTGAATATATGCAATATTTGTCTTTGTGGTTCTGGGTTACTGCACTCAGGATGTTTTTTTTTCTTGTTCTATCCATTTACCTGCAAATTTCATGATGCTATTTTTTTTAGCCGCTGAGTAATATTCCATTGTGTAAATATACTACATTTTCTTTATTCATTCTTCAGTTGAGGGATATCTAGGTTGTTTCCAGTTTCTGGCTATTATGAATAAAGCTGCTATGAACATAGTCAAGCAAGTGTCCTTGTGGTAGGATGGAGCATCCTTCGGGTATATGCCCAGGAGTGGTATAACTGGGTCTTGAAGTAGATCAATTCCTACTTTTCTGAGGAACCCCCATATTGATTTCCATAGTGGTTCTACAAGCTTGCATGCTCACCAGCAATTGAAACTGTTCATCTTATGCAAAGACCTCGATGTCCCCCATTCTCTCAGTCTCCAGGGCTCATTGCTCCGCTTTCCATTCCATTGATGTGACTTAGTCTAACATTACTGTAACAAAACATTGAAGGTTAGGTATTTTTTTTAAAAAAAGGTTCATTTAGCTCCCAGTTCTGGGGTTCTGAAAGTGCAGAGTCTGTGTCTGATTGGTTCTTGTGTCAGGTGTCATGGTGATGGTGGGGTAAGTATGGAGACGGTCACACGGTGAGCCTGCCTGTAAGGAACATGCTGTGTGTGGGTCAGGCTCACCCTTAATGCTCTCCTGTCTTGGGAAACAAGCCACTCTTACCATATCTGCCCCTCCCTGCAGTGCAGCACTAGTCTACTCGTGAGCATGGACATTCATGTTCTGGTCTGATTATTTTTCAACAGGCCCTACCTCTTAAAGGCTCCATTGTTCCATTCTGCCTCAGT
>CAJQZJ010032066.1:8055026-8089736 GCA_907164525.1 Lophiomys imhausi | reverse complement strand
TGTGTGTGTGTGTGTGTGTGTGTGTGTGTGTGTGTGTGTGTGTGTGTTTCCCTCTTTTGATTTGCTGGTCTGGATTATTTATTCCTTGTGCTTTGTTGAGTGTGGCTGACCTCTTTAGGTTGAAGTTTTCCTCGTAGTGCCTTCTGTAGGGCTGGATTTGTAGACAGATCTTGCTGAAATTTGGTTTTATAATGGAATGTCTTAATTTGTCGCATCTATTGTGATATTAAAGTTTTGCTGGGTATAGGAGTCTGGGCTGGCATCTGTGGTCTCTTAGAGCCTGTAGAACATTTATCCAAGCCCTTCTGGCTTTTAGAGTCTCCATTGAGAAGTCAGATGTTATTCTAATAGATCCGCCTTTAAATGTTACTTGCTTTTTTCCTTTGCAGCTTTTAATATTGTCTGTGTTCTACACATTTAACATTTTGATTACTATGTGCTGCAGGGACTTTCTTTTCTGGTCCAGTCTATTTGGTGTTCTGTATGCTTCATGTACTTGATAGGCATCTTCTTTGGGTTAGGAAAAATTTCTTCTTTGATTTCATTGAAAATATTTTTCTGTGCCTTTGACCTTGGTTTCTTTTCCTTCCTCTAATCCTATTATTCTTAGATTTTGTCTTTATAGTGTCCCAAATTTCCTGTTTTGTACCATGTCTTTTTTTATTTTGTTTTTTGGTTTTGTTTTGTTTTGGGTTTTTTTGTTTTGTTTTGTTTTGTTTAGATATAACATTTTCCTTGACTGAAGTATCCATATCCTCTATCATATCTGTAATACTTAAGACTCTTTCTTTTCTCTCTTGTATTTTGTTGGTAAGGCTTATTGTAAGGGGAGTTAGATTAATATAAATTAGACTTAGTGAATATCTAGAGGCTTCTGATACAGTCTCTTAATATGGGGCATGAAGATCAACTTGGCTGTGGGAAATTGGTGTAGCAGCATATGGACTAAAAACAAGGTTTATAGCCTGGCATTGTTTTCAGCTGCTAATAGCCTTACGAAGTAGGTGGAGCCCAGATTAGCCTGAAACCAAGAGAGACCCTATTTAAGGACAAAGTGGGTGAAGCCAAAGAGTTCCCATGCTAGAGATTCAAGGCAGCTTGTATCATCTGATGGAGAAAATGCTTGTGGACTGAAAAGTTGATCTCAAACAGAGCTGAAAAATTATTGCCAGCTCTCCCTGAGGCAGAAAGAAGCTGGTGAGCAGAGAAAGCCTCAGCAAGACATCAAAAGGCCAAGGACTAAACCCTGTGGCTCAGTTTTTGCCTAGAGGGGTTTGACCAGTTCAAACAGTGGCCTGAATGGAACTGTGGCCAGCCTCAAAGACTGAGACCTAGCAGCTGAGTGGTTAATACAAACTGAATAAGTTGGCTTACGGACAGCTGAGGTGTTCCAGAGAGAAGAAAGCCTCAGGCCTCATTTAAGGTGAAGCTGCCATAGCCAATTTACCATAAAAGACCTATGTCTAAGATATTCCTAAAGAAATACTGTTGACTAAGTGCCTTAAAGGATATACTCCTGAGGTGTTCCTGACAACCGAGAACCTGCCCCAGAGACTGTATCCTTCTAAAAGATTAGGATTAGTTGTTAGATAACAGATGTTATAGTTATTAATAGGTTCAGTTGTTAGGTAACAGGGGTGATAGTCATTCTTAGAGCTAATAGTTAGGTTAAGTGTTTATATTTGCTATAAGTTCATATAGCTATTAATAAATATATATTGGATAATTAAAAAGTTTTGTCTTCAGCTTACTTCTGAGGTACCTAGTCTAGTTCCTAAATGATCATTTCCACATTTTCCTCCATTTTCTTTATTGATTCTATTTCCACTTTGAGATCTTGAACTGTTTGATTAATTTCCTTCCACTGTCTGTGTTTTCATAGATTTCTTTAAGGGTTTTATTTGTTTCCTCTTTAAGGACCTCTATCAGAGTCGAAAAGGCTATTTTAAAGGTCTTTGTCTTGTGCTACAACTATGCTGCAGTACTCAGGGCTTCTATGGGAGGCTGCTGAGTTCTCCGGGAGACATACTGTCCTGGCTATTACTGTGTTTTTGTGCTGGTGTCTAGGCATCTGGGTTTGGGGAAACTGTAATTTTTACATGCTAATATCTGGTCTTGTGTTTGTTGGGTGAGAGTTTTATTCTTTTTTCTGTTTCAGTTTCTGTTTTCCTCTCTCGTTCTTAGGAGAGTGTGGTGGCTGTGTCGCCTGTGGGAAATCTTCTGGGATCCTGAAATATGGCTACTGGATGTAGAAGCTAAAATGTGTTTCTAGGTATTGATGCTGACACTGAGAAAATGGGGTGGGCTAGGAGAGTGCTTGAGGGGGTCCACAGGAGGGAGGAAAGCAGGGTGGCCCACAAGGATCTGCTTAGTCCTCAGTGAATAGGGACAGAGAGTTAGAGGAGGCCACGACTGACCTGGGGATGAGACTGGGGCACTGGACTTGGAGGAATGGAGGGCCTGTTCCTGTTTTTTTATTCCATCATTCCTCATGGATATTAGACCACAGAGTCCTCTTTATCATGTAATACTTTTTAAAACTCTACAGAAATAGTCTAACATGGCAACAATTTGGAAAACATAATCGATACCAACCTTAAGAACACTGAATTTATTTCTCCAATAGTTATGTAGCTTAATAACAACACATTCTGAGAAATTAGTCATTGATCTACTGTCATTGATATGTGAACATGCTAGGATATACATTCACAATTCATAGATGGTAGCCTACTGTTAATATAGGCTCTTGAGTAGACTCCATGGTCTATCACTGACTATAGTGTTCCAAAGCACTTGTTAATGAGCTTTGACTAACTGCTGAGACCTATCTAGCTACTATTCATCCAGCACTAAACAAGGCAAGCACAGTTCTCAGGATCGCATAAATATGATCTTCTAGAAGCTCGTGGAACAAATGACCCTGTTATTTTTATATGATATCTAATTTGGAGGGAGGGATTCAAGTGAGGGTGGCTGGGACTTTAGACAGGAGAGACAAAGACTAGTATACAGGTTGCATTTTAGAAATTGTCTACTAAAGATAAGTGTCAGGTAATACAGTCTTTGCCCTTCACTCTGTTTAAATAGACACACATTGTCTCTGTTTTAAAATGCATAGCTTAACGGAAGTTTACAGTTTTCAGAGCAGGTACACTGGAGACATCCCAGGCACAACGTTAAGTGGGCTTTCTGGCATAGCCCAGAAGTTGATCCACTCTGTGGGCAATGCACACTGTGACAACTTTGAAAGAACACACACTCAAAGGGACACCCAGAAACATCTGCTTGCCAAACTAACCTAGGAGAATCAACTTAGTAGCTCAGAGCTGAGGATATTGGAAATGTTTGGAAGTTAACTTTGGTGGGATGAAACACTTCAATTAATGACTTCGATTTGTGCTGATTGCTCATTAAAATGGCACCTGAAACTCTCAAGAAAGCATCACGTGAGACTGAATGGATGCTTTATACAGTGAGGAGCATCACGTGAGACTGAATGGATGCTTTATACAGTGAGGATGCTCTTTAGCAGAAGCACTTATTTCTCACAGATACAAAATCTCCCAAACAATCCAGGGAAATGCCGCTAATAAATACTCTGGGTAACAATCTTCGTAATGATCATTGTATTGTTCGTTAAAATGGTGTGTGAATAATAAAACCTCCCCACAAAGGCTCTGAAGGATAAAGCATGAACTCAAAAGGTGGCTGTTAGTGTTGTTTTTAATTCCATGTTTTTGAGAAATCCACAATAACAGTGGAAAATCTTTAAACAGACAAATGAAAATTTTCTTCTTATTGTATTTTGAGTAGTGAAATTGCACCCAGGATTGTAAAATCAAAATGCATTGTTACTAGGCAATTCTATGAATCACCCCAAGTCAGAATGATACAAGTGTTCCCCTTAATTTGTTTTTCCCCAATTGGAACACATCTTTTTTTTTTTTTTGCTTAAGCAAGAAAAAAATACATGGCATGATCAGCGTTATGGTTAGTGCATCTATATGGTCATAAATAAATCTTTCCCCAATGCTAACACTTAATGTTATGCATAATTATTGCTGTTGCTAACAGATGTAACATAAAGCGTAGACACTGATTGACTACAGAAAGAAGAGGCCCCATTAGGAAGAAGAAACAAGTAGATGTTCTCAGAACCACTTCCAGAATAGTTTCCATTCAAGTTCTAGGCATGGGCTGTTAATCCCCATGACTTGAGAAATACCTACATAATACTGTAGGTATTACCCTACATTTCCCAAGACATTCAACTGTAGATTCTAGTATACTCGTTTAAGGTTAATCATTTGACTGATAGCTGAATCTAGTAAGAAATCCACACCAACCATGGTACTTAATAAGGAAGTAAATAGATATTTAATTATATTGAACTTGAAGGAAATAAAGATAAGTTTAAGTAAGCTGATACTGGTATTTGGGTCTTATGGAGTCTTAGTGTGCTTCACTGTGTGTTTTAAAAGCTAAAGTAGGCATGAAAGATTGAGGCAAACAAGACACTTCATTTTTTAAAGCAAGCATGAAGCTCTTATAATAGAGTCACTATTTGTTGATATGACTGTCAAGTATCTCCCACCGATGATTGATGGGTCAGAGATCCTTCTGTTGAGATGTATGCTCAGTGAGAGTCGAAGGTGGAGCCATGTGAGCCACTTAGCCATGCGCCTGAAAGTGCAAAATAAAACCTTCAGACAAGCTCCCCCCCCCCCCTGAAATTTAGGTGAATGAGGGGCTTAAGTCCATGAGCAATGAAGGAAAAGTGCAGCTGAATGTCTCCAAGGTTATCAGGGATTTGATGGACAAGAATAGCATTTAAAGAAGGAGGATGGGAGGAGAGGAAGAATGAGCTCCCTGTGCTTTCTCCTGTGAGGGGTACCCTTCTAATTATGTGTGTATCTTAATTAAAATTGGATATTCATGTTTTGCCTCTTCAGCTGGCCTTGTGTCATTAAAACTGCATCATTTTTGTTGTATTTATAATTATAGCTAAAAGATTATGATAATGTTCATGTCTTCCAGGATGAAAATCAACAGAAGCCATGAAGAATGCTTCCTTGAATTTTCCCCCCAGAAATTCAGTCTGCAAATGTAAAATCCAATATTCACACACCTTGAAAGAAAATATCTTTGATATCAGTAGTCAAAGTTTTAAATATAAGCACCCCAGTACTGGTGCTCACAAAGCCCACACTGTCTTTAAAAGATGGTCTAAGAAGGGGGGAAAGAATGAGCTCTATGTCTCATTAAGACACTTCATCAGTGAAGAGAAGTTAACAGGGGACAACTGTATCTCCTCAGGCTATACTCACTGAGCTTCAACCCTCAAATCTTCCCTTTTTATACAGAACATCAATAACAAAAAGAATGGGCAAGGCTTTCCCCTCTGCCAGTAAAACTGGTGGTCAAATCCAATATCCATTTTATAATCTTTACTTGGAAACTTTTCTAACACCTCCTGCTAAGGGAATCACAAAAACAATGGCACTGTAGAATTCAAAGTTTCTGTTGGGAACTATGGCATCTGACTCTGGTCTATGAAGTGGCTGTTTGAAGATATTTCTGTTCAGAGACTGCTGAACAAATGTTTTGCATTTAGATAGTGATTTCTTTTGAATCGTTTTCCTTAAAGAGATTTGCTGGTATTCTAACCCTCAATGATCACAAAAACATAAGGTCATTTGTGAAAGATATGAAAAACCAAACTGTTTGTTTTGCTATTCTCACACCCAACACAACACAGACTCTTCAGTGGTGAAATTGTGTTGAAATTCTCCCCCACCCCACTCACACCACCAAATAATTCTTCAGTACACACCAGCTGAGTTTCCTACAATTCCGTTCAACTCTGATATCATCCACATCAGTACATCAGGAACACTGTATATAAGCTACACACGAGCTATTGCTTCTACTCCACACTCCATAGTGTCCATCCTAACCAGAAACACACAAGCATGGCCCTTTTAAGAAATGTAGCTCACCTTGGCAAGCAAACACATTATAAAGTCAACATATTATGGACCTTGCCAGGCATGAGCAATTGGTCCAAACGCATAACTGATGCTGTGGATGCACAGGGATTCCTGTATATCTCTGTCATAATCACTATTCTACTTAGGGTGAATTGAGGTCTGGTATTTGAGGCCATAGCTGAGATGTTTAGGCTCAGATACAGAAATAGTGACAGTCCGTCTCTTTTGCCTCTTTTCTTTTGTCAAAGAGTGAAAAACTTCTATGAGCACAGATTAAAGTGCAGTTTAAGAAACATTGAGTCATAGTGATTCTTCCTCTAGTGGTAAGCCTAAAGCAGATCTTTGTCACATCCTAAATCCTGCCTAGGTGTCAGGGGTGTGACAAACTCATGGTCCTCCAACAAAAGTGTGGGCTTGATTTGCCTAGGGGCATATGGTCACCCTAAGTATCTAAGTTCACTAAAGATTAAAAAGCCAGCATAGCCAGGAGTAACTTTGCTATTTAGGCAACAAAAATAGTAGACATTGAGTAGACTACAGCAGAGAGTCCATGCTGGCATGCAGAAAAAAAGACATGAGTTTGATTATGCTGAGCTCAGTGGCTTTACCTTTATTTAAAACCATGGAAGGTCAAGTGCCTGCATGTTGGTTTCAGCAGTGTGACCAAATGCTGATGGAGAACAGCTTCCAAAAGGTCCAAGTTTTGGGCCTCCTAGCCAAGTGCCAGAAAGATTTGTTAAAGAACCATTTTCTTAACTTAAGTTTTTTTGTTTTGTTTTTTTCTTAATATGGAAACATGTCAGCTCATGACAGCACCCCCTATTCTACTCCAAGTAGACAATGAGCATGGAAGAATCTCCTATTGGAGATGGTTGCATTAGTGGCAAGCTTGTCACTGGGCAAGAAAAATTCCTTGCTTCAACTGAAGATAGACTGCTGTCCAAAAAGGAGAAAACTTGGAAGCAGGTAAGTCAACAGCCTAGCTCTGCCAAGACAGGGTAGGCAAGTCCTTCACAATTCCTGCTTTAAAATTAATGTCTGTCGAGAATCCAAGATGGCGGCAGATGGCACAGACATATTTTGAGCACAGGGAAAATAGCTACAACATTGCAGAAGTAAAAACAAGCTGAGCAACAACCTGAGAAGTGTGAACCTGCAGGGTTTTACCCAGCAAATCAGGGACTAGTGGGGGTCCCTGGGTGGGACTACCAGACACTCAAGGAAACAGACCTACCAGCCGTGGAGCAGAGGCTCAGGGGCCAGAGCAGAGGTCAGTGGCACAGGGCAGAGGCTCAGGGCCCGGAATGGAGCCCAGCAGCTCAAGGCAAAGGCCCAGGGGCCGGAATAGAGAACAGCGGTGCAGAGCAGAGGCCAGCGAGGAGCCCTGTGTGGGGCGCAGAGCCTGCCTCAGAAGCAGGCAGGAGTAGCTCCGAACCCCAAACAGGAGTACTCACCAGCCTCCAGCACCCAGCTTCCACACAGGCATTCCATACAGGAAAATTGTGGGATCACCAAGATTTATCTCCAGTGGAGCGGAGGTCTGGGAGGCACAAGCATGTCTGGGCTTACCCAGAAAGATGTTCGACATACAAGTTCCTCTACCAGATATACAATCACAATGGCACCCAGACAGGGCAGAGGACTGTTCTTCCTGCACCGGTACAGTGTCCCACAGGTCTGATCAATGCAGGGTCTTAGGAGACAGCCCCAACTACCAGATAGAGGTACCTCCCGGCTTCCTGAGCACCCAGCATTCACACGGTCACTCCAACACCCTAAAGAGGACTGACTGGCAGTGCAACTGAAATGGTAAGATCAGAGCAGGCCGAAAGGCGGTGGTCAAGTTAAAAGGCTGTGGAATTCCACTGACTCCAAGCCCAGCAGACAGGTTGTAGTGTTCATTTGGAGCCAGTGCACCTTGCCTCTTCTCAGTAGGATACCCTGCCTTCAGCATCCACAGCTCCTGTGCAGGAACAGCGAGTTCTTGACCTTTGTGCACTGCCTGAGTGACACAGACTACAAGGGCTTACTGCTTAGGGCCAAGAGGCACAGAGGTGCACTGGGGACCACCAAGAATATGCCACCTGGGGGGACCACAACCACAGCCTGACCCTTGGACCAGACACGCAAGCGGCAGGAGATCTGCGGCTCTAGTCTACAATCCCTCGTCCTCTGATCTCCACTGGCATCACTAGGAAGACCTGCTAAAACCACAGACCCTGAAGGCTGTAATAACTCATCCCACCTAATCCCTGACCAATTGGGACACAATGGGAAAGGGTGAACTTTGGGGGGCCAACCAAGACCCAGCCCCCATCTCAAGACCCCACCTAGCTTGTGTTAAGATACAGACCACCAAGATTATATGGACTCTATACCAAAGCTCCCTCCTTGGTACCAGGTTCAGAAGACATCAGGAACAATCAGCTTAGAGCAACCAGATGGCTAAAGCTCAGTGAAAGAACAAAATTGACAAAAATCAGGGAAAAATGACTTCAACAAAATTCAGCGAGGATAACACAGCAAGCCCTGAACATCCCACGACAGCTGAAGCACATGAAAATGAAGACAAATCTATACTTAGAAAAATGATGGATTCCTTACAAGAAGAAATTAAATCCCTGAAAGAATTTAAAGAATCCTCAATTTTAAAAGTGAAAGCAATGGAGAATACCATTGGAGAGACCTCCAAACCAATGCAGCCCAACATGAACAAGAAAGAGAAAAATGAAAGATTTGAAAGAAAGATTTGCAGACAAAGACAAGCAAATCGGAGCAGGAAACATATAAAACGAATAAAATTATTCAAGACTTGAAACTGGAAGTAATAAAGAAAACCAAGCAGAGATAATCCTGGAGGTGGAAAATCAAGGGAAGAGAACAGGAACTACAGACATGAGTATCAAAAATAGGATACAAGAGATGGAAGACAGAATTTCAGGCATGGAAGATTCAGTTGAAGAAATCAGTACAACAACCAAAGAAAATGAGAAATCTAAAAAACGTTCTCACCCACAACATCAACGAAATCAAGGACTCAATGAAAAGGTGGAACATAAGAATTATAGGCATAGCTGAAAGAGAAGACTCTTGACTCCAAGGTTCAGGAAACAACTTCAACAAAATCATAAAAGAAAACTTCCCAAATCTAAAGAAAGAGATGCTGGTAAAATTCCAAGAGGCATTATAGAACACCAAACAGATTAGACCAGAAAAGAAACTCCTAGCGCCACATAATAATTGAAACTCCAAATGTACAGAACAAAGAAAGAATATTAAAAGTTGTAAGAGAAAAGGGTCAAGTAACATCTAATGGCAGACCCATAAGAATTACACCTGACTTCTCAGAAACTTTAAAAGCCAGAAGGGCTTGGGCAGATGTCCTATAACCCCTAAGAGAACAAAGGTGCCCAGCCAGGCTACTATACTCAGCAAAACTCTCTATCAACATCGATGGAGAAAACAAAATATTTCATGACAAAACTAAGTTTAAACAGTACCTATCCACAAATCCAGCCCTACAGAAAATTCTAGAAGAAAAATTCCAACCCAGAGAAGATAACTACACCCAAGAAAACAGAGGAAGCAAAAACCTCCACTATAGCTAAACCAAAAGAAACACACAACCACCATCTACATCAAAATAACAGGAAATAACAACCTTTGGTCATTAATATCCATCAACATCAATGGACTCAACTCCCCAATAAAAACACACAGACTTACAGAATGGATCCGTAAACAAGACCCATCATTTTGTTGCATGCAAGAAATGCATCTCACTAACAAAGATAGACACTACCTAAGAGTAAAGGGATAGGAAAAGTTTTTTCAAGCAAATGGGCCCAGGAAGCAAGCTGGAGTACCCATCCTAATATCAAATAAAATGGACTTTCAACTGAAGTTAATCAAAAAAGGTAGGAAAGAGCACTACATACTCATTAAAGGAAAAAGTCATCAAGATGACATCTCAACACTGAATATCTATGCTCCAAATACAAGGGCACCCACATTTGTAAAAGAAACTCTTCTAAAGCTTAAACCACACATTGACCCCACACATTAGTAGTGGGAGACTTCAGCACCCCACTCACAACAATGGACAGGTCATTGAGATAGAAACCAAACAGAGAAATAATGAGTCTAACAGAAGTCATGAAGCAAATGGACCTAACAGATATCTACCAAATCTTTCACCCAAACACAAAATAATCACCTTCTTTTCAGCACCACATGGAGCCTTCTCCAAAATCAACCATATAGTCAGTCACAAAGCAAGCCTCAACAGATACAAGAAAATTGAAATAACCCCTTGTATCTTATCAGACCACTATGGAATAAAACTGGACTTCAACAACAACAGAAATAACAGAAGTCCCACACATTCATGGAAACTGAAAACTCTCTATTGAATGACTACTGGGTCAGGGAAGAAATAAAGAAGGAAATCAAAGACTTTTTAAAATTCAACGAAAATGAAGGCACAACATACCCAAACCTATGGGGCACAATGAAAGCAATGCTACGAGGAAAGTTCATAGCACTAAGTACCTTCAAAAAGAAAATTGTGACAGCTTATATTAGCAAATTAACAGCAGAACTGGAAGATCTGGAAGAAAAGAACCAAACTCTCCCAAGAGGAGCAGAAGGCAGGAAATCATCAAACTTAGGGCTGAAATTAACAACTTAGAAACAAAAAGAACAAAACCAAGAGTTGGTTCTTTGAGAAAATCAACAAAAGAGACAAACCCTTAGCCAAACTAACTAAAAGACAGAGGGGGGAAAAACCCAAATCAATAAAATCAGAAACAAAAAGGGAGAAATAACAACAGACATTGAGGAAGTCCAGAGATTCTTTAGGTCCTACTTTAATAGGACCTAATATACTCCAACAAATTTGAAAACCTTAGTGAAATGGACAACTTTCTTGATAGATTCCACCTGCCAAACTTAAATCAAGATCAGGTCAACAGATTAAACAGCCCTATAACCCCTAAGGAAATAGAAACAGTCATTAAAAATCTCCCAACCAAAAAAAAAAAAACCCAGGGTCAAATGGTTTCAACACAGAATTCTACCAGACCTTCAAAGAAGAGCTAACACCAATATCTTCAAACTCTTCCACAAAATAGAAACAGAAGGAACAATGCCAAACTCATTATATGAGGCTCTAGTCACCCTGATTCATAAACCACACAAAGACCCAACAAAGAAAGAGAACTTCAGACCAATTTCCCTCATGATCATAGACGCAAAAATACTTAATAAAATACTGGCCTACCTAATCCAAGAACACATCAAAAGTATCATACACTATGATTAAGTAGGCTCCATCCCAGGAATGCAGGGATGGTTCAATATACAAAAATTCATCAATGAAATTCACCACATAAAAAAGCTGAAAGAAAAAAACCACATGATCATCTCCCAAGATACTGAAAAAGCATTAGACACACATAATTAGAAGGGTACCCCTCACAGGAGAAAGCACAGGGAGCTCATTCTTCCTCTCCTCCCATCCTCTTTCTTTAAATGCTGTTCTTGTCCATCAAATCCCTGATAACCTTGGAGATGTTCAGCTGCACTTTTCCTTCATTGCTCATGGACTTAAGCCCCTCATTCACCTAAAATTCAGGTGGGGGGGGAGCTTCAACTGTAGATAGCATGCTGTCCAAAATGGACAAAACTTGGAAGCAGGTAAGTCGACAGCCTAGCTCTGCCAAGAGAGAGTACACAAGTCCTTCATAATTCCTGCTTTACAATTAATGTCTGTCAGAGAAATGGGCCAAAAGCCTGAAGATTGATGCTCTAATGTATGGAGAGAAATGTGAGAACAGACATAAAAGTACAAAACCGGGCTGGAGAGATGGCTCAGCGGTTAAGAGCACTGGCTGCTCTTCCAGAGGTCACAAGTTCAATTCCCAGCAACCACATGGTGGCTCACAACCATCCATAATGAAATCTTGTGCCCTCTTCTGGCCTACAGATATACCTGCAGACAGGACACTGTATACATAATAAAAATAAATCTAAAAAAAAAAAAGTACAAAACCTAGAAATAATAAAGGCGATATGCAGCAAGCCAGTAGCCAAAATCAAATTAAATGGAGAGAAACTTGAAGCATTTCCTCTAAACTCAGGGACAAGGCAAGGATGCCCACTCTCGCCATATCTCTTCAACATAGTACTTGAAGTTCTTGCTAGAGCAATAAGACAACTAAAGGGGATACAAATTGGAAACAAAAAAAGTCAGATTATCCCTATTTGCAGATGATATGACAGTATACATAAGTGACCCCAAAAATTCCACCAGAGAACTCCTACAACTGATAAACACCTTCAGCAAAGTGGCTGGATACAAAATTAATTCAAAAAAAATCTGTAACACTTCTTTATACAAAAGATAAATGGGCTGTGAAAAAATTAGAGAAACAATACCCTTCACAATAGCCACAAACAACATAAAATACCTGGGGGTAACTCTAACTAAGCAAGTGAAAGACCTGTGTGACAAGAACTTCAAGTCCTTGAAGAAAGAAATTGAAGAGGCCATCAGAAGATTGAAAGAGCTCCCATGCTCATGGATAGGTAGAATCAACATAATAAAAATGACCATTCTGCCAAAAGCAATATACAGATTCAATGCTATTCCTATCAAAATACCACCACAATTCTTTATAGACCTGGAAAAATCAATTTTCAACTTCATAAGGAATAACAAAAAACCCAGATTAGCTAAATCAATCCTGTACAATTAAAAAAAAATCTAGAGATATCACCATCCCAGATTTCAAGCTATACTACAGAGCAATAGTAATAAAAACAGCATGGTACTGGTATAGAAACAGAGATCAATGGAATCGAATTGAAGACCCAGAAATGAACTCACACACCTATGGTCACTCAAATTTGACAAAGAAGCCAAAACCATACAATGGAAAAAGGACAGCATCTTCAACAAATGGTGCTGGTCTAACTGGATGTCCACATGTAAAAGAATGAAATTAGACTCATACTTACCACCTTGCCCAAAACTTAAGTCCAAGTGGATCAAAGACCTTAACATAAGGCCTGATACACTAAATCTATTAGAAGAGAAAGTGGGGGAAAACCCTGGAACTCATCAGCACAGTTGACAACTTCCTGAACAGAACACCAACAGCTCCGGCTCTAAGATCAACAATCAATAAACGGAACCTCATGAAACTGAAAAGCTTCTGTAAGGCAAAGGACACTGTCATTCGAACAAAATGGCAACCTACAGATTGGGGAAAGATCTTTACCAAACCCACTTCTGACAGAAGGCTAATATCCATAATTTATAAAGAAATTAAACACCAAGAAACCTAATAATCCAATCAAAAAATGGGAAACAGAGCTAAACTGAGAATTCACAAAGGGGGAATCGCAGAGAGACATTTGAAGAAATGCTCAACATCTTTAATCATCAGAGAAATGCAACTCAAGATGACTCTGAAATTCCATCTCACATCTGTCAGAATGGCTAAGATCAAAAGCTCAAATGACAGCACATGCTGACAAGGGTGTGGACAAAGGGGAACACTCCTCCATTGCTGGTGGGAGTGCAAACTTGTACAACCACTATGGAAATCAATCTGGTGATATCTTAGAAAACTTGGAATGACCCTACCTCCAGACCCTGCCATACCACTTCTGGGTATCCACCCAAACAATTCCTCACCAAACCACAAGGACATATCCTCATCTATGTTCATAGGAAACTTATTTGTAATAGCTAGAAACTGGAAACAACCCAGATGTCCCTCAATTGAATAGATTTTTTAAAATGTGGTACATTTACATAGTGGAATACTACTCAGCTATCAGAAACAAGGAAATCATGCAATTCTCAGCCAAATGGATGGATCTAGAAAAGCTCATCCTGAGTGAGCTAACCTAGACTCAGAAAGATGCACATGGAATCTACTCATTTATAATTGGATTTTAGCCATATAGTACAGAATAACTATTCTACAACCAACACACCAAAAGGAACAGGAACATAGACTTTGTTACCTATTAATGGGACAATTTGCCCTAGGAGTGCTACCATTTAGGCCCCCAGTGCAAGAGGAAGCTCTTAGCCCTCATATGACTGTTGAACTGAGAGCAGCTGATATGTAGGGACACTCCACATCAGAAGAGTGGGATGGGTGGGAGAGGGAGGAGAGGGTGGAAAGGTGGAACCAGAAGGGATGGAAAGAGGGCACTATGATGGAGATGTAACTTGAAGTAATAAATAAACATAAAAAATTAATATCTGCCAAAGATGTGGGGCCAAAAGGCTAAAGATAGATGCTGTAATGTATGGAGAGAAATTAGGAAGTGTCCATGCAGCTAGTTGTCTGTCATTTCTTAGTTTTGGAAGCTGCTGACCCTTCACTTCCTGTATAATCAGATATATTTATCCTTCTCAGGTCTCTGATGTGGTTGAAGAATAGATAGCTAGAGTCTCATAGTTAAATTTTGAATTGTTTAGGAATTAAGAGGGTGTTCTGGATCTGGTGGTGCAAGTTAGGATAGAAGCTAAGTTGGATATAGAACTTTAAACTCATGGAGATGGATGAATAGTAGAATGTTAAAGTCAGTTGCCAAATACTTATGGATTGGACATTGGGAATGTATGTTATGCCTTATGATTTTCATAAGTGTGGCCTAATTATTCTTATTGTTTTTTATTGTATTTGTTGTTATAAGATTAAGAGCCATTTGTTGGACTGAAAGGGGGAGCTGTTGGGGGTAAAAAGATATACTTTAAACTTTAAAAAAAAGAGGAAGTGAATGTGGGGGTGTGAGGGGGAAGAGGGTGAAAGGCTGGGACTGGAACGGGGAGTAGGAGGGGATTGTGATTGAGATGTAACTTGAAGAAATAAAAACAAACAAACAAAAACCGAACCAAAACCCAGATTATAAAGCATCAGCCTTGATGCTTCTGTTCTGCGGTCTATCACGGGGGTAGGGACACATCTCATACTGTTTTGAGCGTTCTCAGGAGATAACAGGATAAAAATCAGGTTGTAAGCACTGCTTCTGTGAACCCCATCTACTGATGTTACCAGGAGAAGGAATTTGCTGAAGGAATAGTTTCAAATTACATGAGAACTAACACTTCACAGCAGGCTGATATACTTTTTCACACTCAAATTTTAAATCATAGACTACATCTGGCATTCTTGCTGATTATTTTAAGGTAGATAACCCTTCTGTGTTCTCTCAGACAGGATGAGGCACAATATGTAGTTTGGAAGGACTTACATCCTGACAATATGTCTATTCTTTTGCAAAGTTATCCCCAAACCACTTTTCTTCAGGAAACTTTATCTTTTTGTGTGAGAAGAGCAGAAATGTCAATATTTTGAGGATTTAAGACTGGTGTAAATTTATTCTGTCTTCAAGTTCTAGAAGGAAACAAGAAGAAAGAAAGAAAGAAAGAAACAAAGAAAGAAAGAAAGAAAGAAAGAAAGAAAGAAAGAAAGAAAGAAAGAAAGGAAGAAAGAAAGAAAGAAAGAAAGAGGTAATGTCTTCTTTCTTGTGTCCTTATCCTCAAGTCCCACTGGTGTAACTGAATGTTTTTATTTATAGCCACTTACATTTATATTTATAGCTACCTATAAAACACCCATCTACTAACACCTAACTAATACCTACCTAACCCTATTTTAATTTCCCTAAAATGATATTAATATTCTTACCGTAGGTCCATGCAGGATAACATGATTTATGGCAGTCCCAGCAGGCAGTTCCTTTTAAGCTTAGTGTCCATTGGGCCTAACATTGTCACTTCACAAGGCCAGCTTATTTCATCCACCAAATTGTGTCCAGCTTATAAAGACAGTCTGTTCCAACTGCCAAACTGAGGGCTGCTTGAATGGCTTTCAAACTCTGTTTGCCTCACTCACACTTCTGGCAGTCTGAAGCCTTTCAGGAATTCTCTCTTCAGCAGTCCTGTACTTCTTTCTTCAACTGACATCCTCTAACAGCTTGTCTGGTTTCTTCTTTTTCTTCAACTGACTTCCTTTCACAGCTTTTCCAGTTTCTTCTTTTTTCCAACTGAGTTCCTCTTGCAGTTTTTGTAGTTTCTTAGCCACACCCCTTCAACGGGGCAGTTCTTTTTTTTTTTTCTTCAAGTTACATCTCAATCACAATCCCCTCCCTACTCCCCTCTCCGGTCCCACCCTCTTCTCCAATCCCCCCTCCTCTTCCTTTTTTTTTTTCTTCTTTCAAGTTTAAGGTATATCTTGTTCCCCCCAACAGCTCCCCCTTTCAGTCTAACAAATGGCTCTTTCTCTTATAACAACAAATAAAGTACAAAACAACAAAAATAATTAGGCCACAATTATGAAAGGCTTAGCATACATTCCCAATGTCCAGTCCATACATATTTGGCAACAGACTTTGACATTCTACTATACAACCATCTCCGTGAGTTTGAAGTTCTATATCCAACTCAGCTTCCATCCTAACTTATATACCCATTTAAAAAACACCTTAGATCCAGAACACCCTCTTAATTCCTAAGCAACTCAAAATTTAACTATGAGACTGTAACTATGTAGTCTTCACCTGTCACTTGGCAAGAAAAACCCCTTGCTTCAACTGTAGATAGCATGCTGTCCAAAATGGACAAAACTTGGAAGCAGGTAAGTCGACAGCCTAGCTCTGCCAAGAGAGAGTACACAAGTCCTTCATAATTCCTGCTTTACAATTAATGTCTGTCAGAGAAATGGGCCAAAAGGCTGAAGATTGATGCTCTAATGTATGGAGAGAAATTGGGAACTGTCCAGGCAGCCAGTTATATGCCATTTCTTAGTTTTGGAAGCTGCTGGCCCTGTACATCCTGTATAATCAGATATATTTATAAGGGCAGTTCTTAGAACTATGATCTCAACTGTGCTCTGTTCATTTCAGCACCTAAAAGGATGCCAAGCTTTCCTTATGTGTTATCAGATCCCACGCTGAACTGCATACTAGCTTACTAGACCTAATTCCTACCACACACTGGGTTAGCAGTCTATAATGTATACATTGCTATACCCTCTAGATATGGCATCATCTTGTGTCTCCTTAACATATTGTCTTCCTCAGTTTCTTACCATCTTTATTTTGGAACACTGAGCCTGGAGCTCATTGATTTAAATAGGCTGACCTGACCCATGAGCTCTGGGCATCTGACTAACCCTTCCTCCAGTGCTGGGGCTACCAACTTGCATCACTGCCCCTGCTTTTCTGTGAGTGCCGGGGAACTGAACTGGGTCCTTATGCTTGAGCAGCAGGTACTTTATCAACCCTGCCATCCTCCTGGGCTCCTGTGCATGTTCACTTCTTTCTCACATTCAAAAGTATGCTCTACCATCCTTCTACCAGGAATCGGATGCTACAACATACTATGAGAGTCAACCCCACCTTCCACTGTTAGGAGGAAAATTCCTTACAATTCAAGTCCTCACTACAGAATATGCTTTCTGCAGTGCACCTGTCTGATATTTCGTACAGCTATCTCTGTACTCCAGCGTTTCCATGTTCATGGGGGAAACACATTAAAGCACCCTTCTCTGGATACACAACCTTGGCAGTACATTTTGAACCTATGGCCTTCACCGAAGCTATCAACTCACAGATGGGAGTTCGTTTGGTTTGCTGATTATAAATAATTAAAATCCTGCAGGGAGCATATTTTTACTTACAGGGCTCCATTGTCGTTCTTATACCTGGTGGGAATATGGCAAAATTACATGAGTTTATTAAAAAAACAAAATGGATGTTTCCAACTCTGTTCCTCTACCCCACAGAATGAAATCAAGCAGCAGCTGCACAGAAGCAGGAGTCACTGTGGGGGGAGGGGAGGGCTGGCTAACATTTGGAGGGGTGGGCTTTCCGATGTGAGGGCTTCCCATTGTACCCGGAGTGCTGTGGCCATCAGTACAGCTTAGCGGGCAGATGTTCATGCTCTGAGCCGCTTCCAAAGTCAGCCTTCACCCTTGCTGGATGTTCTGTTTTATCATTCCCTCTTTATTTACGATTCCCCACATTTCCTCCGACAGAAGCCTATGCTGCTGAAGCAGCCAAAGCGTACCCCCTACATACAAACTGATCTCCAGATTTCCAGCAAAATTGCCGCCTTTGTATACTTACAGACTGACGTGATAACTGAAAATAACTTCCATTAGCACTATAAAAACTCCAGCTGATACCAAATGAATTTCATTTGATACCAACAGAGAAAAATATTGGCTACTGAGATATTCTTTGTTCATGGTTATTTACAGTTAGCTAGAATCCGTGTACAATATAGCCAGGCAGATGGCTCCAAATGATCTTTCTTTGAAGACCTTGTGGGGATGGAAGGTCTTCTGCTAAAAGACTGGCTCTCCTTCATTTGCTGAAATTCTAGGACCACTCGTGTGGTACCTAGTCTGCCACAATATTTGGAAATGCCTAGTAACTAAATCCCTCAGAGTAAGATGTGCACAGATGTTTGAAAGTCATGGTGTTTAAACTCTATCTCTCCACTCACCATGCCTACAGTTTACCAACATTTTGTTTTGTAAATCTAGGAAATAGTTGATAAAGCAATCAGCATATTTCCCTTAATCATGGTCCTGGTGTAAATATTACATAAACATTTCAAATGCACACACAGAATCACCATTAAGAATTAAATGTCTGTGTTTTGTTAGGTTCCCCATATTGACTACCATTTGAGAAGTATCAGATTCCCTCCCTGGCCAGGAGACACCAATATCAGAATTTCATACCCATTCTGGAGTTGGGCTCTCTGTATATCTGAGTGATGCTGAATAATTTTAAGTATTTTAAATAGCATGTATATGTATCATGCCTGACTGACTTTCCATAATTTGCTTTCTTCATTCAGTATTATTAACTTTAAATTTCTCATTGTAGTACACATAAGATGTGCCATTTTAACTATTTTTATTTGTGTGACTCGGTGACATTAAATATATCTGCAATATCATGAAACCATCACCCTCTATTTCTAGAGCTTTCCCCTTATTCTAAACAGAAACTTTGTCACCACGAACTGATGCCTAGTTTTATCTCCATAAATGTGGTCACTCTAAGTGCCTTATATACATGTAACCATGTAACCAGTATGTTTTGGTACCTGGTGGTATTTCATTTAGTATATTAATTCACCTCCATGTACTAGAGATTGAATTATGTCATTCATCTTAAATATTACATAGAATTTTTAGCACATTGTAGATAAAAATTTATTCACAACTCTAATATTGTGACACAATAAAAGCAGTTTTTCAGTGAACAGAGGGGTCACCCACCTGGAAGTGAGACTGCTGTCTTTCTCCTTCTCTGAAGTCAACTGCCAAGCTGCTATATCACCTCCATCATTCATATTCTGACCATCAGTAACTCAGGGTTCCTTCCTCCCTGGTCCTTGCTTTTACTGACAGACTTTAATTTTTGATCTTTGACAACTTGATAGGTGTGAAATGCTTTCCCTCATGACTACTGGGGCTCTAAGTCTGTATCTATAGAAAACAGATTGATATGCAGGCAGGCCTTCTGAGAATAATCATTTAACATTAGAGAGGAAGAGGCAAGTGGATCTCTAAGTTAGTGGCCAGCCAACAGCCAGCCCTACACAGAGAAACCCTGTCTGAGGGTGGGGGAATATCGTCCACAGATTTATCATCCAAGTGGTTCTAAATATCATCAAATTGGCAATTTAAATTATCCATCATACATTCTTTTCATTTTTATGCACACTCTCCTACCTTAAATTCCAAGTATGGTTGTCAGGACATGTAGCCCAAAGAGATGCAAAGTTACTTTACTTTCAGATTACCTTATTGAAGGTCTTCCTTATCAGTGTTGTTGCAATATGAGACAAGGGAAACTCTGGTCTTATTGAAGAAGGAGCCAGCCTTTTGTCTTCCTCTTAGCTGTTTCCATTCTTCAAAGAAATAGTAATGTTTTCCTCAAAGTGCTGCTGCCTGGCTGACTGACATGAGGGGTCCTGTGGCCTTTAGGAATCCACCCGACACTCTTGTAGCCTTCAGAACTAAAAGATGGTCATGGAAGGTCTTTTTTTCCCCTCATTATTTCCCAAAATGTATTATAGTGATATACTGGAAACTAATTTTGAAAGCATGCACTATACTCAATTCCCTGAAGCCAGAATATTATAAGATAATGTTCTCATAAGAGGTCCTGTAACCTCACTTCCATGCATTCTTAATGAATAATTTGGAATGATAAGTTTAAAAGGCTTCATTGATTGATGTGAGGTGGGGGGGGGCAATGTGCTCAAATGTATACGGTTAACTCAATTTCTCACCTAAAATGAAAGTAATACATGGAACGTCCAGCTGCATAGGCTAGAGGTTGAAATGGGGTCTGTCTTCCTAAGGCTTTATGTTAGAAGATGTTTCTCCTAACGCAAGGTGTGACAGCACCACTGTGCTCTCACACTGCAAGGTGAAAGTAAGATGTATTCCTCTCTTCTTGGGTATCTAACTATCTGGGTAGCATAGTGATGTAAACCCCACGAAGATAGAACAGTCATCCGAAAAATCAGGCTAATGGCATTGGCATACAAAGATGCATGCCATAAGACACAAATACCACAGACATGCAGTAGGGAGGGACATCGGTCATCAAAATGATAAGCAAAGAAAAGGTCAAGGCACTTAGCGTTAAAGAAATACTCATTTCACTTAGTAAAGGCAAAGTGAGCTTCGCTCAAGACATTATGGCCTCTGCCCTGAGAAAGGCAGAAAACTTATTGAGTTTAACCCTGAATATAAGGAAAAGTAGTTTATAACCATGAAGGTGGGCAGCAAAGGGTCAGTAAATAGCATTACTAAGAGGAAGCATCGAGGGTAAAGGACAATCTAACTAAACCAAGCTAACGAACTATGTGCTGACCAGCCATCAGCAGGCAATGGTGGAGGATGTAAACTTTGTCAGACATCAAGGAGATCAGCAAAACTGAATGAAGAATTCTAGCTCAGCTGACCTAATGAAGTTACAAATGAATTGGCCAATGCACAAGTAAACACCAATCTCCATACGTAGGGTTTGGTTGGATGGAAGGAGGGCTCAGAGGAGTCTAGGTTTGGTCTCTTTTTCTTGGAAGTCAGGAGTGTCATGGGTCCTTGCAAAGCTGAGAAGGAAACTGACTCACTGGAAGGAAGACATGTGGCAGAATAGTCTGAACAGAAGACAGAGTCACCCTGAAAGCTGAGGGCTGGTGGCTTTGTCTATAGATTCTGGTGTCAAACAGGATGCATCTGAGCTGGGATATGTGCAAATCACAGGCAAGGAAAATATATCTCCACATCTGCTTCAGATAAAAAACATTTATTCTAAATGTACAATGAACTCAATAATGATCACAACTCATAACAAAAAGACAAACAACATAATTCATTTTAATGCATAAAGAACTTGAACTGGTGTGTCATACACATAGAAAAATACAAATGCCCTGTGGTCACACCAGAGATTGTTTAGCAATGTCAGCCAACAGATAAATGCAAATAATAGGATAATGACATGTCACCAAGGGCACACAGAATGGCTGAAATAAACAGTGATGATGACAATCTATGATGAATGTTACAAGGAACTGGAATCTTCATTGATGAGAATGGAAAATATCACTTTGATTATTTCTTATAAAATTAAACCTATACTTAACTTGTGGTTGAAAATTATCTAGGACAATTTTTAATCATGAAAAGAAGAAAGTGTATACCCAGAAATAAACTGTAGATGAATATTTATGGAAATGTTATTAATAATACCCTGAACCCAGAAATGACTCACATTTTCTTTTTTTTTAATGTTTATTCATTACTTCAAGGCACATCTCACCACAGTGCACCCCTCCACCCATCCCAGTCCCACCCCCCCTCCCATCCTACTCCTCCAGAGTGGGGTGTCTGCACACATCAGTTCCCCATCCCAGTCCGGCAGTCGCATGAGGGCCAAGAGCCTCCTCATACACTGGGGGCCTACAAGGCAGCACCACTAGGGCAAAGTGTCTCATCAACAAAGTCTATGTTCCTGTTCCTTTTGATGTGTTGGTTGTAGAATAGTTAACCTGTACTATATGGCTAAAATCCAGAGGCTAAAATTTATGAAGAACTAAAGAAATTAAATACCAAGAAACCAAATAATCCAATCAAAAAATGGGAAACAGAGCTAAACCAAGAATTCACAAAAGAGGAATTTCTGATGGCCAAGAGACACTTGAAGAAATGCTCAACATTCTTAATCATCAGAGAAATGCAACTCAAGATGACTCTGAGATTCCATCTCACACCTATCAGATGGCTAAGATCAAAATTTCTAATGACAGCACATGCTGGCAAGGTGGTGAAGAAAGGGAAACACTCCTCCATTGCTGGTGGGAGTGAAAACTTGTACAACCACTATGGAAATCAGTCTGGCAATATCTTAGAAAACTTGGACTAGCTCTACCTCAAGACTCAGCCATAACACTTCTGGATATACATCCAAATGATTCCTCACCAGCCACAAGGACATTTCCTCATCTATGTTCATAGCATCCTTATTTCTAATAGCTAGAAACTAGAAACAACCCAGATGTCCCTCAACCAAGGAACAGAAAAAAAAAAAAAACCTGTGGTACATCTACACAATGGAATACTACTCACCCATCAGAAACAATGAAATCATGCAATTTGCAGCAAATGGATGGAACTAGAAAAGCTCATCCTGAGTGAGATAACCCAGACTCAGAAAGATGCACATGGCATCTATTCACTTATAATGACTCACATTTTCATTAACAGAAGAATGGATTAAAATGAACTACCTACACAATAGAATAAATACAGTGAAAAAGAAAGACCACTTTAAAACATAGAGAAACCTCAAAAATATTATTCTTAGAAAAGAAACCCAAAGTAGCTTTGATCTTGATTGTCCTTGATTTCTTGGATGTTGTGGGTGAGAGATTTTTTAGCTTTCTCATTTTCTTTGGATGTTGTACTGATTTCTTCCATCGAATCTTCCATGCCTGAGATCCTGTCTTCCATCTGTTGCATCCTATTTTTCATACTCACATCCGTAGTTCCTATTCTCTTCTCTTGATTCTCCATTTCCTCTTTTAACTCTGACTGTTTTTCTTTATTGTTTCCATTTCTATTTTCATGTCTTGAATGGTATTGTTCGTTTTGTACATTTCCTTCTCCAGTTTGCTTGTTTTTGCCTGGAGATCTTTCATTGCTTTATCCTTTTCCTGTTCAAGCTGGGTCACCTTGGCTTGGAGCTCTTTAATGGTGTTATTCCTTGTTTTGACTTGTAAAATTGTGGCTTCTTTGAATTCCTTCATAGTTTTCAGTTCTTCTTGAAGGGACTCTTTCACTTTCCATAATGTAGAATTGTCATCGTTTTTATGTGTTTCAGTTGTGGTGAGGTGGTTCAGGCTGGACCGAATAGCGTTGCTTTCTTTTGTTGGAGACATTTCACTCTGTTTTTTTTTTGTTTGTTTGTTTGTTTGTTTTTGGTCTGGGGCCTCTGGCCATGTGGAATTTTTTTGCTGTCTTCTGGACTTGGGTCCAAAGGGGGCGCTTTGGTGTAGGAGTAGCATTGCCTTACTCCACCCCTATAAGGTGAATCATTCAGCCCCGCCTGCCAGGTGGAGACCTAACTAATCCAGGTGGCAGAGCTGTGTACAAGTAAGCTCTGTTTCCCCGCCGGAAGGGCCCGTACTAGTACAATACAAAAGTCCAATATATGACAGTTTCAAATATCTCGCAGTTTGCCTGGGGTTGGTTCCTGTAGCGGGTAAATCTGCAATTCAGCTCCAATAGCCTTGCCGCTCCCGCGGCTTGTAAACTGGTCAGTTTCCTCACAGACTGCGATCTGCAGTCTGAAGGCACTTTGCAGCAGAGCTGTGCTCACTTCCAAGGGTCACAACCTTTCGCCAGATAATTGGATCGTCTGTGTGAGACCTGGTAGTGCCCAGCAGGGTGGGGATTATCTCTGAGTGGGTTCTGAATCTGCCGGCTGGGTATTAGGTTGGAACTTACTGCGAGTCTCTCCTGTTGGGGGATGGGTGATCCCAATTCCTGGGTCCAGAGGCTTCCTAGTGTGTCCGAGAGTGGGAAGGGGCCTAGCGTGTCCGAGAGTGGGAAGGGGCGTCCTGCCCAGGGATCTTCTGTGGTCCATGTGTAGCTGGGTGAGATTTAGAAGGGGTCATGCCCTTTGTACAGCATCCTGCAACACTTGCCACCTTATGACTGTTGACCCCGAAATCAAAATCTAGAAAGGCTTCTAACATTATTCTAACATGAAAAGAAAACCATATAAATCCATTTGTATCTGGTATAAGAAACATAGATGCTGGGCAAAAATGACCTAAATCACTTTGCAGGAGCCACATGAAGCCGAGAAACTTCCCTTAGTCAGAAACTAAGGATTCATTACATAGGAAGAAAAAGAAAACAAATAGTGTGAAATAAGATGTCACATAGCTGTTAAGACATGAGAGTCAAGGATGGAGATGGTGGCAAAGCATATGAAAGACAATGCAGCATGCGTTAGATGGAGCTGATAACAGAATCCCATGCTTTGGGCAGCCGCAAGATAAGGACTGTTTGCTTCTCACATCTGGGATGTGGGAAGCCCAAGGTCAAGAACTACTAATATGGTTCTTGTTAGGAGCTCCTCCCTGCCTAGTGCCATCTTCTGGATTACTGGTTTCACATCAGCTTGGGGATCTCAAAGCCACATACAATCATACTGGGGATTGGAGCTTCAGTATATGAATTTGGGCAAGATGCAAATTTTCAGTCCATTATAAATGGTAAATGGTAAACTATTTAAAAAGCTATGTCCCTCATCAGAGACCTGAGAGGGATAAATATCTCTGAATAAACAAGAAGTACAGAGCCAGCAGCTTCCAAAACTAAGAAATGACAGACAGTTGGCTGCCTGGACAGTCTCAATACATTAGAGCATCTATCTTCAGCCTTTTATCCCAGTATCTCTGACAGACATTAATTGTAAAACAAGAATTATGAAGGACTTGCCTACCTTGTCTTGGCAAAGCTACACTGTCAACTTACCTGCTTCCAAGTTTTGTCCTTTTTGGACAGCATTCTGTCTACAGTTGAAGCAAGGGATTTCTCCTGCCCTGTGACAAGCTTGTCACTAGTGCAACCATCTCCAAATAGAGATTCTTCGATGTTCATCATTACATAGGTACAACTAAATAGTTATAGTCTCTCAGTTAAGTTTTAAGTTGTTTAAGAATTAAAAGGATGTTCTGGGTCTAAAAGGGTTTTTTTTAAGTTGGTAATGCAAGTTAGGATGTAAACTAAGTTATATGTAGAACTTTAAACTCATCAAGATAGATAGATAATAGAATATTATTAGTAGTTGCAAAATAAGTATGGACTGGACATCAGGAATGTATGTTATATCTTCTTATTGTTTTGTATTGTATTTGTTGCTATAAGAAAAAGAGTCTTTTATTGGACTAAAAGGAGGAGCTGTTGGGGGGGGGAATACACTTTAAAAAAAAAAGAGGATAGTAGGAAGAAGGGGAAGAGAGTAGGAGGGTGGGACCAGGAAGGGAGGAGGGAGTGGGCTATGATTGAAGTGTAACTTGAAGAAATAAATAAATGTTGGGGAAAAAAAGCTATGTCCCATTGCAAATGAATCCACTAATACCAAGATATTTCTCCACATGGAATGTTGAATTCCATGTTGTAAGAAAAACATGGTGGCCTTGTGGAGAAATAAGTCCATTTTCTTTCCCTCCACTTCAGCCAACAGGCTGACCTGAAAAATGACTCAGGTTATTAAACCCTCTGCCCATGTCTGACTCATTAGCCTTCTATATGCTACCACTACCTCATCCAAATGCTGCCTGCAGCAGATGCCATGCTTACAAACAGAATACATTGGTTGACATATAGTAGCTGTGATTAAGTTAATGACTAAGGACAAATATCAGAAACCCCACAGATCTCACATGCAATTATTTGGGCCTGTAAATGTTTAGACAGGTGGTGGAAGTTTGCCCTGACACCAGCATTAAAATACACACTCATGGAGTTGTGTACACTCACACTCCTAGCAACAAACATTCTTCTTCCTCACTCATGGGTACTACCTGAGCACAAGACATCCAGTTCTCAACCTTCTGTGATTCATGGTCCAGTTCGTGACGCAGTGTAATGAAAAAAATAACAGTTTTCATCCCAATTGCCTCATAAGGAAGATCATGGACACAGATCCACTTAAAAAGCTTTTGGTAATCACCCAAGTCAGTGGTGTCAAACTCTCTACCTCCAAGTGATAAAGTCTACAAGGACCTTGTAATTAGAGTACAGATGCAGTATTGTCTCAAGATTCCTTCCCAAGGACTTCCCAAATGCCCTGTCAATACACACTTGAGGTCTCACAAAGTGCTGTTTGACTTATTCCTCAGCCTCTGAGGAGCCATCATGCCAGCTACACCTCCAATGTTACCACCAGTTTGATCAACATTCAGATACAAAGCACTCCACCAGCTGAGGGGCACAGAGCCCTTCCTTTTAGGTGCTCAAAAGGCCACTGAAATAAACACACGTGAGAACATTGCACAGGAACAGTGAAGCTTTATTTTTAAAGAAGACAAAATAATTCACTTGGGCAGAGGGTACATGAGATACAGCTTCCAAGAGGAATGGTGTCTAAAGAGAATGAGAAATAAAAATTCAAGCTATTGATCAGGAAAGAAGTTTACTTCTTTAGTTTATATAGTTTATGGGTCTAAACTATGGGAAGCCTAGGAGGCACATGGGTCTCCCCTTCCTTGGGGATTGTTGGCCACTGACCTATGAGGGCGATGGGAGCAGAGGTTGGGGACCAGGTTCAGAAGGTTGTGAGTACCATGGACTGACTTCCGGAATCAGTTTCAGTGAGACAGCTCAACTTCATTCAAGGTGAACAAGGGTTATATAGATCTTTGGGGAATGGATGGGGGTTTCCAGGGTGGGTGTACATTATTGGCTGGGGCTTAAGGTGCTAGGGATGCCTCATTTACATGAAGAGCCATTCCAGGAATCCCAGGTACTAGCCAGGCAAGTTTCTTACCAGGAGAAAGGAAGTTAAACCTGGAATTTGGCCATGGACTACGTGAATTTCCAGGGATAAAGGATATGAGGGTCATGCTTAGAGACACTCTTCAGATAGGGTCAGGCAGAGAAGAGGAAGCCCTGCTGGGAAAGAGAGTCCTTGACTTTGAGCTCAGAGAGCTATCCAGACATGGTGGGCCTTGTTAGCAGGATCTTCCGGCAGAGACAAGCCATAGTTCATATAGCTATAGAACTACAATAGAAAGTAGACAATGTCAGACATTAGGATCATTCTGGGAGCACACAGCCTATAAGAAGCTAAGTTTCAGTACAGGTAACACAGGATGGAAGTCTGAGCTAGAGATCTTGCAGATCTAGAGATAGCTTACTAAAAAAATCAAGAGATGGGCAGAAGAAAAACAAAAAAATGTCCCATGGCATCTCTATCTTCACATCATATTGAAAATCCTCCACCCCTACCCCATCTCCCCACTTTCTCCCTCTCTCTGTCTTCATTTGCATACTATAATGATTTTATGATGACACAGCCAGGGATTCAGGAGACAGTCTTAATTATTCTTGCCCTGACAGCTACTATACCTGCCAAACCTCTGATCCCCTCTCCTGCTGAGCACCTCTTAGGCCTGTTTACTCTTTACAATTTCTAGACCATTTTGAGTTTTATTTGCTCTTATACTGCTAGGAAACTGGGCTGACTAAAAGATGCCTATTATTTGGTGACCTGGGAGCCAGTTTATTATAAATAACTCATTTCCTGATAAACTATGTAAGTTAGCATACCTTATTCACCTATGACACAACCAGGTACAGACACCCCAGTTCTCATTCATTGTTTTGCAAATAGTTAGACAAACCCCCCAGTAATCAGTCCAAATAAAATGGCCATCAATCTCACATGATCAAAATTTGGTTAAGCTTCTTTCTTCCTCCAAGCTCCTAAATGTGGCCTCAACCTCAGCCTGTGTACCACATGGCCACCACTTAATGCCCCTTCTCAGACCATCTTGGCCTCAAGGAAAGACATACCTGATTCAATATTTGATTACTCTGACATTCCAGTTCACTCCATTATCTGGAACCCATTCTGTCCACCCTTATATACTCCTCCCTATAAAGGCCTTTGCCTCTATAAAGGGAGGTCTGTCTGCCTGATTTTCAGTTGACTGGAAGATTCCATGGTCAGTGTCTTGAAGCACTTTCCCTTTGCTGCTGTCTTACAAAGTCTTCTTTTGCGTAACTTAAACTTGTTATGTTCAGTTCAGTACACTACCCTAGACTAAGTGCTCATTAGCCGGCCACAAGACACCATGATGGACTGTTGTCACTCTCTAGTGGAGTGGAGACCCTGGTTAAGTACCATGTGCCACAGAAAAACAATGGGACACAGGGGATGCAGGGCAAGTGAGCAACTGCATCTTCATTCTTAGCCAATGCTGATTTATATATCCTGAAAAAAACATCACCTCTTAATGAGAACATGTCTGGGACAAAGAACACACTCTGTCCCACAGAGATATGTAATTGGTCATATGGTAGATTATACAAAGGCAAGTTTATATAAAAACAATACAAAGAATGTCTGCATACCATGAAAAGCGTCTGCAGTATTTCTATTTTTAGATAAGAGCTGAGACCCTCTTTGCAAAATTTTGTGGTGGAGGTTTGGATTTCTTTTGAACATAGTTATGTTGAATTAGTATGTAAAAGTTGTGGGAGTGTTTCTGAAAAACAGTCTCATTAAAGGAATATACAAATTCAGCCTACATGACTTGCCCCTGTGAGGTGTACCTGGGAGAGCTTGTGATCTTTCTGGGATAATGTGTGATCTTAGAGCAGGTGTACCTCAGGAGCAGGTGTACCTCAGGAGGAGGGCATAAGGTTGACCAATGAGAAGACATGCTGATGCATAATTAGGGAGAGTGTATTTAAAGGAAGGCCTAAGAAACTCAAGGAGGGCTTTTTGCTTGGCATTGCTTCACAACACTGTTCCACTTCGAAAGACTCTAGATCTGAGACTTGTGGAGATTTGGGGCCTCACTGAGCTGAGACCAGATGGAGCTGAGGCCAGGTGAAACCATGGTTTTGAACTGTGAAAGCCACTTCACCAAAGATGTGGCCCGAGACCTGCCCAAAGACCGAGGCACCAAGGGGAGGGACACCAACAGCCTGCACCTGGCCCAAAGGATGATGAAGAGATTGTGGTTACAAGAGACAGCACTGGCCCAGAGTGCACAAGGTGCTGATCTTGGTGCATTTGCAGTGACAGCAGGCGCCTGGTGAGTGCAACATCTGGACCTGCTGGCCAGCCCCTTGGGGTCAGCTGAGGTTGGGCAGAGCCCAGGTGAACTGAGCAGCTGAGGCCCACCAACACCAGTGGGAGACCCACCACATGGCCACCCAAGGAGGCTGAGTCTAGCTGAGGAGAGCAAAGCCTGCCCTGTGGAGATTCAGTGGGACCAGACAGGCAGTACCAAGACTGAGGCCAAGAAAATGGCATAGAAATCAGCAGCTTCCCTGAGCAAGCCCACGCAGGCAGAAGAGGCCATTGCAAAACTGGATGGGCAGAAGCCTCAGCACCAAGGCCAAGACCACACATGGCACTGGATCTTCGAAAAACCCAGACAGACATAGGAGGACAAGGCACCACTATGGTGACTGCTGATTGCAGTGTTCTTGCACACAGATTGAAGCTATTCCTGTGTTCCCATTGGCTGATTTGTATTGATGGCTGACAAGTTGCCCTAAGGAACCACTCCTGAGATCGTCTACATCTTGGTATATCCTTTATAAAGTGCCTCAGGTTAGTGGGTTGGTAGGTGTTTGTAGATATTAATAAATAGCTTATAAGTTACGCCTACTGAATTTCTCAAGGAGACAGTGAAGACCTACTTTCCATTTTTGCCCAGTCAATCTGGCAAAACACCTAGTGTCTCAGAGGAAGTATACTTCCCTCTTGTTCTAGGTCACAGCCTGTCTGCAGATGGTTGTATGTAAAGTGGGTTAAGGTCTCTTCACAATGGATTCTATACTTCTCCAACCACCACCTTTCTGGCCAGCTTCAAGGTCCCTCCTCACACATAGCAGAGGCTCCCTGCCTACCTCTCTAGCCTTGTTTCATACCATCCTTCCCCATGTGTAGGCCTTTCTTGGTTCCTTAAGTACAATACACTCATGCTTTTGAGTCTTTGAAAATACCCAAAGTGCTCATTTGAAACATACTCAGATGTTACACAGATGTTACAATTACCAGACAGGGAAATCTTGATATGTCAAATGGAGACTTTTAAAAGCAGATAAGTTGCAAAGGAAAGACAAGGAAATTATACAGAAATGTAGAAACTCTAAGGCATCAAAATGAGATGCTAACTTGTGGTCCTGGACTGGTTCCAGTGGAGCCCAGTGACTGCTGAGTGGACCAGCAGCTGAGCTGCTGAACCCAGAACAATCATGTTAGTGAGGAGACAACCCAGGGTCCACTGGTGCACAGGTCCAGCCTCTGATCCACAGCTCGACCTGCCTGAGGACACCAGCCAGTTCTCAGGACCATACAGGATAGTCTCCCAAAGCCAATCCCCTTTCTATAGATACAATTGGGTCACAACAAGCTGAGGATAGCTACAGCTATTCTCCAAGATCCAGTCTCTATTAAGGGGACTTGCCCATCATCCACAGGTGGGCATCAGGATCACAAGATCAGCCACCCTCTAGAACAAGGGTCTTCCCTGGGCACTAAGGACAGAAGCCACAAGGAACAACCAGACAACACTAGGGTCAACCAGATGGCTAAAGGCCAGTGTAAGGACACTATCAAAAAAAAGAAAAAACAACAAAAAAAACCCCAAACAAACAAACAAAAAAACCAAAGTAATATGGCATCTCCAGAACCTAGCTATAATGCCACAGAAAGACCTGGAAACCCTACCACAACTGAAACACAAGAAAATGACCTCAGATCTATGCTTATGAAAATAATAGAGGTCTTAAGGGAGGAAAACAAATACCTCAAAGAAAATATAGCAAAAAAAACTACCACAAAAATATAGCAAAACAGGTAGCAGAAATAAATAAAGCCCTTAAAGAATTGCAGGATGTAATTTAAAAGGAGCAGGAAAGGAATAAAATGGTCCAAGACCTGAAAAGGGTTGTTGAAGCAATAAAGAAAAAAAAGCTTAGAGAATCCTGGAACTGGAAAACATAGGAAAAAGAAAAGGAACTACAGACACAACCATCACCAACAGAATACAAGAGATGAAAGAAAGGATCTCAGGCACAGAAGATAAAATTGAAGAAATCCACACATTCTGTCAAAGAAAATGTGAAATCTTAAAAAAAAAAAAAATCCCTAACATAAAATCTTCAAAAAAATCAAGGACACTATGAAAAGACAAAACCTCAGAATAATAAGAATAGAAGAAAGAGAAGACTCTCAGCTCCAAGGACCAGAAAACATCTTCAACAAAATTATAGAAAAAAAATTCCCAAACCTAAAGAAAGAGATGCCTATAACCATATAAAAAGCCCACAGAACTCCAAATAGATTAGACCAGAAAAGAAATTCCTCCTGCCACATAATAATCAAAACACTAAATGTACAGAACAAAGAAAGAATATTAAAAGCTGCAAGGGAAAAGGACCAAGTAACATATAATGGCAGACCTATCAGAATCACAGCTGACTTCTCATCAGAGACCCTAAAAGCCAGAAGGGCCAGGATAGATGTCTTCCAGACTCTAAGGTTCCACAAATGCCAGGCCAGACTACTATATCCAGCAAAATTTTCAATCATCACAGATGGAGAAAACAAGATATTCTGTGACAAAACTAAATTTAAACAATATCTTTACACAAACCCAGCCCTATAGAAGATAGTAGAAGGAAAACTCCAACCAAAGGAGGCTAACTATACTCAAGAAAACACAGGAAGCAAGACCAAAAAAAGAGAAATTCAGTCACAAACTAACTTTACCAACATTAAGATAACAGGAATTAACAATCACTGGTCATTAATATCCATCAATATCAATGGACTCCATTCCCCAATAAAAAGACACAGGCTAGCAGAATGGATGCAAAAACAAAATCCATCATTCTGGTGCTTGTAAGAAACACACCTCAGCAAAAAAGATAGACACTATCCAGTAAAGGACTGGAAAAAGATATTCTAGGCAAATGGACCCACGAAGCAAGTTGGAGTAGCCATTCTAGTATCTAGTAAAATAGACTTTCAACCAATGTTAATCAAAAGATATGGGGAAGGACACTTCATACTCATCAAAGGAAAAATTCACCAAGATGACTTCTCAATACTGAATGCCCCAGATGCAAGGGCACTCAGAGTCACAAAAGCAACATGAATTGCTGAAGCTCAAATTCCACATCAAAGCCCACACATTAATAGTGGAAGACTTCAACACCACACACTCACCAATGGACAGATCAACGATGCAGAAACCAAACAGAGAAATAAAGAAACTAGAAGACTTCATGAATCAAATGGACCTCACTGATATCTACAGACTATTTCACCCAAACACAAAAGAATACACTTTCTTCTCAGCACCTCATGGAACCTTCTTCAAAATCGACCACAAAGCAAGCCTCAACAAATACAAGAAAATTGAAATAACCCTTTGTATATTATCAGACTACCATGGAATAAAGGTGGACTTCAACAATAACAGAAACAACAGAAAGCCTACAAACTCATGGAAACTGAACAACTCTCTACTCAATGATCTCTGTGTCAAGGATTAAAGAAATTAAAATCTTTTTTTAGAATTCAATGAAAATGATGGCACAACATACCTAAGCTTATGGGATACAATGAAAGCAGTGCTAAGAGGAAAATTCATAGCACTAAGAGCCTTCAAAAGGAAATTGGAGAGTTCCCATATTAACAATTTAAAAGCACATCTGAAAGATATAGGACAAAAAGAAGCAAACACACCGAAGAGGAGTATATGGCAGGAAATAATCAACTCAGGACTGAAATCAATAAATTAAAAACAAAGACAACAATACAAAGAATTGATGAAACCAAGAGTTGGTACTTTGAGAAGACAAACCCTTAGCTAAACTAGTTAAAGGCAAAAGGGAAATATCCAAATTAACAAAATCAGAAATGAAAATGGGGAAGTAAAAACAAACACTGAGGAAATCCAAAGAATCATTAGGTCTTACTTCAAAAATCTGTACTCCACAAAATTGGAAAACCTAAGCAAAATGGACAATTTTCTTGATATATTCAATGTACCAAGGTTAATTCAAGATCATCAACTAAATTAAACAGTCATATAACCATTAAGGAAATAGAAGCAGTCATTAAAAGTCCCCCAACCAAAAAAACAAAAACCAAAAAACCCAGAGTCAGATGGCTTCAGCACAGAATTCTACCAGACCTCCAAATAAGAGCTAATACCAATACTCCTCAAACTCCTGAACTCATGGGCACAGATGACACTTTTCTGAACATAACACCAGTAGCTCAGACTTTAAGACCAACAATCAATACATGAAACCTTATAAAACTGAAAAGCTTCTGTAAAGCAAAGGCCACTGTCATTAGAACAAAATGGCAGCCAAGAGACTGGGAAAAGATCTTCACCAACCCTACATCCAACAGATCCAACAGAGGGCTAATATCCAAAATATACAAAGAACTCAAGAAATTAAATACCACCAAACCAAATAATCCAGTCAAAAAATGGGGTACAGAGTTAAACTGAGAATTCACTAAAGAGAATTCACAAAACTGAGAATTAACGACCAAGAGGAACTTGAAACAATGCTCAACATCCTTAGTCATCAGGGAAATGCAAGTCAAAATGACCCTGAGATTCCATCTCACACCTGTCAGAATGGCTAAGATCAAAAACTCAAGTGATACCACATGCAAGGATGTGGATAAAGAGGAACACTCCTCCATTGCTGGTGGGAATGCAAACTTGTACAACCACTTTGCAAATCAATCTGGCAATATCTTAGAAAATTGGGATAGTTCTATCTCAAGATCCAGCCATACCACTCCTGGGCATATACCCAAAGATTCTCCACCAAACCACAAAGACATCACCTCAACTACACTCATAACAGCTTTATTCATAATAGCCAGAAACTAGAAGCAACCCAGATGTCCTTCAACCGATGAATGGATAAAAAATGTAAAAAAACTGTGGTACATTTACACAATGGAATACTACTCAGCTATCATGAGGAAAAACATTCAATTTGCAACCAAAGGGATGGAACTAGAAAAGCTTATCCTGAGTGAGCTAACTCAGACCCAGAAAGATACACATAGTATATACTCTCTTATAAGTGGATATTAATCATATAGCACAGACAACCATTCTACAACCCACAGACACAAACAGACAAGAATCTAGCATAACTATCCAACAAAAAACTCTACCCAGCAGCAAGTCATGGGCCCTGTTTCCTGTTAGTGGAACACATTGCCCTACCTGGGCTGCCATATCAGGCCCCAGTACAAGAGGAGGCCCTTAGCCTTTGTGTGACTGATGAGCTGAGAGGGGTTGATAAGCAGGGGCTCCCTTCATCTGAGAAGGAGAGTAGGAGAGGATGGATATGGG
>CAJQZJ010032066.1:8036295-8055016 GCA_907164525.1 Lophiomys imhausi | reverse complement strand
GGACTTTGATTGAGATGTAACTTGAAAATATAAATTAATAAAAAAAGAAAAAATCTATTACTGTAGAAGCTTCCTATATATAACAGGAATTGAAATAGACTCACCACATAATGATGGAGATAATGTCCCAAGTAGACACCTTATGCCACCAAGTAAAACCTCCACAAAAAAAAAAAAAAAAAAAAAATGAGATGCTACACATCAGAAGTAACAAGAATGAGGAGCACACACAGTAACCTCAGTGCAGATCTGACCAGGCCAAGGACAGACTCCGTGAACTTAGACATGCAGTACAATCCCGAATCTGTAATGTGAAGAGAATAAAAACTGAAAAGAGAGAACAAAATATTCAAATTTGTATCAAAAGGGGACTGAGTGGGAGGGAAGGGAGGAAGGGTTGATGGCAAAGAGGAGAGAGGGACAGAGGGATCTCTAACAGATGTGCAACTGTAACACGGGAACAAGTGCAAGGCTGTAAAATACATCTGTCTCACAGTCATCTGCAGCTCCTAGCCCAGGAGATTCGGGCTCTCTTTGGGACTCATGTGCACATATGCACATAATCTAAAAATAAATAAAACATGCTCGGAAGCTGAAAGTAAAGCAGGACTTTACTGAAGTCCTGGCTGGAACAGTCTATGGGGCTAAATCATCTTAGTTAGCCATTTGGAGTTGTTCTGGATGTAGATTTTTGAGGAAACAGCTATTGAGGCAGTCTGGGAGGCTTAATCATCTGGGCTACTTGTCTTCTTTGGTGTCTTATCCCTTTTCTTCAGAAGCTTTAGCTTCCCAGTTGTCCCTGGGTTCCTTAGATGGATGCCTTTAATCTCCTGGAAAGTTAAGAACAGAACCATGCCCTAAACCGAACTCTAGGGTGCTACTTTTTTGGCAGGTAATATCTTTTCTAAAGCAAATTGGGTTTTTTTTGAGAATATAAAAAAGTATTATATTTCAACTGGAATTTTTAAAAAATTCTTTTGATATTTTGATACCTTTAAGTGCATATATTTTGAGATCTCAAAGCACAATTCACTCCAATGTATTGAGAGAAATTAGGAACTGTCCAGGCAGCCAGGTGTCTGTCATTTCTTAGTTTTGGAAGCTGCTGGCTCTGCACTTCCTGTATAATCAGATATATTTATCCTTCTCAGGTCTCTGATGTGGTTGAAGACTAGATAGTTATAGTCTCACAGTTAAGTTTTAAGTTGTTTAGGAATTAAAAGGATGTTCTGTGTCTAAGAAGATGTTTTTAAGTTGGTAATACAAGTTAGGTTGGAAATTGAGTTATGTATAGAACTTTAAACTCATAGAGATAGATAATAGAATATTACTGTCAGTTGTCAAATACATGTGGACTGGACATTGGGAATGTATTTTATAGCTTATAATTATCATAATTTTGCCTAATTATTCTTATTGTTTGTATTATATTTACTATTTAAGAAAAAGAACCATTTTTTAGAGTGAAAGGGAAGCTGTTGGGAGGGAAAAAGATACACCTTAAATTAAAAAAAAACAGACAGGAGAATAAAAACGGGTGGGGGGAAGGGAGGGGACTGTAACTGAGTTGCAACTTGAAGAAATAAATAAATGTTGAAAAAACCCCAAATGATAAGTAATAATAATAATAATAATAATAATAATAATAATAAATCTTTAAAAATGTTTCAAAAGTTTTTCCCACTTTTTCTTCTAGTAGATTTAGTGTGACCGGCCTTATGTTAAGGTCTTTGATACACTTGGAATTACGTTTTGTACATGGTGATAAGTATGGGTCTAATTTCATTCTTTTACAAGTGGATATCCAGTTGGACCAGCACCATTTGTTGAAGATGCTGTCCTTCTTCCATTGTACCGTTTTGGCTTCTTTGTCAAAAATTAGGTGCCATAAGTGTGTGGGTCTATTTCTGGATCTTCAATTCGATTTCATTGCTCTACTGGTCTGTTTCTATACCAATACCATGCTGTTTTTACAACTATTGCTCTGTAGTACACCTTGAAATCTGGGATGGTAATACCTCCAGATATTTTTTTATTGTACAGGATTGATTTAGCTATTCTGGGCTTTTTGTTGTTCCATATGAAACTCAGAAAAGCTCTTTCCAAGTCTATAAAAAATTGTGTTGGTATTTTGATAGGAATTGCATTGAATCTATATATTGCTTTTGGTAGAATAGCCACTTTTATTATGTTGATCCTACCTGTCCATGATCATGGGAGATCTTTCCATCTTCTAAAGGCCTCTTCCATTTCTTTCTTCAAGGGATTGAAGTTCTTGTTGTATAGGTACTTTACTTGCTTGGTTAGAGTTACCCCCAGGTATTTTATATTGTTTGTGTCTATTGTGAAGGGGGGTGTCTCCCTTATTTCTTTCTCAGCCCATTTAGTTGTTGTATAAAGACGGGATTCTGATTTTTTTGAATTAATTTTGTATCCAGCCACTTTGCTGAAGCTGTTTATCAGCTGTAAGAGTTCTCTGGTGGAATTTTTGGGGTCGCTTATGTATACTATCATATCATCTGCAAATAGGAATAATTTGACTTCTTCATTTCCGATGTTTATCCCTTTGATTTCCTTTAGTTGTATTATTGCTCTAGCAAGAACTTCAAGTACTATATTGAAGAGATATGGTGAAAGTGGACATGCTTGTCTTGTCCCTGAGTTTAGAGGAAATGCTTCAAGCTTCTCGCCATTTAATTTGATGTTAGCCACTGGCTTGCTGTATATTGCCTTTATTATTTCTGGGTATGGTCCTTGTATGCCCATTCTCTCCAGAACTTTTAGCATGAAGGGGTGTTAGATTTTGTCAAAGGCTTTTTCTGCGTCTAGCTAGATTATCATGTGTTTTTTTTTCCTTCATCTTGTTTATATGGTGAATTACATTGATAGACTTTCGTATGTTGAACCATCTCTGCATTCTTGGGATGAAGCCCTCGAATTCATTGGCACAGGTGACAACTTCCTGAACAGAACACCAACAGCTCAGTCTCTAATACCAATAATCAATAAATGGGACCTCATGAAACTGAAAAGATTCTGTAAGGCAAAAGACACTGTTATTCGAACAAAACGGCAGCCTACAGATTGGGAAAAAATCTTCCCAAACCACATCTGACAGAGGGCTAATATCCAAAATCTACAAAGAACTCAAGAAATTAAATGCCAAGAAACCAAATAAACCAATAAAAAAATGGGGGACGGAGCTAAATAGAGAATTCACAAAGGAGGAATCCCTAATGGCTGAGAGACACTTGAAGGAATGCTCAACATCTTTAATCATCAGAAATGCAACTCAAGACAACTCTGAGATTCCATCTCACACCTGTCAGAATGGCTAAGATCAAAACCTCAAATGACAGCACATGCTGATGAAGGTGTGGAGAAAGGGGAACCCTCCTCCATTGCTCGTGGGAGTGCAGGCTTGTGCAACCACTATGGAGGTCAGGCTGGTGATATCTTAGAAAACTTGGAATAGCTTTGCCTCAAGACCCAGCCATACCAATTCTGGGTATACACCCAATGTCTCCTCACGGAATCATAAGGAAGTTTCCTCATCTATGTTCATAGCAGCCTTATTTGTAATAGCTAGAAATGGGAAACAACCCAGATGTCCCTCAACCGAAGAATGGGTTAAAAAACTGTGATACATCTACACAATGGAATATTATTCAGCTATCAGGAGCAATGAAATTATGCAATTTGCAGCCAAATGGATGGAACTAGAAAAGCTCATCCTGAGTGAGCTAACCCAAACTCAGAAGGATGAATATCACATCTATTCACTTATAGTAGGATTTTAGCTATATAGTAGAGGATATCGATACTACAACCAACGCACCAAAGGGAACATGGACATAGACTTTTTTTTTTATTCTTTTGTTTTTATTTTTATCTCTTTTTTTATTCTTTTTTATCTGTTTCTCAGCTTATTTGTTTGTTTGGCTTTTTGGCTCTCTCTCCCTGGCAATGAGACACTTTTCACCGGGGATACTGCCTCGTAGACCCCCATTGTATGAGGAGGCTCCTGGCCCTCATATGACCTATGAACTGGGGTGAGGGACTGTTATATAGGGACACCCACTCCAGAGAAGCAGGATGGAAGGATCAGGGGATAAAGAAAAAAATGAAATGTGAAGTTTTGGCCTGTGGCTACTAATTGTCATAATCTGTTTAGGATAATTAAGAAATGTAAACTAATATTCATGCAAGCCTGTCATTTTGTTAGGTGCTATGACAGTCTACTCTAGCTATTTTCTAAGCTAATCAGAAATCAAGTTGCAAAGAGACAAGCAACATTTGCTTATCCTAATATAAGAGATAGGGCCTCTTCAAAAACCTCAAGAGATCTGCAGAATATGGCATTCAAAGATGTTCACTTAACTTTAGATTTTTTCGATATCAAGACATGTCAACTCCTCACAGCACCCCCTATTCTACTCCAAGTAGAAGATGAGCATCAAAGAATCTCCAGTGGGAGATGATTGAATTAGTGGCAAGCCTATCTCTTGGCAAGAAAAACCCCTTGCTCCAACTGTGGACAGAATGCTGTCCAAAAAGGACAAAAATTGGAAGCAGGTAAGTAGACAACCTAGCTCTGCCAAGACAGGGTAGGCAAGTCCTTCATAATTCCTGCTCTACAATCAATGTCTGTCAGAGAAACAGGGCCAAACAACTGAAGATCGATGCTGTAATATATGGAGAGAAAATGGGAACTGTCCAGGCAGCCACTGGTATGTCATTTCTTAATTTTGGAAGATGCAGGCCCTGCACTTCCTATATAATCATATATATTTATCCCTCTCAGGTCTCTGAGGTGGTTGAAGAATAGATAGCTAAAGACTCATAATTAAATTTTTAGTTGTTTAGGAATCAAGAAAGTGCCCTGGATCTAAGAAGATGTTTCTAAAATTGTGATGCAAGTTAGTATAAAAACTGAGTTAGATACAGAACTTTAAGCTCATGGATACAGTTAGATAGTAGAACATTAAAATCAGGTGCCAAATACATATGGACTGGACAATGGGAATATATGCTAAGCCATATAACTCTTATAATTGTGGCCTAATTACCTCTGTTGTTGTGAATTGTATTTATTATTATAAGAGAAAGGGCCATTTATTGAACTGAAAGGGGGAGCTGTTGCGGGGGAAAGATATATCTTAAACTTTAAAAAAAAAGGAAGGGGATGGGTGGGTTGATGTGGAAGAGGGTGGGAGGATGGGACTGGAGGAGGGAGTAGGGAAGGGATTGCGATTGAGATGTAACTTGAAAAAAAATTAATTAATTAATTTAAAAAAATTTTTTTAAATGTTTCAAAAGTATTATTTAAAATTATATGTCTGGGAACTTTCCAAAGTTAATGACAAGTCTTAAACCACAGATCCAAGAAGTTGTCAGATCACTAAATAGTATAAATTCTTAAAATGTCAATACTTACACCAATCTTACTCAAAAATCACAAACAGTGAGAGAGGACAGAACAAAACCACAATAAACTTTATCTGCAGTTATACATAAGCAAGAAGAGGTTAAAATAAAAATGATTACAATGTTGAAAAAGAAAAAAAATCACCAACAAAGAATATATTCTGGTTCCATCCATTTGGCTGCAAATTGCATGATTTCATTGTTTCTGATGGCTGAGTAGTATTCCATAGATATACCAAGGTTTTTTATCCATTCCTCAGTTGAGGGACATCTGGGTTGTTTCCAGTTTCTAGCTATTACAAATAAGGCTACTATGAACATAGATGAGGAAACGTTCTTGTGGTTTGGAGAGGAATCATTTGGATGTATACCCAGAAGTGGTATGGCTGGGTCCCGAGACAGAACTATTCCAAGTTTTCTAAGATATCGCCTGTAACCGAACTTTTAAATTATTATTTAGCACTTATTTATTTATTACTAAATTCACTTATAACAAACACCAACAATTTCTTAACTATTAATCCCATAAATTCCTACAACCCCTTTAACCTATCCACTAAACATATTGATAATTATAACAACTACTTTCATAACCTTTTGGAATGATATAGTCTCTGGGGCAGGTCCTCAGTCGTCAGGAACACAGTCTTTCTTGTAGATTCTTTAATGCACTTAGTAGTCCTTTTTCTGGATCTCTCAGATGCAGGTTCGTCAGGGTAAGTTGGTTATTGCAGTCTCACCTTAAATAAGGCTCCATGCTTTCTTCTCTGTGGGAGACCCCAGCCGTCTGCAGGCCAACTTACTTCTTTTGAATCAGGAACTCAGCTGCTCTGCCTCAGTCCTTAAAGCCAGGCACAATTTCCTTTAGGCCACTGATCGGACAGATCAAACCCCTCCTGGCAAAAGCTGAGCCACAGGGTCCAGTCCTTGGCCTTTTGGTGTCTTGCTCAGGCTTTCTTTGCTCACCGGCTTCTTTCTGCTTCAGGGAGAGAGCTGGCCATCAATGGCCAGCCTTTTTTTCATCAGGACTCTTGGAGCTCTCTAGCATCAAGGGCCTCTTCTCCTTCTGGGCTCCATGCACTGTCCTTAAATAGGAGGAACTCTGTTTCAGCTTAATTTGGGCTCCGCCCACTTAGCAGCTGAAAATAATGTCAGGCCAGATACTTTGTTTCTTCAAGTCTATTGAGTCTTTCCTGTTTTTCCTGACTTCAACCTTGTTTTTCAGTCTATTAAGTCTTTCCTGTTTTTCCTGACTTCATGCTGATAATGCTCTGCATGCCCCAAATTAAGAGACAGTATCAGAAACTCCTATATATTTTCGAAATCTAATTTATCTAACCCCTACATATCCCCCTTCTAGTAAAATAAAAAATAATCTACATATACAATGTAAATAAATTGCCTATGTATAATACACCAACTAACTTTAAATTTTTATCAATATACATTAAAGCAAGTGTTAAAATAACCTTAAACTTCTCACAATACATAGTTGTATTTACTTCTTTTGACAAAAGACATTAAAGCAAACAAAACATTTTAAATTCTTATCAATAAACTTACTTTCTATTACATACAAAACATTTTTAAACTTGCATCAATAAACAGAATCTTAAATTTCTACCAATATAACAAAATAATCTTAAGCTTTTAATAATAAAAGAGACAAAAAAATAGAATGAGGGAAAAAAGAAAATCTTCAAATCCAACTCACAACACATAACATATATCCATTCATCCCAGACGACAACAAACAATCACAACACATAACATAACACACACAAAAAACTTCCAACCCATCTTTTGGGAATGGAGTGTAAATATTTTCGGGTACCCTTCAAAAATTGAGATATTGGCCAATTCTCGGGAAAGTTACCTATAGCTTTTATTGTCCAGTCTCTGTAAGTTCGATCATTTTTTGGACTAGCGCTTTTAAAAATGATTTGCATGCAAAGTTTTTAAGAAAACAGTGATTGAAGCAGTATGTTAGGTTGAATCTTCTGGCCCATTTGTCTTGTTGTTATTGTCATTCAGTCCTTGGCTCTGAAAATAAATTTTTGCTCTAAATTTGAGTAAATGGAAGGCATAGAACAACTTTGTAAGTCCATTTTAAGGCATAAACTCTGTCCATCCTGGATAAAAGATTGGAATATCATGAACACCATAAAGTTAATAAAATATTCTTACCATGCGAAGACATTCATATTTCAGCTAATGGGAGGTTCTCCCTGGTCAGATCTAATCTTTATAAGTTTTGTTGGTAACCACATTTTTTCATTCTCTATAGACACATAGGCATAACCACGTCCCCATCTTAAAACCATTGCAGGTTTCCACTCTAAAGTTAACATATCCTTATAATATATTGGTTGATTTAATTCCTCAGTTTTTTGTATAACCCAATGTCTCTCAGCTGTAGTGGTACCCTTTTCACCAACATTTAGGAAATTCAAAGTTAGCAATGCATTGTGTAATCTATCCCTGGGATTCTTTAATTCCCCCTTTTGTTTAAAAAGCATCTCTTTTAAGGTACGATTAGCTCTTTCTACAATCGCTTGTCCTGTAGGATTGTGTGGTATACCAGTAACATGTTTTATATTATAATATGCAAAGAATTGCTTCATCTTATTAGATACATATGCAGGAGCATTATCAGTCTTAATTTGTGCAGGTACACCCATAAATGCCATTATTTCTAACAAATGTGCAATAACACAATCAGCTTTTTCAGAACTTAAAGCAGTTGCCCATTGAAACCCTGAGTATGTTTCAATGGTGTGATGTACGTACCTTTGTTTTCCAAAATCTGTAAAGTGAAAAACATCCATTTGCCAAATTTCATTCTTTTTAGTACCTCTAGGGTTACTACCAGCAGGTAATGGAATTTGATTATACAGAGAACACGTAGGACATTTTTTAATTATTTCCCTGGCTTGTTGCCAGGTAACAGAGAATTTTTTCTTTAAACCTGAACTGTTAACATGATGTTTCTGATGAAATTTTGAGGCTTCCAACACATTTCCTATGAGTAACTGGTCAATTTCTTCATTTCCTTGTGCCAGTGGACCTGGCAAACCTGTATGGGATCGAATATGGGTTACATATAATGGATTATTTCTACCTCTAATGACCTGTTGCAATTGTATAAATAAAGAAGTTAATTCTGTGTTATTGGGAATAAATTCAGCAGTTTCTATGTGCAACACAACTCTTTCTGCATATAGAGAATCTGTAATTATGTTAAGAGACTCTGGAAAATCTAATAACACCATAAGGATTGCATACAATTCTGCTTTTTGAACTGAACTATATGGACTTTTGATTACCTTGCTGATTTTGTCTGTCTTATAACCTTCCATTCCCATCTTGTTAGCATCAGTATAGAAGGTTGGTGAATCAGGAATTGGTGTTCCCTTTACAATACGAGGAAGAATCCAAGTAGTTCTTTTTATAAATTGTATACGTTTGCTTTTTGGAAATTTGTTATTAATTTCTCCCAAATAATTACTGCAAGCTCTTTGCCAATCTTCACTGATTACCCACAATGACATAATCTCAGCATTAGTAAGAGGCACTACTATTTCAGCCGGGTCCATTCCTGATAATTGACGTAGTCTTATTCTACCTTTTACAATTAATTCAGATTATCTTTTCTATGTATGTCTTTAATTTTTTACTTTGTTTATGTGGTAAGAAAATCCATTCCATAATACTATCTTCCCGTTGCATAATAAGCCCTGTCAGAGAATGAGTTGATGGTAAAATGACCAAAATACAATCAAGTTGGGGATCAATTCGATCTATGTATGCATCTTGCAATCTTTGTTCTACCAACATTAATTCCTTTTCTGCCTCAGCAGTTAAACATCTTGGACTGTTTATATTTGAATCCCCTTGTAATGTTTGAAACAAATTACTTAACTCATGAGTACTTAAACCAAGGGTGGGCCTTAGCCAATTTATATCTCCCATTAATTTTTGAAAATCATTAAGAGTTTTCAATTGGTCTCTACGGATTTGTACCTTTTGCGATCTTATTCTCTGTTGACTTATTTTATAACCCAAATAGTTGATTGAATCTCCTCTTTGTATTTTTTCAGGAGCAATTTTTAACCCCCATAGTGGTAGAATTCTTTGCATTTCCTTAAATAAGTTCTCTAAAACAACTACATCAGAATCAGCCAACAAAATATCATCCATATAATGATAGATAATAGATCGAGGAAACTGCTTACGCATTATTTCTAATGGTTTTTGTACAAAATATAGACACAGAGTTGGACTATTCAACATTCCCTGCGGAAGTACATTCCAACAATACCTCTTGATTGGCCTACTGTTATTAAGAGTAGGTACAGAGAAGACAAACCTTTCCCTATCATTCTTATGTAATGGAATTGAGAAAAAGCAGTCTTTTAAATCAATTACTATTAAAGGCCATGACTTTGGTAACAGAGAAGGTAAAGGCATACCAGGCTGCAAAGGACCCATAGGTTGAATTACTCTATACACAGCTCTTAAATCTGTTACCATTCTCCATTTACCCGATTTCTTTTTTACCACAAACACAGGAGAATTCCATGGGCTGGTAGACTCTTCTATATGACGAGCCTCCAGCTGTTCTTTTACTAATTGCTCAAGAGCCTCCAATTTTTCCTTTGTTATGGGCCACTGCTCTTGCCACACTGATTTATTTGATAGCCATTTCAAGGGTAGGGCTGTTGGAATTTCAGCAGTGGCCCCTAGTATAAATTTGGAAACTCAATACCTGGGGTGTCCTGTGTTTGGACACTAGATATAGCTTGCAGTTGTTGAGTACTCACATCAATACCTTCCTCAAAAGTATCTATAATCTCAATGTCTAGGGTGTCCTGTGTTTGGACACTAGACATTGCTTGCAATTGTTTTTGAGTATGCATATCAATACCTTCCTCAAAAGCATCCACCATTTCATCATTTGTTATTTCTGGCATTGTAGGAATATTAATTTGAGTACCCCATTGTTGTAAGAGATCCCTTCCCCATAAATTTATGGGTACATCAGCCACATAAGGTCTCAACTTCCCTGTTTGCCCTTCTGGTCCCACACAGTTAAGCCATCGTACACTTTGTTTTACATGTGATAATTTACCAATTCCTATAAAATGTGTAGGAACCCTTTGAAGTGGCCAGTTTGAATTCCAAGACTCATGTGAAAGGACAGTGACATCCGCTCCTGTGTCAAGCAATCCTTCTATTTCAATACCATTCACTTGTATATTTAATTTTGGTCTCGTATCACTCACCCTTGTTTGCCAATACACATGTTTTCCACTATTTTCGACTGCTCCTGTTCTGTCTATTGGAACAACCTTGCCCTTGGTGTAAGGAAACAGCAGCAGTTGGGCAATTTTGTCCCCTGCATTAATTGTCATCTGTTTCCATATGGATGTCATAATTTTAATTTCTTCCTTGAAGTCTCCATCTATAATACCTGGATGAATAAAGAATCCTTGACAAGTTAATCCATTTTTTCCAAATATTAATCCTATTGTCCCTGATGGTAAAGGACCATAGATACCAATGGTTAACATATAACATTCATCTGTTTTGGATAATGTCTTAGATTGATCTGTGGTCAAATCTAAAACTGTAGTACCTTCAGTAGCCTGTAAAAGATCAGCAATAGTTAATTTTGTTCTTCCTGCCTGTCTGTTTCCCTCTGGTTGGATGATGGATGACGGTTCACATTGTTTTGGGGGGCCTGAACCGGTAGACCCCTCCCCTCGTTTCCTGGAAAGAGGTTACCTCTGACATCCGTTTCAGCTCTACAATCCCGGGACCAGTGTTTACCTTTTCCACAACGAGTACAAAATCCTGGAGACCTTAACCTTCTATTGCCATTAAAAGCCGTTCGTTCCCTTCTATTACCATGTTCTGCAGAGTCCAGGCACCTATCATTTCGAGTTCTGGAGGATTCAGCCTTACGATATCTTTGGAAATGACCAAGTTCACCATTTTTAAAACACTCATTAAGACCCCTAGCAACTGCTTGTGCTATGACATTAGTCTGATGCTCTTGAAAACCAATATCAGCTGTTTCTCTTATCCATTCATCTACTGGGGCTCCTCGCGATTTCAATGGCCTAATTGCCCTTTGACATTCAGCATTTGCATTTTCATATGCCAGGGATTTATCAAGTCCTGTCTGGCATCAGGGTTATCTACTTCTCTCTCCACAGCTGAAGTCAATCTCCCTAAAAAGTCTGAGAAGGTTTCCTGAGGACCTTGTATTATCTTGGTAAATGAAGTAAACCTTTTCCCAGCCTCAGCCACCATATCCCAGGCCCTCAGAGCTGCAACACGACATTGTTCGATGACAACATCTTCAAATTGAGTCTGTAACCGTATGTCAGCATAAGGTCCCTCACCAAGCATTTGGTGGGTTGTGACATTTATTCCCCTTGCCATATTTTGCTGCTCTAATTTTGTGGCTTCATGTCTCCACCATGACAACCATTGTAATTGCTGATATCAGTCCCTTCCAATCTTGGGGAATGACTCTGTTTTGTATAGCCCAATTATTTAGCAACTGTTTAATGAATGATGAGTGCATTCCATAAGAGACAATAGACTCCTTAAATCTTTTTAAATCCAAAATGTCTATTGGACGCCATGTTAATTCCTGATTGAGTTGACCGTTATTATCAGGCCTAATTTGAAACATAACTGGAAAAGCTGATGGTGATTGTGCAGTACCATGCAGCTCCTCTGGGGGCGCACTTGGTTCCACATTAGCACCATTACCTACCTGGTTTCCTACTGGCACACGCGGTGGCTTTTCTACTGGTACATGCGGCGACTGTGGAGACCTAGCTAGAAAAGAACTTGCCATTTTCTCAGTTCCAGTCACCTGCCCTGCCAGAATTTTCTTAAGCTGCTCAATCTGCCTTTCCATAATTTTTAATTGTGTAACAGACGTCTTCCTTATGACAAACCAATAAAATAAAAAAAAAGTAAACAGCACAAAACATTCGGTCTGATTGAAAAACAGTGTAGAGGTCAGCAGTAAACATTGCCATATTGTCAACAACTGGCATCATAGTTTCAAAATGTGTAGTTTTCTCTATAGTTTTGAAAATAAAATTACCCATAATGCCTTACCACGTTGAGCACCACCTGTAACCGAACTTTTAAATTATTATTTAACACTTATTTATTTATTACTAAATTCACTTATAACAAACACCAACAATTTCTTAACTATTAATCCTATAAATTCCTACAACCCCTTTAACCTATCCACTAAACCTATTGATAATTATAACAACTACTTTCATAACCTTTTGGAATGATATAGTCTCTGGGGCAGGTCCTCAGTCGTCAGGAACACAGTTTTTGTTGTAGATTCTTTAACGCACTTAGCAGTCCTTTTTCTAGATCTCTCAGATGCAGGTTCATCAGGGTAAGTTGGTTATTGCAGCCTCACCTTAAATAAGGCTTCATGCTTTCTTCTCTGTGGGAGACCCGCAGGCCAACTTACTTCTTTTGAATCAGGAACTCAGCTACTCTGCCTCAGTCCTTAAAGCCAGGTACAGTTTCCTTTAGGCCACTGATCGGACAGATCAAACCCCTCCTGGCAAAAGCTGAGCCACAGGGTCCAGTCCTTGGCCTTTTGGTGTCTTGCTCAGGCTTTCTTTGCTCACCGGCTTCTTTCTGCTTCAGGGAGAGAGCTGGCCATCAATGGCCAGTCCTTTTTTGCAGGACTCTTGGAGCTCTCTAGCATCAAGGGCCTCTTCTCCTTCTGGGCTCCATGCACTGTCCTTAAATAGGAGGAACTCTGTTTCAGCTTAATTTGGGCTCTGCCCACTTAGCAGCTGAAAATAATGTCAGGCCAGATACTTTGTTTCTTCAAGTCTATTGAGTCTTTCCTGTTTTTCCTGACTTCAACCTTGTTTTTCAGTCTATTAAGTCTTTCCTGTTTTTCCTGACTTCATGCTGATAATGCTCTGCATGCCCCGAATTAAGAGACAGTATCAGAAACTCCTATATGTTTTCTAAATCTAATTTAACCCCTACAATCGCCAGACTGATTTCCATAGTGGTTGTACAAGCTTGCACTCCCACCAGCAATGGAGAAGGGTTTCCCTTTCTCTACACCCTCGCCAGCATGTGCTGTCATATGAGCTTTTGATCTTAGCCATTCTGACAGGTGTGAGATGGAATCTCAGAGTCGTCTTCAGTTGCATTTCTCTGATGATTAAGGATGTTGATCATTTCTTCAAGTGTCTCTCAGCCATTAGGGATTCCCCCTTTGTGAATTCTCAGTATAGCTCTGTTACCCATTTTTTGATTGGATTATTTGGCAGAGGAGCTCATACTGAGTGAGCTAACCCAGACTCAGAAGGGTGCACATGGCATCTATTCACTTATAATCGGATTTTAACCATATAGTACAGGATAGCTATACTACAGCCAATGCACCAAAGGGAACATGACCATAGACTTTGTTTCCTGTCAATGAGACACTTTTCCCTGGTGGTACTGCCTTGTAGGCTCCCAGTGTATGAGGAGACTCTTGGCCCTCATATGATTGCTGAACTGGGGTGGGGGACTATTATGTAGGGACACTCCACTCCAAAGGAGTAGGATGGAAGGGGTAGGGTATAGAGAGTGGGAGGGAGGGACTGGGATAGGTGGAAAGAGGGCACTGTGATGGAGATGTAACCTGAAGTGATAAGTAAACATAAAAAAAGAAAAAATAATATAATCTGTATTTAGTAAGATTAATCAACAAAGTGAAGAAAAATGTGTTGCTCGTGGAATTATAAAATGGTAGGACACCCATGAGAATGGCTGGAAGTTTCTAGAAAATGATCTATAGAAAAGTGACCTCTAGGATTCCCATGGTGACCCCAGCAGTATCTAGGATTCCCATGTGACACCAGCAGGATCTAGGATTCCCATGTGACTCCAGCAGGATCTAGGATTCCCATGTGACTCCAGCAAGATCTAGGATTCCCATGTGACTCCAGCAGGATCTAGGATTCCCATGTGGCTCCAGACTCTTTTATTTGTGGCTTAACTCAGCTTCAAGTGCTTTGCCATAGCGATAGAGTAAAACAATGGGGAGGTTCTAAGGAATAATCGGTCATTTTATTAGCTTTTAAAAATCTGCATATAAATGCTTCATTCTACCCTCCCACTGAGGTATATTGATCATATTACAAAACTAGGACATCTTCATATAGATAATTCAAGATTGCCATGGCTAAGGTGCTTGCTACACAAGCATGAAGACAAATAGAGGCTTTTAAACATAGATAAGTTAGAAGGGAAAAAACAATTTTGATGCTCAGATCCTACATCAAAGCCAGATACCTCAGCACACATCTGTAATCACAGAACCTCTGGCAAAATGTGAGGTAGAGACTGGAAAATCTCTAAGCTCACAAGCCAGATCTCCTGGAGTATGTAGCAGAAAAACAAAAAGACTGCTTCGAACTAGGTGAAGAATAGGGATTGACACCCGTACATATGCCCATGGCAAATGCATGTCTCTCTCTTGTTCACACACACACCCACACACACACACACACACACACACACACACACACACACACACACCAAATTTCAAAACTTTGAGTTTCTACTGATTTTGTAGAACTCTAGACATTCCTAAGGAGCAATGCCTTCTCTTTCTATGGATGGCTGCTCTCCTCCTAATGCAGGTAATGTGGCTGACAGCAGTTGACTGTCCCACCCTTGAATAATTTCTACCCATTGACAAGGTGGCCCTCTCTCTTTCTCTCTTGTGGTTCCCTACCAGTCATTACATTGCACTGTCTACTCTGGGGGGAAGAAAATCTCCATCATTAAGACCTCAGACACTGTACTTACGAGGTACAAAGATGTCTCAAAGATATATTGGGAACATTAGTATTTTGTTCCTTGACTAGTGTATTGAGTCAAGGAAATGTACAGTGAAAACACAATGTGGCAATCTTTTAAATGACTCACAGATTTGCTGAACATCTGTTGGTTTTCGGTCAGAATTCATCATTTGATATCCTGGTGCAGTCTGTAATCTTTCTGGTGTTTTCATCAGAACTTGCTCACATGTTTCAACTAGGGAATCCCAAAGGAATTCTTTCCACCTGTGAAATAAAAAGCCATTCTCCTTTCAAAAAGAGTTTGAAACTTAGTGTTTTAACATTTCTATTCTTCATGAAAAGTTCCCGAGAGTCTCTGTTACCTGGTGGGGTTACTTAGAAACCCTGAGATTTAAAAACCATATTTAGGAAGTGGCGTTGGGTTTTTCTTAGGTAATAATTAATTATTAGCATGTGATAATAGCCATAATAATGGCATCTAATACTTGTTATATGCTTGCTGTGTGCCAGCTGACTCACCTCCATGTCTTATCTTACTCTTTACAAGAACCCAAACCTGGGTATGTGTGATATGTAGTTGGAACGTCTTCTATTATACGATGGCCATCAGTTGTGGATGCTTTGCCTCCTGTGGATAAACTGGACTCTTATTTCATTCTTCATTTCCACATCCACTGGTACTTTCTCAGACATGAGGCATGCTGGCTAGGACATCTGCATTATGACCTAGAGAAGACGGAGAAAAACCCATGGACCTGCAGGACCAACCCCACAACAGTAGAAACTGGAGAACGAAGGAGACAAATAATGGATCCTAGTACTATGGATGGATTTGACTCACAAGAGTGTCTCAAGGGTATTTGGCCCTGTGTTAGTTACAGTCACTACTACTGTGAAGAAACACCATGACTTAAAGCAAGTTGGAGAGGAAAGGGTTTATTTATCTTACACTTTCACATCCTAGTCCACTACTGAAGGAAGTCAGGACAGGAACTCAGGCAGGGCAGGAGATTGGAGGCAGGAGCTGATACAGAGATCATAGAGAGATGCTGCTCACTGGCTCCTTACTGAGTACTCCCAATGCCATCCTCAGCCTGCTTTCTTACAGAAGCCAGGACCACCATCCCAGCAAAGGCAATACCCACAATAGATTGACTGCCCTCCCACACCAACCACTAGTTAAGAATATGTGCTACAGGCTTCCTGCAGCCCAATCTTATGGAGGCATTTTTTCAATTGAGGTTCCCTCCTCTCAGATTACTATTACTTGTGTTAAGTTGACACAGAACTAGCCAGCACAGGCCCCAGTTGTCAACTGAAGCTGATGTTCATTTTTTTGATCAGAACTGGTTCTGGAAGTCATGTTCCATGTGGTCTAAACTTGCAGCTGAAGTACAACCGTTATTTGAGCCAGGAGCTGAGGAAGGCTGACCATCAGATGCCCTTTGATGGGCATAGATGGATTAATTCTATTTTAGTTTAAAATCTTGAGAGAAGAAAGTCTTTGAAATTTATGTGTCAAGTAAACTCTTCAAAAACAGTGGGGCAGGCCTTTGGGTGTCCTTAATCCCCTCCATCCTGAGCACAGGAAGCAAAGGGGACCTTCTCCCAACCCATGGCAGACCTCAGTAGTCTCACACTGGGTTTCAGGAGAACATGGCGTTAATTTCTAAGCAAGCATGGCTGTTAGAAATGTATGAATGTCCAGAAATATCCACAATAGAACACAACCCTGTGGGCTCCTTTCATTTTTCCTGTCTCCCCATGCAGCTCCCCAAACTTCAGAAGTACTTATGAAAATGTTCCTAATTCTCATGTGATATAATTCCCAAGGCTGGAAACAAAGATAGAAATATTATCATAACACAAATACTAATACTTGAAAACAACAACTCAAAGACCATCTGGAACTTACATCCTTGAATGCTCCAATAATTACAACTACTCTGACTGCATCTTGCTTGTGCTTCCAAATGTTCCTTCACGGAATTACCATATTTTATAGATACTATTCCAGTGGTGTTAAAGCAGACGCATAAGTGAAAATTCCAAACCTTTAAAGAATAAAAGAAGAATGTAGGATAGGAACATGAAGACATCCCTCTACCCACTAAGGTAGGTTTGCTTGGGATGAGGGAATGAATTCTCAGAGTTCCCAGAAAATTTGAGGAGCCTCCCATCCATAAAAGCTAAATGGTCCAGAGCACCAACCTTTATACTGCTGAAAATAATCCATCCTTAGTGCACTCTTATTAGTGCTACCTTTATCTCAGCTGTGAAGGGCTACTTGCACAGTGTTTTCACCCAGCCAGGAGCAGACTGGATACCAGACATTGATCTTAGATTGGAAAGTAGCGCTACAGCTCTGCATGATTGGTAACCTGAAGGTGTTGACTCTAAAATGAGAACATAGGTGTCTCTGTCACTGCTGCAATAATGCTCATGGTAACTCGTCTTTTCTGCCATATCTTTTATTTAACAAATAGCTTGAAACCAAATGGAATCTTTATTCCCATCACCATAGGCCATGAGCTGCTTGCTTTCATTTGCAGGAAAAGGAAATTTCCTTTAAATCAGTGAAAGGAAAATGGAAACCCAGTTTCTAAGTGAAGACTAGAGCTCAGATTAGGACTAGTCACTTGCCACATGATCATTTCTCAAACAAAACTCTCTTTACCTAGTATTCCCAAAACTTTTCTTCAGTGAAAAGGGGAGCGGGCATCATTTCTGCCTCTCTTGACTTCCCCTCTAAGCACTCAAGGCCAGGATGGAAGAGGATTGCAAATAAGGCTAAATACCATCTCTACCTAATTTGTTCTGTAGTTAGGAGACAGTAACAAAGGACCATAATATGAAAAAACTCAAACAGTTTCATTAGCACAGGCTGCTAATTAGCACCTCAGGTGAAAGAAACCCCAGGGGAAAATAACTCAAAGCGGTAAGTTAGAACTCTGGCATAAACAGATATTGAGCAAGGAACAATGGATTGGTGGGGAAATGAGAAGATTGATTGATTGGGAAATGAGAAAATAAAGTGATATTGGCTTCCAAGGGTGGGAAAGTGGGGAAGATAAATCAATAGGAGGAAACTGATCAGGTGAGGTGTTGTGTTTGCAGGTACCTCTGGAAAGAGTCTAGAGTTGTAGGAGCCCGGGATAACTCAATCAGTAAATAGCACCTTGTACAATCATGAGGGCCTGAGTCAATCTGCAGGAGCCTTGTAAAAAGCCTAGGATGCTGAACATTCCCATAATGCACCACCATAGAGGACCCCTGGGGCTTTCCGCCTAGCCTAGATGGCGTGCAGCCAGTTCTGGAAAGAGAACTTGTAGGAAGCAAGGTATATGTGTGGTGGCAGAGAGGTTGGCCTTTGGTACACACACACACACACACACACACACACACACACACACACACACACA
>CAJQZJ010032066.1:7971738-8033669 GCA_907164525.1 Lophiomys imhausi | reverse complement strand
CTGCTGCTCCTCCTCCTGCTGCTGCTGCTCCTCCTCCTGCTGCTGCTCCTCCTCCTGCTGCTGCTGCTGCTCCTCCTCCTACTGCTGCTGCTCCTCTTCCTCCTCCTCCTCCTCCTCCTCCTCCTCCTCCTCCTCCTCCTGCTGCTGCTGCTGCTGCTGCTCTTGCTCCCTCAAACTGCTGCTGGTTCATCCTGTTGCTGTGTTTCCTGGTTTGCTGTTCTTCTGGACTTCTGGATATTGCGACTACTGAGATCGGTATTGCCTCCAAAGAACCCAACAACCCTCATCAGCAGGAAGTAGTTCAAGAGACCTACATCCATTTCCTCTCTAACCTTCTTTCTCTCTCACCTAGTGTTGGCAGGTTGTAAGGAATAAGGGTTGGAAGGGAGGTAGTGGTATTAAGTATGGTAAAATAAGATAGAGTGTGCAATAAAATAAAATAAAAGCCACAAACTACAACAGATGAGTCTGATGCTCTGGATCTTCATTGCAGTGTTTTAGGGAGGAGAAAGACAGAGATGCTTGGCTAAGCTGCACACAAACTTCTCCATCCACAGAAGATGAAATAATAAGTGGTTAATGTTTAAAGGCATTAATATTTTAGATAACTTTATGTGATGCAGATAATTAACACTCCTAAGTTTTGTCTAGTTCCATACACTACCCAGGCTGCTCATGCACCCAGCTCTGTGGCAGTCTTCATCACAGGCTGGCAAACTCTGCTAGGCAATTCCTCCACTGCTCTGCACTTCACAAAGACTCAAGACAACCATGGGAATGTCTGCTGCCCAGGGCTCTGATGACCGTGCTTTATTTCTTGGAGTCTCAAGACTCTGATGTTAGTTCCTGGGCCCAGTTGAGTCTCTGGATATGGCAGAACCAATTAGCAAGTACCTGGATTGACTTCTCCCTATTTCATTCTTTAGAAGAGTTGGGTCTTAAATATACTTTCTCTGTTCTTAGCATGCCTAGTCAGCAAGACAACTGTCTCAAGTTCAATCCAATCCAGAGTTTCAAATTCAATTCTCCAGTGTCTAATGCTTTTTCTTTTCTTCTTTTCTCTCTGTGTATGTATCTTACATGAGCAAGTGTGTGTGTGTCCATATGTGTATGTGTGTGTATGTGCATCTCTCTCTCTCTCTCTCTCTCGTGAGTATGTGTGTGTTTGTGTGTGTGTGTGTGCGTGTGTACATGCATATGAAGGCCAAAGGACAAACCAGGGTTTAACTCCATAGTCACTACTTTTTTATTGTTGTTTTTTTTTTTTTTTTTGAGACACCGTCTCTCACTGGTGTGGAGCTCACCAATTAGACTAAGATGGTTGAACAGCAAGTCCCACACATATGTTTGTCTCTACCTCCCCAGTGCTAGAATTACAAATATGCACAACCTTGCCAGGGGTTTTTCTGTGGGTTCTGGGGGTCAAACTCATGTCCCTATGGCTGCAAGGCAAGAGCTCTACTATCTAAGCCATCTCTCTAAACATTTTAATGCTTTTTATGCCTTTTTCACGAAAGTAAAAAACCAAAGTTGGAAACACACATTTCTATGGCAATGTGAAAAAAAAAATACAAAAACCAAGTACATTCAAAGATCTCATTGTTTTCATTCAAGAGTTAATATTGGTTTTAAAACAAACAAGGATCTACAAGACAAGATAGAAAGAGTGTGCTTCAAGGAGCACCAGAAGGTGTGGGTGTTACCCAGTAGGAACTTGAGTGTTGGCAGTTTCATGCCAAAGCCCTGACCTGGCTTCTATGGTGACTATTACACCTTGCCTTCCTAAGAGAACAATTCTCCTTCACTCTGAGTGTTACTGCATCCATTAACACTTCACACTGAAAAGCCTGACTATGACAGAGCAATGCTGGAATCTCATCACACCCTGAACTCAGCCTTTCAGCCAGGGATCTGAAAACAGAGAATAATCTCCATGAGAACACAGGGTGAGGCTTTTAACTCTCTTAAGGACGAAAAGCAATTCACACGGGAAAGGGAAAGCTCCTTCTAGATGAGAAAAATGTCTTTTGCCTGCTGGTAATAAACAATTGTAAATGTCAGGCTCCATACCCCAAGGTTAGGAGTCATTGCTAGGGAAAAGTTAACGGCTGTGAAATGGTCTAAGCAGACATCTCCCCTCCTTTGAACCACTTTCCCCCACCGTGGCCACTTAAGCAGCCCCATCCCCAAAGGTGACTACCCTGTGGTCTTTCTAGACACAGATACAACACGCTTTTATTTTATGAGAACACAATAGGTGAAAAGGGCAGCCTGGTCCTTCTGGAGCTAGTGTCCAGAGGGCAGAGCACAGCGAGGCCCGTGGTTCAATCTAAAGGAGGCATTTTCTCAAATGAGGTTCCCCTTTCTCAGATGACACTAGTTTATGTCAAGTTAACAGCAACAACGAAAACATCATACTGTTCAACTAAGGCATGGTGCTCCTCAGAGGCCATTCATTTCCTGGGTTTTCTGCCTGCAAGTCTGTATTCATCAGTCTCCCCAAACAAACAACTCTCAGAGTACATGTAAGAAGGGATTTATTAGACTGACTTCCATCAGAAGTCATATTCTTTCATGGCTGCCTGCAGACTGGAGAATTGCGGAAATCGGCAGCTGCCAGCTAAAGAATCTGGAAGCTTCGGGATAAGAGGGACCAAGGATGTAGCTCCAGTCCAAGACTGGTGGCCTATGAGCCCCACACAAAGTCGATGTGACAAGAGCATGGCCTGAAGCTGAGGATCCAGAAGAGGCAGCACCAGAGAGCACACCTGTCCATGACAAGTTGAGCAGGTGCATACACTGTTTCCTGTTGCAATTCGAACCCTTACCGATTAGACGGTGCCATCATGAACAGGGTGGGTCCTTCCCATTAGATCACCGACCCACACTAATCCTCCCTGGAAACTTCCTCCCAGTCATAGCCACAAGTGTGCTTTGCCAATCTTCTAGGTGTCTCTTAATCTAGTCAGGCTGAAAAGCAAGATTAACTAACATACCACCTCAAACAACTTTCACAGGTACGTCCCAACTTACCCCAAAGCCTATTTATTTATTTATTTATTTATTTATTTATTTATTTATTTATTTATTTATTTATAATGATTATCTGTGGCCTTAGCATAGCTGGTGACACTAAAGTGTCCGTAACCAGAACCCACTCCTCTTGTATCCCAAGCACTGTGGAGCATTAAGAATCACTCACCCCAATTCCCAGTCATCCAGTCATATTACAATTTTCATTTAATTAACCTCTAAATCTCAGACAGTAGATAAAATAGGCTTAGTCTTTTTCCTATCAGCATTTGTACATCCCTTCACACAGTGACTCAGAAGACATGCATTTTACCCCAACACTCATGCCAAAGTTTTACCCCTCAGCAGCCCAGTCACACTCATTCAAATCAGACACTTTCCCAGCTCCAAACTGGTTACTGCAGTTCCCAATCAGAACCAATCAAATGCAGTCCTCATCTCTAAAGGAAACAACACCACGACTCCCTGGGAGGGGAGGGGAATGGTACATCAGGTCCACTGGACGTTAGGGAAGTACCATACCTCAGTAGTTAGAGTCAAGTGTCTAAATCAGACAAAGAGTGGGTGGCTCTGCCACATCATCATGGTATGAAAGTCGCTAAATATTCCATCTTTAGACCAGGTTCTTAGTCTGTAAAATGTAGACAATTAGTCATGCTGTACCGTAAAGCTCTTAGAAGTAGACATAGAGATGATACCTGTGGCATGTGGTACTTGCCAATATGGGCTTAGTGATCAATGGGTGTGTCGTTAATTTTGTTTTGATTTTTTAAATCAACTTTACACAAGCTAGGGTCATTTGTGAAGAGGGAACCTCAATTAAGAAAATGCCTCCATTAAGACTGGCCAGTAGGCAAATCTGTGGGGGCATTTTTTTGATTAATGATTGATGTGGGAAGTCTAAGACCACTGTGGGCAGTGCCACCCCTGGGCAAGTGGTCCTAGGGTGTATAAGAAAGCAAGATGATCAAGCCATGGGCAGCACACCAGTAAGTAGTACTCCTCTGTTGCTTCTGCTCCAGTCTTGCCTCCAGATTTCTGCCCTACTTGAGTTCCTGCTCTGCTGGAGTTTCTGCCTTGGCCTCTCTCAATGATGGACTATGAGTGGGATGTGTAAACCAAATAGACCCTTTCATCTCCAGGATGCTTTTGGTCATGGTGTTTATCACAGCAATGGAAAACAAACTAGGACAATGAGTGATTCAGCATGCATGCCTTTATAAGCTTCAGTCTTGATAGAGCATGAGTTCACACAGCCAGGACACAAGAAAATGCTTTCTCTGATGCTACAAGTGTCAGCTTATGTAATTTTCAAGTTCTTCATCACAAGAGCACTGGGCATCAAGGACTGAAGGCATCTTGAATGCCTCATTTGTTCCCATTGGCAGGTTCAAGTTAAATATTATCATTTCACACATAGATTAATGTGATGGCCCAGAAACTGTCCATGACTCTTCCAAGAGGTATTGAAGACAGAAAATCAGGCCTTTAATTACAAATCTAGTTAGGTTCTAGACCCAAAGCATCTGATCTAGCAGAAATACCTTCTTCAACCATGGCTCAGGGTTTAATTGATAAAATCAGATTTCTCCTCACCTTCCCTTACTAAAACTATTTTTTAATAGAAAAGGAGAAGTTCTTGGATAAGATTTTTTTGTCTTATACTCTTTCTAGCCCTACACAGTCCAATATAACTCACAGGATAATTGAAACGCAAGCATACAAATTGCTACCAAAAAGGAGCTACAAAGGCAGACTCCCTTCATGAAAACCGCCATGAGTATGAGGTTCTATGCTGGTTTGCACCTTATCTGAGAAGTGTGTTGTCTCACCGTCAGGGAATGCACCAGCTAAGTGTCGTCTCAAGCACAGCAGTGTCTTTAGATAAAGTTATTCAGACTTCTTGGCCCAACCGCTCCTATGCTTCTGCTCTCTGTGCAATATGAATAAGAGGGAGGACAAGCAAGCAGTTTCCAGGGATGGACAACTGTCTGACTTCTCACTTAATCTAGGAAGACTGGGAGCCGGTTGAAGATGCAGGTTTCCAGAAGTAGCCCCACAGCTCAATATGTGTGAATGAATGGAGGCTCACTGAACACTCAGGCAGAGAAAACCGGAGCAAACAACAAACACAATTCACGTAGTTCATCAAACTCTTACTTGAGTGCAACAAAAGCTTTCAGTGTCTGATAGGTCTTCTGTCGGAGATCAGTTTTCAGACAGAATTTGCTATCTTCCAGGTGTATAAAGCCACCTACAGAATCCAGGGCAGTTGCTTACTAGTTAGAGAAACAAGGTGCAGTTGGGTCTCATCTCAATAGTGAGAAACTGAACAGAGCAAGTCACTTCCATGTGATCTCTGTGTGTGAGAGACACATCTCCAAATGGATCTTTATTTTACCCCTCCACAGCTGTCAACAAACAGAAACCCACATAAAAAGAAAATCCAGGCATGAGCCCACCCACCAAGGATTCAGGAGCCCTCTTCATGGCTCTGAGTCAAAATTAAACTATGAGTCACATTCAAAAGTACCAATGTCTAGGTCTCATCTTGGTGAATACAGCCTGCCAAATGGAAGCTTCACATACTACCACCAATATGCTTTTGATAACCAGGCCAATTGGAACCTCTGCTTAAATGAGCCCCACATTTAAAACAACTTTTAAAAATGTAGACTTGATGGCGCCGGACGACCGGCGCCATCGAGCTGGGAACCTGGAGCCTCACTGGAAGGGACCATACCTGGTGCTCTAGACCACCCCCACTGCAATGAAGGTAGAGGGCATCTCTGCTTGGATCCACGCCTGGCACGTGAAAAAAAATCCTGAACCTCCTAAGGATGAGTGGAGATTAAAAAAGACTGTGGACCCTCTTACGCTACACCTGTGTCACAGGTGCTCTTCAGATGGGGAATGTCAACCCCCATGCCCCTCAAAAACTCACCTGGCAGGTGGCTTCCCAAACTGGGTAAGTCGTTCAGTCAATCTCTAAGGTAGCCCCCTCCCTTTCCTGAATTCTGCCAGCTAGCTGCAGGCCTGGAACAGTGGGATATTCCTGAGGCAGACCCCCAGAACCTCCCTGAGAGGGACCCTGGACGAAAACACCCTAAAGGGCTAGGAGCAAAGTTTGGTGTGGGAGGCCAGAGGGACGCTGTTGGCTGGCTCAACAAGATTTTTATGTCTGTCCAAGGAAAGGTAGGGAGAGAAGTGCAGCTAGGCAGTGTGGAGGATGTTGGCTCTGTTTAACTTCTGGACCCCCTTACTATGAGGGCATCACCGCGTTGGGTACTTTTAATAATGCCACCAACATGACACCTGCTCATGACATGAGAAGAACAAACTAACCCTAACTGAAGTATCAGGGAAAGGGACTTGTTTAGGAAACCCACCTGCTGCCTATAAACACTTATGCATTGAGACCCTGAGGTCTCCAAAGACTTCTGATACCAAATACTTATATCCTGGCATAGATAGATGGTGGGCCTGCAACACAGGATTAACTCCCTGTGTTGCCACTAATATCTTTAATGATACCAAAGATTACTGTATGTTAATACAGCTTATGCCTAGAGTACTCTATCTCCCCACAGATGCCTTTGTGGATGAGTTTGATTTCCGCCCTAAGCGATTTAAGAGAGAGCCTACTTCCCTGACTTTAGCTGTAATTTTAGGATCAGGTGTGGCACTGGAACAGCTGCCCTAGTGCAGGCCCCTCAGTAATTTCATCAATTAAGAGTAAGTGCCGTACAGATTTTAATGCTGAAACAATATCAAGGGTTACGGGGACAAGATAATAATAAATAAAATAAAACAGATGTATAGGTTCTAAGATTAGAACAACGGACAAAAAGGAGTGGGGAATGAAGGGAATGAAAATTATTAAAAGACCCCCTAAATTGGCAGTTGAGCCAGGCCAGCCGCCAGGTGGTTCCCGGAACTTAGCTGACCATAAAAGGGTAGAACCAAGAATGTAGGTCATATGGGTCATGAGCCCCGGGCTCCAGGAACTAGCTGGCCACAAAGCAGATGACTATCATGGGCCCCCAGGGTTTCAGGAACCACAAAGCCGATGGTGAAGTAAGATTAAATTCATTCCTGAGAAAAACAGGTGTAGGATGTTTCCTGCTGACTAACTAATGGGCTGGTACGTTCTACCTGCATTCCCCCTCACTCCCTTCAGTTATGGTAAACAATGGGCTGGTACATTCCACCTGTATTTCCCCTCCCCCCTTGGGTTGTGGTAAACAATGGGCTGGGCTGGTACTTTCCACTTGTATTTCCCCACACCCCTTTGGGTTGTAGTTTAAATACTCTACTCTCCCCCAAATTGTCATCGCTGCTCCTCTACCCTTGCGTGGGATACGAGCTGTGCCCTCAGTGCACTGAGCCACCCCCGAAATAAACCTCTTGCGATTGCATCAGATTGCATTAAAAAAATGTAAACTTGAGTGTACATGCATATGTGTCTATTTCTGGAAGAGAACCCATATCTTTCATCAAATCCTCAAGTGGTTTTGATAGCCTCAATGTAGCTGTCAATGTAAGCATTTAATAGAAGGTGTGCATTTCCTCCTACTTACTTAGTAAATGGGAGACTTTAACCTGAAAGGCACAAAAACAGTGGGTGCCATAGGCATTGAAGCGATTTTCACTAGTTATCCATAAGTCTTCAGTGTCTCAAGAAAGGAAGGAAGGATGCCACACTAGTCTGTACCATTGGCCCTGGATCTATGCAGTGCCCTGGGGAATGAACTATACCATGCTAGGAGTCCATTTTTGTCATCTGGCCTCCCTGTAATCCTTGAACTATTCTAAATGTGTTAACTCTAGTAACAATCTACAAAGCTATTAGCAACATTTTGAAGTAATGAACCATAATTGGCCAGAACTTAGTAACTGTCTACTTTCTTAATTTGCCTCCAGCCAGCTAAGTTAGGAGCAGCCAGAAGAAAGACAAATCTGCTCTGCTGTCCAACCACAGAGCACCACACTGCCATTAGCTGTGCTGGCCTCTCCATGCCAACAGCTTCCAGTCAGGACATGCATGCCTCTGTCTCTTCTTTCTACTACAAATCTTCCTCCTCATTTTTCTGCCTGCTTTTCATTTTCTACATAAAGGCAAATGAACATGGCCAACTCCCTTGCCACAAGCTCAGAATAAATAGACTTTGCTTTTCTCATTTGGATTTCTTCATTTACTTTCATAGTTCTCATTACAGACTCGCTCTTCATGGTTCCAGCAGCAGTGAGCACGGCCAACAGCTAAGCCCTGCAAATACAACCATACTCATCCACCAAAAGGGTGATACCTTTATCAGCTAACCTGGAAGAAAGTTTTCTCAGACAACTATAGTCTCTGCTATTTCAGTTATCAATTAGCTTCACACTGCCACAATGAAATACTAGAGGCAAACTTATAAAGAGAGACTTATTTAGCATTTTATTTGGGAATTTCAAGGACCAAGATTGGGCAGTCATATTTTGTGGCCTCTGGTAAGTGGGACACATCACGGTAGGATGTATCCAGGAACAAGCAAGTGATCATCCTTCAAATAAGAGCACGGCAGGATTGTTTTGTTGTTTTCAAAAGAATGCTCTGGACAGAACATAGGAGTTTGCACAGGAGATCCCATAACTTCTGAGAACATGACTCCAACATCCTAAAGGCCTACTATAAGCCTTTCATAACTTTTTATACTTTTCTTGGGTTATTATCATACCTTCTTGTTTAGTGTGAAGCAGGTGAGACAGAGAAATAAGAAATGTGAGAAAGGTTACATGGTTTGGTCATGATTGTATGGCCTTGCTGTGACTGTCCTTAAAGATCAAAGGATATCGAGGTCAATACCTTGCCAACTACTGTAGTCTAGGTATAGTCTGCCCCCAAAAGTTCACATACTATGGACCCCAATTTAATGGTATTGAAAGGTGGTGGGACCTTTAGGAAGGGACAGACAGATCATGACCACCTTGTGAAAGTTAATGCTGGTCACATTGGACAGAATAGGTCTCACAGGACTGGATTTGTTCCAAACAGAGTGTTTGTCTTCAGAGCAGCCTTCCTCCTCCTTACACCCACTCACACATGTGACACTGTTTGTACTCTCCAGCCACCAGAACTGTGAATCAAATCAGTCTTTCTTCTTTACATGTTATCTGGCATCCAACATTTAGTTATATTGGTGGACAGCAGTGGGCAGGACTAGGGCACCAGCCTACCTCTTAGTTATGGTTTGTCCCAAAGGAAAGACATTCTCTTCCCTGCTTATCTGCTTACCTCGGAAGTCTAGAATTCATTTATTTCCCAGCCTCTTGCTGATGCAGTTGAGTTGAGAAGGAACACTGCTGACTCCAGTTAAAGAATAATGTTATTTATAGCAATTTACACAAATGCCTTCTTCCGGCACAGAAGAAATAGCCAGCTAACCACCATAAATACCCTTTAAAAAAGATCACTAAGGCTATACAATTGCTTCACCCAAGCACCCCATCTTTTGACATAAAGGCAGCCATATTCCTAAGTCTTCATTCCCAACATATTACCTCATAGAAATCATCTTTCAGTGTACCATCAATCAATCTTGTGCCTTCTTGGCAAAGGATGAATTCAGGCAGATATTTGAAAACTCTGCAGTACTTCTATCAGCTCATGGACTCTGTTCACATTTCTCATCTGCATCTGTCTGTACTCACATTGTTACCGTTTAGTTCTAGACTCCCATGCACTGGGACCTCCACTCAACTTTCCAAGTCTCACTTTTCTTATAGATCAATCTGAGCTTTGGCAAGACTCCTGTCTTGTTCTTGATGTTAACACCAAAATCTATAGTGGTTTAAGTACTACAGCACATGTAAAAATTGAGTGGTAACAAAAGATATTACGAGATTACTTGGGTGAGTCCTAACTGTACAGTGTCTCACATTTTACCTATCTACCCTCAAGTGTTTCGTACACCCAAAGGATCATAACCAAAGTCATTACCGTACTTCAATTTACAGGAGAGTCCTTGCTGGGTCAATGCTCGAAAAATGTGACTCACCAACATGTTGCTTCCCTTTTTTCTTTTCTTTTTTGTTCTTTTGTTTTTTCTGCTTTTATGTCTTTTTGTCTTTCTTTCTTTCTCTCTGTCTGTCTTCCTGTCTTTCTGTCTTCCAGTCTGTCCGTCTGTCTTTTGCTGTAGCTCATGGTGACTTACCTCCATCTCTTCAACATATCCTACATTCCACAATCTACTTTTTGGGTTTTTTTTTTAATGCTAAAAGGAAGAATTTATTATGAGAAAACAGGTTAATCACAGATCTCGGGGGCATGAAGAGAAGCCATGGCTCTTTGTGAATTAGATTCCTGAGAAGAAAAACTACAGCAACAGGTAGAACTTGTCTGTCTCCCCTGTGGCTTCCCAAGTCTGCTGTATGCAAGGTGGTTTGTCCTCATATATGGTAGGTTTTCTGCCTAGATATATGTCAACCTGACGCAAGCTAAAGTCACCTGAGAGGTGGGAACATCAGTTAAGAAAACGCCTCCATAAGACTGAGCTGCAGGCAACCTTGTTGGGCATCTTTACATCAGTGACTGATGGGGGAGGGCCTAGTCCATTATGTGTGATGCTCTGTCTGGGCTGGTGGTCCTGGGTTCCATAAGAAAGCAGAGTAAGCAAGCCAGTAAGCGGCACTCCTCCATGGCCTCTGCATCAGCTCCTGCCTTCGGGTCCCTGCCTTGTTTGAATTCATGTCATGACTTCCCTTGATAACAAATAGTGATAATATTGTAAGCAAAACAAACCCATTCTTCCACAGGTTGCTTTGGTCATGGTGTTTCATCACAGCAATAGAAATTCTAACTAAAATAGTAGAACTGGCTTGTGGTTCCCACACTTTCCAGTCCCTTCTGGATTTCTAGTATAATACACATTTAATTATATTAAAAATAAATTTTCAGGCTTTCTCAAAAGTCCTAACAAATCTCTGATCACACAAATATATATATATATATATATTACTTTATTACTTGGTATAATACTCTAAATCTTCTCTCATATTTAGCTCTTATTAGTAAAAATAAAATCAACTTATTATTGAAAGTGTTTGCCCATATACACCTTGCAAGAGCTGAAATGGCAAAGAGGTGAGCACACCCTTTGCACATTTATAACATAACCACATAGAAAGTGTCTCATCAACCAAGACTGCTTTCTGCTAAAAAAATTTTTTAAAGGATTGACCTTTCATAAGTGAGTTCACCTTGGTTGTTAGAAAGTTGGTGGTCAGAAAAGTGAAAGTCATTAAAACATAACAATTTTTAAAAACAGTGGGACTGAGGAAATGTTTTGGTGGGTAAATAACTTGCCCACAGAAGTTTGATAACTGAAATTTGGATATATATATTCTATAAGATATCTATAACATATCTAGGTTCTATAAGGCACCAAATAAATGGCAGGTGGTGTGGTGCCTGCCTATAATCCCAATATATGCAGATGTAGACAAGGGATCACTGGCAAGCTTGTTAGCTGGACCAGCCAAATCAGTCAGCTGGATTCAAATGAGAAAGGCTGACAAAATATATATGGTGGAGAGAGATCACAGATTATACCTGATGTTTACCTCTGGCCTCCACATGTGCACACACATACACATGCATGCCACACATGTGAATGTGTGTATACACACATGCATACTCCATACACATACACAGCCCCCCCCAAAAAAAAAAGCTTCAAAAGCTGTCAAATGTGAGTTACCTAAAATGTCTAGGACATTGTTTGGGCAATGACAGTGTTTGCTCAATAAAGCATACACACAAATACACAGAAAATGACTTTTAGTACGCCCCTCACTTTGCTTCTGAACTTTCACCTTGACAATGAACTACATTTTTTCAGGGAAAATACTATGAAGATACTATTCATCCATCTCATAACAGAATAGTCAAAAACACAGTTTTCTAAGTGTAGCCAAAGTTACTTCTGAGCTGGCATGCCTGATTTTTGCTGTACCTTAGGGATTTAGTACATTAATTGTTGACCAGCATTTGCAAATGTTTCTGAAGAAGGTTAGATTTTATACATTTCAGATTTGAAAATTAATTGAAGTGTATCAACTCACCTACAACAGAGTAATTTTAAAACACATGATGAGGCTGGATAGATGGGTAAGGGCTTAAGAGCTCTGGTTGGGCTTCCAGAGGACTGAGGAGCACCCACATCCACCTTGGGAGGCTCACAACCACTGACAATTCCATCTCCAGGCTAGTCTTCTTTTAGCCTCCATGGGTAACCTCACACACATGTGCATACACATGTACGTACACACACATATACACATAATTTTTTTTAAAACATGAAAACAAAATAATGTAGTTAAGTTTCTAAAATCATTCTTTAAAAAAAAAAACATAATTTTGGTGAGAGTTTTTGTTTCTTAAAAAAGCCCAGTTATGTTATGTGAATGTGTTTTGGTTTTAATCCCAGGCGTGGAATTTGGGGCTGCTTCAGGTTTTCCACAGCTGTTAGCTATGATTGTCTCATGGTTTAGCCAGCTGCATATAGTTTAATTCTGAGGACTCTAGAGAGGGAAAATTCCAGAACCCAGAGGAAGAAGGAAAGAGACAGAGGAGTTTGGAAAAAGAGAAAGAAGGAAGAACTCAGAGAAAGAGAGGAAGAAGGGGTGCTCTGAAGAAGGAAGTGGCTGCTGCTCTCTGTTTACTGTTGCTGGTTTGCTGGACTATTCGATATTCTGATGATTGAGATTGGTATTACCCCAAAGAACCCAATGACCCTACAGCAGGAAGTAGTCAAAGAGACCCACGTCCCTTTCTCCTCTAACCTTTATTCTCTCCCACCTAGTGTTGGGGGTTAGAAGGAATAAGGGTTGAAGGGAAGTAAGAGGGTTAAGAACCCCAAATAAAATAGTAAAAAAACCAATGCCAATACATAATAATTGTTTAACAAGTCAATAGACCAAATTTGGTCCTGACCCAAAACTGATCAATCTCAAATGTAGTATTATAGCCTTGTTATCACATATGGCATTTTGCATTTATATCAAGATAAATGAAACTGTAAATTTAATTTTTAGTTGTTCTACCACTTTTTAAGTGAAGAGTGACCACACATGACCAATGGCCACATATGAAACCTAGAACATTCCCATCATGCCAACACAGAAAACTCATCCCTCAACACCTTTAAACTACGTTAAAGTTCTTTGCATAAGACTGGGGGTAATATTTTATTCCTTGAGCTGCACTCTTCTAGTCATTCTTAACACTTACTCAATGTGAATTATTTATTAAAACTGGGTAATGTGAAAACTTAATATTCTGCAAAAGAAGTTGTCATGATATGATTCTCAAGCAACATTGTCATTTTCACAAGTAATGGAGTATTAAAAAGCATGTGAAAATTTTATGTAGAAGACTTGATAATGGCAAACCAAAACTATCCATACACTGAAGAGTAAGAGGATGGTTTCCATGTATCTAAAAAAAACAAAAACAAAAAAACACCCCATGAGACTAAATGAACATATATTTTTAAACTATTTATTTCTTTTTGCATTAATATCTCCATCCACTTTCCAACCCACCAACCCAAGGTGTGGGAAAAAGCATTTAGTAGAGACAGAGGATGCAGACCTCTTTAGTCGTAGGTCCTTGGGGCTATTCATCAGGACTCCAGCAGACCAGCCGTACAGCGTACACCTGAGCAGGTATCAGGAGCCACTGGAACGCAGCAATCAGCAGAAGCGGCATGGCTACCTGGCTCTAGTACCAGCAGCAATGGTGATGGCAGTTTCTGCACCCCCGCTTGGGGCTTTGATCTTCAGCCCATCCTGAGCTGGGATCTGCAGAAAGTCTTGGCACCAGAAAGTTTTGGCAATAATTTTAGAGTATTTTGAAGTGAAGCAGCGATGACGAGTGTTGAGAAGCATTGCTGTTAGGGTCCAGAACTCACTGAAGAATCACTCCAGCCTCAAATAGTATGCAGCCAGCAATGAGTGTTTATTAACCCAGCATGCAGGGGTCACCAACTGAGGTAAAAAATGGCGACCCAGGACCAAGGCACATAGGCCTTTTAAAAGCATTAGGGGAATTCCTGGAAAGATTAGATGATTTTTAATATAATTGGAGCACTCAAACTAAAAACGCAGGTTCAAATAAGAAAATCACAGGGAGTCTTTAGCCAGTATTCATGAGTTTATCATAAGACAGGGAGGTATTCATCCAGCAGCCTACAGCCTTGAGCTTCAAACCAGCAGCCTTATCCTTTCTGCGGCCAGATAGCCAGCCTGCCTTTGCTTGTCTGTCTATTGTCTGTGACTTTTCCAGTGCAAAAATGCAGAAGTCTATCATGGAGTCACCCTAGCATCTCCCAGAAGTTAAGCCATTTTAGGGATCCAGAGTCCTTCAGAGGATCTTTAATTGGGGGTCCCCAACCCTGGGTCCTTTCAATGTCAAGCAAAGGCCCCCCACAACCAACGCATTTCCAGGGCCTCCATTTATACCCCATCAAAATACACACAAGGATGCTTTCCAATTGGCCAACCTCATGCCCTCCTCATCAGGTCCTTCCTGTTGACCAAGATCGCTCACTCTCCAAGGACTCCATCCATCAAAGGATGTAAGCATGTTCCCTGTATATGACAGTTTCTGTCTGGCAAGACCTCACATGCTCTTCCATCAGGATGTTTTTTATGCCCTCTCACAGGTCTGTTTTTCAGCAGTGGACAAAAAAAGCACTTCCACATGCCATACTTGAGACCAAAACAAAAAACACATTCATTCAACACAACCGTGTTTCTAGTGTTTCTAAAGAAATCTAAACTTCCACCACAACTAAAGTTCGAAACACAATTATTTTGAATATTTCTAAATTGATTTAAAAAAAAACAGGCAAGACAGAAAGACAGCTAATGCTCAATCTCTAGGAGATGCATCACTCAGAAGTACCTGCTAGTGACAGAACCATCTGAAAGGGGATTTATCTGAATGTCACTTCCCCATAGAGGGTGAAGGCAGCAGCTGTGTGGTCTGCTCCTAAAGTTTGGTATTGGTTGTCTTAAGACTCATGGGTAAGAACCGTATCTGTGTTACTGTGTGAATCACAACAAATACAAGGTCAGTCGTGAGTTCTTGGAGTTTGGATCCTGACTTAACAAGAAATTGAGACATGCCAACAACAGCAATTACAAACATGCTGTCATGATCAGAAAACAGGCTCATGTGTATAAAAGTGTGATGGAAGAATTAAAGAATTATTGATGACAGTGAAATCCCCAAGGTACATGACATGCACGCCCTTCTGACCAGTTAGGCTATGCAATGTGGCCCCATCCTGACCAAACAGTCTGTCAAGATTCCTTCACATTATCAAAACTTTCCCCCTTACTGGAATCAATCAGTCAATCCAATGATCTAGAAGGATTACAATTATTTGTCTTGTGTAGAAAGGACATATTTATTCCTAAATCTTATTGAGTTTCAGGATTAATCCAATCTATACTGAACACTGAACATGATGAGGATGAGAGGAGTTTTAGTGACATTAAACAACCCAAAGATACTATTTTACACTTCTGTAGATGAGGAATCCCACCTAGATTCCACTGGGTGAAGGTCATCACATTTTGGCGGGGTGTGTTTGTTTCCTTTGGAAAGCTCCAGGGAAGAATGTATATTCTTGCTTTTTTTCAGTTTCTAGGGGACCCCCAGCATTCTGTGTCTCCTGTTCCATCTCCAAAGTCAACAGCACAAGGCTGAGTCCCTCTCACTCTTTCAGGTTCTCTCACCTGCTCCCCTTTCTACTTTTAAAAATCTTTGTATTCCATTGAGCTCACTCAGACAACTCAGAACTTCCTTGTTATAAGAATGTTTTGAGGACATAGCATCATGATGGTTTTGTTTTATTTTTGTTTTTGTTTTTTTTCTCTTACCTCTGACTCACACAAGCTTGCACACCTCTTAGGCAAACTTAATGCTCGCCTATAATTCCTTTTGCACATCCCAAGAAAAGCAGAGAGAACAAAGGCCTGAGAGAAACAGTTCAGATTCAGCCACTCGCTAAGAATCTCCCCAGCAGCCCATGGAATGCAAATACAGAAGCAGCTGGTCACAGCAGAAGCAATACGTACTTATACCCTCAAAAACCTGTAACCACCCCCAAGAGAAGTGGGGATCAAGAGTCTGAGAGCAAGGCAGTTTGCATATTGATTTTGAAGTCCACACCACACCAAGAGATGAAAGAAATGTGGTGTTCAGTTAAACTTAGCACAGAGGGGGCCAACAGCCTCATTCCAGGCTGCATAATTCCATAATTAAAGATCAGGGGTGGCCACAATAAATCGCATGACATTAATCAAGTCTTTAAAATGCCAGTGTACAAATCAATCTTTCTCATTTCAAAGAAACTTTGACAACTTCCAAAAGGCATCATCTCATGCAAATGGCATGCTATATTATAACTGTTTAATTAACTTTGGTATCAAAAGGCAGATGTGGCTCCAGCGGGAGTCCTGATATCTCACACGGAGACAGCTGCCTGCACGTGATCATGGCTCCACTCACCATGCCATGGCCACCCACCCTGTCCCCCAGCAAGCTCCATCCATTCTCCAGATCTGCTTCACTTTCAGAAAGATGAGAGCATCCTCGCAGGGGCTTGATGAGGTCTGATGAGGTTTCTGGAGACACTTTGAAGATGAAGGCAGTGAGCATCTCTCAAACAACAAGTAAGGTGTGCATGTGTGTGCATGCGTGTGTGTGTGTGTGTGTGTGTGTGTGTGTGTGTGTGTGTGTGTGTGCATACATATGAATGTGTTTAAACACTATTTGATGTTAATATTGATTGTCAACTACAGGATTCAGAACTATCTACCAGACCAGCCTCTGGGCATGCCTGTGAGAGTCTATATAGGTTAGGCTAACCGCAGTGGAAGACTAGTCTTAACTATGGGTCGTACCATTCCACAGACTGAGGTCCTAAACTGAACAGAAAAGGAAACCATGAGCTGAGCACTAGTGGTCAATCTTTCTCTGCTTGTAGACTTCAGGACCAATGGGCCAGCTGCCTCGAGCTCCTGCTGTGATAGATGTACCCTTAAACTGTGAGCCCCAAATCTTTAATTACTTAAGTTTATTTTATCGGATATTTTGTTCCATTCTTGAACACCAGACTTATTTGTGAAAGACATTTTCTGTCGTGGCTTTTATTAGCTCTATAGAATTCTAAAGGGAAAAGAAATGGCCCAATTCCACCTGTAAAAATCACCTGGCCCACAAAAGTATCTCATGCTTGACTAGGTAAATATGATAGCTGAAAATTTTTAGTTCACCAAGAGGGAAATATATGATGCATTAATGAATTTCTAAAACAAAAACTACTGACAATGGTGAATGAGTAATATGTAGAAATAGAAATTTCTACATTTGTATGTGTATGTGTAAAAAACACACGATCTTCACATGAGAGAAATGGATGAGCAGCTTCCACAATGTAATCAGGGTGTTTACTGGAAGTGGAGGTAGATACATGTTAGCTTGGATTAATTTACACAAATGTATCATTTTTACACAAAATAATCCACAGAGAAAAATGTCCTAACTTCCAACATTTTCAGTGCAAGTACCAAGGGGATAAGCAGGACTCAGGCTGAATTTTCCTTGAGCAATCATGGGCTGGGCATGAAAGAGGCCCTGGGAGGTCAGAGCATCCATCTCTGGTCAGGCTGGATTTTTAAAGGGCGTAGGAATAAAGAGCTCAGTCAAAATCATCCATTCACTTTCCTCTCTAAGGTTGAGAATGTAGTTCAGCAGCAGAGTGCTTGCCAAACATGCAAGATGCTCTAGGTTCAATCCCCCGTGTCAAAGGAAGAAAAGAGAGAACTTTTACTTTCTTTAGGACCTTAGGTAGAGAGTTTAGAACTAATTATATCCCTGAGCCGGAGGCATATAACAATCATTTTATGTAGGGATGAGCTCTTGATCGCTTTTGCTCTCCTGTCCCCAACCCACATCCCTATTTCTTCCTCTCCACGGGCTCCTTTTGCTGTGTTGGATATGTATCTTTGGATAACTTTATGGATATATGCAAATTTTCATTTGCATGAATGAGTCTGTTCTATTTTTAACTCAAAACTCTCCAAAGAAGATGCCCCAGTTGCTATTTCAAATACTGCAGGAAAGTTTTATCCATTTCAACAGAACAGAGTGTAATGCAGAGAAGAGAAAAGCAAAGGGAGAGGCTGCACTCTATACTCAGCTCTGCCTGGTCCTGGGCACCTTTACTGGCAGCAAGCTCATGCTAGACATGGAGGCAACAGTGAGCAGCAGTGGAGAATGAGAGAGAGAGTCACAGTGAGAAGCCTGCCCATGACCCAAGCACGTAAGTTAACAAGAGGACTTGTCACAGAACTTCATCTTGTACCTTGTTCCTTCTTTTTGCATTTATTACATTTTTAGTATCCACAGAATTCACACTACTTACTCTCTCACCTTCTTTATCTAAATAATATTCAACTCTAAAGACTGAGGTCATAATTAAGCAGGAAAACTACAAGAATGGTATTCTCATACCCCAGGACCAAGGCCAAAGCTTTCTCATTAAACCAGCTATTGTGGAAATTATAAAATAGAAATGTAAATAGTATGTGAAGTTTATGGGGTTTTTTTCCCTTATGCCTGGAGGACAGCTAAACCAAGACAAGTCAGTGGGCTTCTGAGGTTTGGCGTGAACTATTCACATGTCCTCAGGAACTGGAAGTCTTTGGAATGACATGTGACAGCTGGACACATCCCCATGGTTGCTGAGAGCTACATGCCTAAGGACCTCCTACACAATGTAATTCTGATGCAGCTAAGCCTGGGATCTTGCTCAGAACAGTTGCTTCAAACAATATCAGGGTTCAGATGTTTGCAAAGAGCCAGAAAAACAGACTTGGCTTCTGAGATCACTCCTACACAGCTCAGCGTGTCAATTTGTGGCTATTTCCTTTGTCTTCAGGTATGTGTCCTTGTTTTTATGCCCTCAAAATTCATCCTCTAAATACATTACACTCCCCCCAAAAAAATCTGTTAGGTACTCAGTGTTCTCATTTTTTAAACTGATCTGTCAATTTCTGAGAAAGGGGTGTTAAAATCTCTCACTATGATGTAGATTTTCAATTTATCCTTGCACTTTTATGTCAAAGCTATGATGGAAATTGCTTTGATTCTCCACCTTCTGTGAAGGCCATTAATACATCACATCTTTCCTTTTTCCTTCCTTAATGATTTTAGACTTGAGTTATATCTTGTCAGTTGATCATTTGTTGTTCCTGTCTCCTTGTTATTAACATTTGCCTGGTATATAATTACCTATTCCTTTATTTTCAACCTCTCTGCATCATTTGGTTTTATATTTGCCTCTTTTAAGCACTGTATGACTGGATGTTTAAAATTCAACCTGAGAACTGTATCCCTCACATAGATTGTGATTCCTGACATGTCTTCTACTTTCTGCTGTTCTGCTTGGTTTTCAGTGTATTATTCACCCTTTCATTTTTTTTCTCTTTTCCCGTCTGCTTTTAAATTTTTTATTCTATTTTTCTTCTCTGGCTACTTGGAAATTACACCTATTATTTCTATTATTTAAATAGTTTCTTTGTAATTTTAACATAACCCGCTTAAAGATGTATTTTAAGGTGAGAATTAATTTGCATGTTTGTTCAAGAAAATGATCAATGCCTCCTGCCTACACTGTGTGACATGGTTTCCTAGAGTGAGGATTCCAGAGTGGGAAACTCAAGAATATCTCGGAATTTCCATCCTGGTAAGAGACACAAGACAATAACTCTAGCTCCAAGTGCTCAAGGCACAGCAAGCATCCCGGTGAGTGAGAGGAAGGAAAGATGGTGGGCTGTGAGGTCAGGGAGGCAAAGAGAGCCTCTGACCTCACAAGAACAGCTTAGGTGAGAGTGACGGGTCTGGTTTCTGCACTCAGTGGGTTGGGAATTAATGGAGGGTTCCCATCAAAGGAGAGAAATAACCTCACTTGGGTTTATGTGAGAATACATGGCTGCAGGGTTGAGACTCTAACAGCAGTCTTTGACTAATGACCAGGTTTCTAAGAGTGAATGCCAAGTTATGCTATCAGGTCATAGAATAAGGCCAGTAATTGACTACTGGATTTTCTATTGTCACCAATGTGCCTCATAAAAGTAGTTTCAATGGAGACAAAAACCTATTAGGGATTGGAGTCAGGAAGAAGAGGAGGAGAAAGAAGATAAGGAAGAGGAGAAGGAGGAGAGGGAGGAGGAGGTGGTGGAGAGAGAGAAACTGTAGGTGACTACAAACAACACTTTGAATTTTGCTGCAAACAAGAGCAGAAAAGGGTGATCTTTAGTGGCCCTTAGTCAGGCCAGGGGAGATATTTCTAAGATAGAAAAAGTAATATCATTACATGTTGATGACAAACATCCATGTAAAAAGAAATAACTGGCTTTTGCAGAAGACAAAGGAGAGAACTCATGGGGAGAGACCTAGATCACTCAGGCACATTCTATTACTACTTCAATGTATTTGATGGAGAAACCAGATTATCTATAGTACAAAGTTCCCACATTCTGGATATTTCCCATTGCATATCCATAGTGTGGTAGCCTAGATATAATGTTTAACAGGAAAGTTCTTTCCTCAAATAAAATACCATATGAAAGCAAAGTAAATGAAGCTCAAAAAAGGCATGACATGGGATCAGCTGTGAAAGTCTGAACAAGACCAAGAACCAGGGTGGACAACCCACCTGAAGGTCCCAACTGAAAACCAGCAGAGAAACCAGACTTCCTTTTCACAGTGAGCCTTTGTGATGACATTGGTCCTCACCTCGTGGCAAGGACTCTGGAGCTCTGAAGGTCATCCGAAGGGCAACTGCTACCATGATGTTAACTGGGATATTCTCTAAACAATGTTCTCAGCTATTTAGGTATTGATACTAGTCACAGACATCAGGGCACTTTAGAAACCCTTTGGCCAAAATTGGAATGTTCCTGCACTTAGCATTCACTTTCTTTAATGATTAAAGTGCTGTGTGTGCCCCATATGCCTGTGCAAGATAGAGTCACAAGCTGTGGCCTCCAATCTAAACAAAACTGCCTGGACCACAGGAAGGTCAGGCATGGCCTCTTCAGATAGTTCTCACTAACTCTAATATGGCTAACCATCCTGCAGAGCCCCCAAATTATAATTAAAATTGCAAAAGGGTGCTTTTCTTTCTTATTGTCCATTCCACATTGGATACAGAAAGCATTTCACTGTGTCCCTGATGAGAGAGCGTATGGGTTCAGTGGGAGCAAAGCTTCCGGCTTTATTAGGAGAGTAATGAAACCAAAGGGAGTCAAGCATGTCAGTAAAAAGAGAAAGACAATTTATCAAGAACACCCTGTGCAAAAGCAAAGACTGTTGTTTTAGGAGTATGGATCTTTTGTCTCCTTCTTCAGGTTTATATTAATTGCTAATGTGCAATCAGGAGTTGTTATTTACACACTCTCACATTAAGAAGCAGAATATTCATAAATATTTACCAGATTGTTGTATGTGGCTTGTAAATTTCTTCTCTCTCCATAAATTATGAACATGTGTGATTCATTGCCAGGAGAGAAAATGTAAGAAGACAACAAACAAAATGGAAATTGAAATGACAGGCCCCACTTTGGTGGTCCTCTAGCCCCACTAGATTCTGGAAGGCAATCCACATATCCACATATCCTCAGCCCATTGTGAGGTAAGCTGCCTTGGGGATTTCACAGTGATAAAGGCTCCGATAATCAGCCATTAAGCACTGTTCTCATGGGCAGAGGGCCACATTTGCTAGCTTTTTCTCTGATGTGGAATTCTTCACATCATCTATCTCATGCTCAACTCATTTTTATTGTCCAAAATAAAAAAAATGAATCTCAAGTAAGAAACAATAACCAAATAATCAAGGGCATTCTTATCTATAAAGATGTACCACCTGCTGCATACCCTGAGAGGCTGAAAAAGACGTAATGCTTACTGCCAGCACCGCAGTGTTCCAAATACCACAAAAATGCGTTATTGGCTTTCCCACATGGTATTCCACATCTTCGAGCCTCTTGCTAACATTCACAAAGTGAGAGTTGCTGCTCAGCCTAAAACTTTAGAACCTCTGGAAAAAACTGACTTTCTATATCACCCCCTCTCTCTTCACACACAATCTGTTTCACTCTGCAAAGCCAATGAGTTTGTGATCACATCCTACATGCAATTTACTACTTTCATAAGTAGAGAAACTTCAAAGATTAAGTGAAGTTCCATATTCATGTATTATTTCTTGATCTCTTGCAACAATGGAATGCCCTGTGTTGGTCACTGAGACTATAAAGATCATTTAGGCCTTTTAAGACGCTCTTGTTTTTCTAGTAGTAGTACAGCTAACAGGCAAAATCCTGACCACACCTAATCCTGGCAAAGATGTGGAGCCATAGAAATCCTCTCCAATTGCTGGTAAAAATTCAATGGTACAACCATCTTGGAAACAGTCGGCAGTTTGGCAATGAATTTGTCCCATGGTTGACACACAATGATGGAAAGGGCAAAGGAAAGGAGGAGAGAGGAAAGTCACGTAAAGAGGGAAAGAAGATCTGGACAGTGGCAAAGAAGTAGATTAAGAGAGACAAGAATCTACTTTATATTCAGTGACTGTCACAGGATAAATAGGATCTAAAGGTGCCCGAGTCCAGCTCTGGATTCAGGGCAGGGCCTGAAGATGACTGGATACAAGAGTAGCAAGGGAGGAGTGTGTCAGGCAAGGGGAATCAGGGAGCTTTAAATCCTGACGACTGGCAGTTAGAACGCTTCTTTATTTATACAGAACTCAGTAGGCAGGGGCAGATTCATGCTGTTCCGAAACACACATCATATCATTTTTATCCCTGGACATGTGTTTTAACTTCCTCTTGGTCATAAGTTTAGTCATCATTGATAAACCATGACAGAACAGAGTTATCTTTTACAATAAATTTCCCTCATCAACCCCACAACCCAACTTTTAACAATTTAGAGGGGTATTTTGCCAAAGCATGACAGCCTGTCCTCAGGCTGGTAGCTCTTGCAGCTTCAAGGGCATTAGATAGAAGAAAGATCTCCAAGCCAGCCTGGGCAGATTGTCATGTCCCAGGCAGTGTATTATTAACTTTTAATAGTCAGAGTGCCAATTGTCATTAGGCCCAGGAAAAGTCTTCAGGCCAAAGCTGCTGCAGTTATTATTCGATTTCTGCCATAATACCGTGTTTATATTTTATATATTTGCAGAATGTATTTATATGTCTAATCTTGGTATTCTTTTATTATTTGGTCATATAACACCATAGTGGCCCTATGCAAATTAACTTTTCTAGGAAAGGGGGGGCTTAATAGTTTATTCTTTTATCATTTATCCATACCATTCTTTGTCCATCAGTAGTAGCAAGAGGTTTTTTATTTGATCTACTGTCAACTTCTCCCAGCCCACCGAATCTCATTTACCCTTTTAAGTTTATTTTATTCTGATTATCTTGTTCCTGAGTAAGTGCAGGGGCAGATGTTCCGCAAGTATCTATGAGTCAGTGCATCATAAAGAGGTCTCTAGAACTTTTATTTGAGTCACAACCTCCAGGGCATTAGGAAGATCTTCAAGTAGGGCCATATAAGGATAACTCCCTAAAAGTGGGAGGGGTATTGTCAGGACATTCCTGGGAAACTTAGAAGCAGTAATCCTGGGAGAAGTCATAAATGATTCATAAGAAAATTTCCATCAATACAATATTCTCAAGTTGTGCAAATAATAAGAGCTCTGCCCAAGTATACAACATGTGGAGACCAAGACCAAGAGTTGAAGGACAGCGCCACAGCGATTGTATCACTCAGCCCAGCTTTGCTGGAGCTTTGTCAAACAACTGTTCTGGCTTTATGATTTTCACTGTTCCCATTAGATACAGCTGTGCCAAAACTGTCCAAGTTCAGAGTCTCAGAAAATGTCACATCTGAAATGATTTGAAACACTGGAGTAAGCTAAGCAAATACAGTGGTCAGCCTAGGTGCTTTTCTGAGCACTCAGTTCATCCAGACTCACTTGCAGCTAGGCATAGGTGACTGAGTTTGGATACAAAGGACAGCAGGTAGAAGAACACATTACCACCCTTGTTTGCTCAGGCATTTCCTGCTTTTCGTTAAAAAAAAAAGTCCCATTTCCAGGAAAACTCTGCAATACTCCAAAATCCTGGTCTTTGGTAATGAGTGCAGAATTTGGGTAGATATTACATACCTCAGATAATAAAATCTGGTGCTAAAAAACACAGTTTTTAGCATAAAATCAAAGTGATGAGGGTTATCAGACTTCAATAGCTTTTAAACTGCTTCTTTTCCTAACTCCTTGACAAGTCGATCCGTGGTCCACAGTAACATCATCAGTCTTCATATGATTTCAAGTAAGATGAACTGGGTAACGAATGTGAGCTCTTGCCTAGATGTTGTATTGGATCTGTATGAAGATGGTACTGGTTTAATTTTTCACACTGTGTTAATATTCAATGCAACATTTAACTAGAATCAGCTAGCCCTGTTGTTGGAAACCATATTTCCTAAGAATTGGGGCAATGAACTGGTTACAATGCCTACCAAAAAGATCTAGGCATCACGAAAAACAGAAGGCCAGGATGACAGTTTTCATAGCAGTTGGGAACACTCACACATGATTAGTGCATCAAACAATAGGACAGCAGTACAGTCATGGTCTGGACTCAGCTTGAGGCTGCACCTGGGGGGAGGAGGCAGCATACAGGCTTGGAGAGTGAGTCTCAATAAATAAGCTTCTTTGTCTCTCCAAAATCAATAGAGGAAGGGAAGCCTCACTGCACACTTCTCTTGTGCCCTGTGAAACCAGGCACAGTCGAATTTCCTTATTCTGAGCTGCAGCCACAATGTTCTATTCCTGGGCTGTCCCAAAGCAACCTTGTAGACTCAACGGTAAGGACATTTGAGGAGAGCTGAAAACTAATTCTAAGTCTCACAGCTGACCATGCCTAGGAAATGAAATCCTATTACTTAGTACATCACTTGGGAAGAAGTGCAAAGGCTTATGGCCTTCTCTTGCTTCCTGTGTACAGATGAAATGTGGCTCACGAAAGAGCAGGCTGGAGGTTCCCTGCTCCCTGTGCTGCCCTTCTGGTGTTCCAAGAACAAGAACAACAAACACTTAGCTCAGGGGATCTTTTCTTCACTCATTTTAGTAGAGCGGGCTTAGTTAATGACTGGAAGCAGTGACATCAGTGACCGTGAGCTGCGATAGCAGAGGTAGTGTCAGTGGGAACTCAGTCAGTGGCAGGCAGCAGTGTCAATAGTGGCAGAAGGTACATTGAGAGAGAAACTTAGATGATGCACATAGAGAATAGATGACATAGATGTAGATAAAGATGATAGAGATAGAAATAGACATACATATAGATACAGATATAGGGTAACAATGGCAGGCATAGTAGCCACAAGGGACAACAGAGTCCTCAAAAATGGCCAAAGCAAAAGCAACCAGGAATGATGGAAGTAAAAAGAAGGTTAAAAAAAAAAAGGATAGTGGCATGCCGAAGTTGGACACACAGAAAAGACTACAACAGGAAATAGGAACTGTAGCTTCTACTCATTAGAAGAGCCCCAGGAGCTGCTGCTGCTGCTGCTTAGGATCCAGGGTTTCTGACACCTGGGCCCAGAAACTGTAACACCAGCCACATCTAGAGGCCTGGAGATCCCAGCCACCCAGGTCTCCACAAGCCTGCCTGCTACTGTCCATGATGTTCTAGTTCCATTGCTTGTTTCTCTCAGAAACCAAGGATTGCAGAGTCTGCCAACCACTAGCACAGGAAGACTTTCTCCTCAGCTACTCACAGTTTCTGAGTAAGGCAGGAGGACCTTGGTCACCTGAGTGATAATTCCTGGATCCTTGAAATACTATGTGGGTCAGAACACTCCCAGCAGCCTGCTGCAGACAGGGTAATGGGTAATGGGTTGAGGTGCTCATACTCGGCGGGTCCCTGCTGGTCAGCCTGCCTAGGGAGGAGAGTAGTCTAGCTCTGTGTCTCGTTATAGCCTGAACAGAGAAAACCACAACATGAACATGGAGGATGTAAAATAAATAAATAAAAAAGAAAGAAAGAAAAAGAAAAAGAAAAAGAAAGAAAAGAAAACCTCAGTTCCATGAAGGAAGGGAACATGATATTCTCCCTTGGAGGAGAGTATTCTCCCTCCCTTCTATAGAGCAGTTTGGGATACAGGAGAACTGATAGAGCTAAACAATTTCTTTTTATTTCTATCATTTTAGAACACTTGTGCAGTCTCAGATCTAAGACTGTGAGTGCATGCCCAATACCCAGTTCTTCAGGGATTATGGGGACATTTAGTAGTAAGCTCAATCTGGCCAAGGCTACAGTAGGATATTCACATTTAGGGAAGATCCACACCTTCTAGGGACAAAAGCAATGGTCATTCTGAATCCTCAGTCTCCTCCATCCCAACTTCCGTGAAGCCATGCTGTCACAGACCTGCAGAATGGATGAATGAGTGGACTCCTTCCTAGCACCATTAAAAATGAATGTGCCTGGGGATGAGGAATTGTATGATCATGGCAGACAAACATGGCATGGGACTGAAGGAACCAAGAGGGAGGAGAAAAACTTGTAAGGGATTGGTGTGTTGGGGGCGGGGGGAGTGCAGTTTCATGTGGCCATCTGCCTCACAGCTGCCAGCCATTTCTGTTTGATTAAGTAAAGGCTTCACAGAAAGGAGTCCAGTATATTCAGTTTTACCGCTCAGTAGTTATCTTAAAGGCATAACTAACAACAAGCATGAAAAGATGGAGAATACACACACATTTTAATAAACAAATAAAGCCAAGACAAGGAAAAGGCTACAAACTCTATGATTTCCACAATATGACATCCTTTAAGAAAGAAAGGTTGGGGACCATAAAAAGATCAGTGCTTCAGGGTCTGAGAGAGGTAGGTATGGGTATGTGGAACACAGAGAATCCTGTGAAGGACACCATAAGGTACACACAACATTATACATTTTCCAGTCTGCAAAATGCACAGGACTAAGAATGAGCCCTCACAGAAACCATGGGCTTGGGCGGCGATGTGGTATCAAGGAAGAAAGGCCTGTTATAACTGATGGAACATTCTGGAGTTTGGAGTTTGGGGATATTGATAGTTTAGAGCCTGGGAGTGAGCAGAGGCAGAAGATACATGAAAAACCTCTGTACCTTCCTTCCAATTTTGCTGTGGATCAAAAACCATTCTGAAAAGTCAATTCAACCCTCTAAAACACAAAATGCTTTATAGCCCTGAATGTTTTATAACATTAATGCAAATGTAACAGCTACATATATACATTTTCATATAAACTAAAAATTTATGCAAATGCAATTCTCTATATAGGATATGTACAACATTTACTTTCTAAAAGATCACCATTAAATGAGGTTGCTTTCAGTTCTTTGACTTTGTTTTCTCTTTTTCATCTTTCATTCTCTAAAACCAACATTGTGAAGTCCATACCCAATGTTCATATGGATTCCATACTTGGAAGTGCATATTTTATTTCCAAGCCTGCTCACGTTTTAGTATGTTTATGATGTCCATTGCTTTTCATAGTTTTTGTGCAGCTCTAAATCCATATTTTATAGCACAATGCAATTAAATCTTCTTCAACAGATACAGTTCAGCAACATCCACAGGGCCAAGAAGAGATGTCCCGACTCATAGGTGATAAAAATTCACGGTAAAGCCACAGACGCAGCAAAGTGAGAATTACCACACCAGCAGGAACTGCAGATAAAGGAGGATTACATGGGATGAAGTGCAGTAATTGACTAGAAGTCACCGAAAAATACCAGATGGATGTCACTGCTCTCTATAACTCTAATGTGATGGTAGATTTTATCGAGCATTGCCAGAGGTTCACTTTCAGTATTTTCTTGAGTGTAATTGAAGTTTATTGATATGCCATTATTGCCCAGCTTAGATGTGACCATAAAAAATACAATTTGATGTACTCCTACCTCCATAGAAATCTTGGGCTTTGCTGCTTAAAATGAGAGCACATTGTTGCAATTTTCGTAATATTTATTCCTCTTCTGCCATTAATCTTTTACTCAGAATATGAACAACAACTGCTCCCAGTAGCATTGAAATTGCAGGGGTTTCCTTAGGAGTAATTGGTGCATGAAAGATCAGATATGAAATTTTGTGTAATATCAAGGGACACTTGTGAAGAATTTTTATGTTGAAAGTAAGAGAAAACAAATGTATATGCAGAAATGAGCTGCCGTGGGTGGTAAAGTCACCCATGACTTTTCATGGGTTTCTTTCTCATTTAGTCCTCAGCATCAGAATATGAGAGAATTAACATCTGCCCAAGCTAGAATATTCCTTCTATTAACATAGACATCTCAGGTCTCAGAAAAAGGCCTCCCCAGCAAAACCAAAGATCATTTCCCTCAGCAACAAACATTTGAAATTAAGCTGAAAATAATGGGTGTGAAAACAATTGCTTCTGAAGGCAGCAAAATAACACCCTTCCTGGGAATTCCAGGTACAGTTTGAGTCTCATCGCTGACAGGTTAGTGTAAATGTGCAAGAAGATGCTGTAGAGCCCAAGTCAAAAGGCCATCCAGCATGATTATATATTCACAAGCTAAAATCACTTGTCATTAAAAAAGAAAAGTTTACATCCAAACTCTGGTGAGCCAGGGTGAGTCAAGTAAAACCAGGGAAGAAAGATTCTCATAACATGGTTGTTGGAAGCCAAACTTTCCCAGAACAAAAGCAGAGCACACAGGTCCCCATGGAAGGCACATGTAAGCATATCCAACCCTGGGAACACACTCCAGAGATCCCACATAAATACATGTGGTTTAAGTTTGCAAGCCACAGTGTTAAGCTTTTTAGCTATGCTACTACACTAAGGACCACCTCCTCACTGTGAGCTTCTAACCAAGACATGAATTCTCCAAGAGCAGTCACCCAGGCACTACCTACATGAGAATCTCCAGGAAAAGATTCCTGGGGCTGGGGAGATGTCCTTACTCCCCAGAGCCCACATGAAAAGCCAGGTATGGCTACGCATTTGGAAGGCAAACAGAGGTGAATGCTGAGAGCTGAGAGCTCATTGGCCAGCTGAACTAGCCAGAAGATGAGCTTTGAATTCAATGAGAGTCCTTGTCTGAAGGAAATACGACAGAGAGCAACACAAGTCACCTAATGTCTTGTTCTGGCCTCCATAAGCACAGTTTTAGGCTCACATGCCTGTACATTCGTGTATATGCAACCCACACACTCTCAAATAAGTAAATAAATATTTTTATAGATAAAAAGATTTCTAAATCCCAACCAAACCATTAACTTAGACTCTCTGGAAATAATAAACATGCATTCTACATTTTAATAAACAACAAAAACAAATCACAGGGAAGTTTGAAGCAGCCCTGACTTAGCGTTTACAAAGACCTGCTTCTGGGTAGGATAAATCAGGAAATGTCAGGAGAAGGACAAATCTATCTGTACAGTCTCTAACTCCAGATCTGTCATGGAACAGTCTCTCAGTGTGTCGCATGTGCACATGAAAGAAAGAAAAAAATCTGAAAGAAAAAAATGATTCACTTCTTCCATGTAAACACACCAACATATTTTTATAAATTATGCCAGAACACCTACTTCTTATCTATTGGAAAATGAATTCAAATGTCAACTACTTTACTATTTTGAGAGAGGAATAGCTGCGTAGCCATATACAGGATCAGCATTTCAGTACAGCCAGGGACATCCACCCATAAGATCAGCAGAAGAAAGCAAGAGAGCTGTGCTCAGGTCCTGCTTTGAGTCAATCAGCACAGCTGGGCATCTGGTGATGATAGCAACTCCCATGTGGGGGTAGCGTCCTCTCCCTTTGTTTTCTAGCACCTCGTAGTCTTGATTATGAAACAAGAATCATAATACATACATGGGCATATTTCCACTTTGCACCTCTAATATAGTTAAGAGAATTATACTGAGAATAACAACAAAAAGCCATATGGCATTGCTCTTGCGCTCCACATCAACGTACCTTTTACCATCTGGCACGTCTGCCTGAGCTGCCTCCTCTCATAGGCACATTTCCATCATGGACTAGATTTCAGTTGGAGGCTGAGGGCTACATGTAGTGAAAGCCTGACTTCTTGTTGTTTAGTGCTGTCTTATTTCAAGCACATTCATTCATTCACTCAATATTTCAAGTGATGACTTTGGGCCAGGTGCCATCTTGGGCTCCAGAGGTATAGAGTTGCATGAAGGATGTTGGCTATTCTAATTAAGAACCCAGCCTCTAGCCAGTGAGACTAGGACCTGAATATTGTTGATTCTTATGTGAACACGCTAACACTACTTTACTCCTTAAGAATGTGACTATATTTTCAGATAGGACCACTAAAGAGGTAAGAAAAATAAAATGAGATCATGTGGAATAACCCTAGTCCAAAAAGACTAGAGTTCTCTTAATGAGAAATGGTGACTCAGGCCCTCATAGAGAGATGATTACACAAGAAGGCTGCAATCTCTAATACAAGAAAAGAGGCCTGGGGGTGGGGGGGAGGCGGAGAAAGAAAGAAACTTCTCACACCTTGGTCTTCAACATCCCACCACCAGAATGACAAGAACTTTCTGGTATATAGCAGCTTAGTCTGTGGCTGACAGTTCTGACAACCTTGGACAACCTATACTGAAACCCCCACGCTACCGCAGTAATGCTACAGCAGGAACTCTACAGCCTCTTCCATGAGAGTTTCTGGGTCTCATAGTTTATACTCATTAGAAACTTAAGGAAAAGACTGCTGAAGTCATTTTTTTCAGATTTGACCATTTTGCTATTCTTCTTGAAAAGTGGCTGTTATGACAAATGAAGTGAATTACAGCAATGAAAATTCTTTCTCATCACTCTGGGCCTGGAAGATAGAAGACAAAAGGCCAATAAGATTGAACCTCCTCTGTAACTCCAGGCAGAGCCCTTCCTTGCCATCTCCTGGTTTCTGGCGGTACCTGGCACCACTGGCGTAGTCTCTGTGTGTCTATCTTCTCACAAGGATACCAGTCACAACTGATCAAGACCTTCCCAGCCTGACTATCTCATCTTAACCAATTTCAACTACCCCAGCTCCAAGTGTGGTCACATTTCAAGATATCAGGGGCTCTGTGTAGAGAAATGTCTTGTGTATCATATGGATGAAGCAGCTGTCAATGAAAAAAAAAAAAAACCTATGTCCTATATCTGGGCAGAAAGAGAACTGGAAGGCAGGACTTCCTTCCTAGGAGAGGAGAAAGGAACTCTGGGAAGAAGAAAGAGGAAGGTCTTTTGCCAGGAGACTGGAAGGGAGATAGATGTGATTGTGGGCAAGAAAGTATAGCTGGTTATGCGGCTGGATGAGGCAAGGTGGACGGGCTAACTCAGATGAGCTAGTTGAGAGTCTGCCCAGCTAAGGTCAGGGTGTTGAAAATTAAAAGATCTTGGCATATTTATTTTATGGTTTAAGGCCACCCCGGGTCTTAGGCCTTTCACCTGGAGTCATAAGCCACTAGCCTCCCACAACAGCTAGGGCTTCAGTGTATCTTTGGGAGACACAATTCAGTCCACAGCTGATGACTGTAAACATCCTTATTAAGATAAAGTAGAGCAGCAAACAGCAAACTGTCCTATCAATGGGAGAGCCACTCTGGACCTGGCTCAGATACTTGGCAGATGTCCTAAGCAAACAGGACTGAGATGATCATCAGCACTGACTACAGCACACTTGACCTGAAACCAAGCTGCTACATCACCTCATTTGACCAGTAGAGACTTTGTCCGGGGACTGAGAAAGGAAGACAGTGTTTTCTGCCAAAATTTATATTTCTAGAAATACTATTTGCTTTTACAAATGAGAAATCCTGATACACTGACATGAACAAAAGGAAAGTTAGTGTATTGTCAATATCCTGCATTAAAATTTCAAATGGCCTTTCATCATACATTCAAGTACAAAATTAAAGCCAACTAATTGTGACAAATCCTTGTCCTATTCAAAATCACCCAAGAATACACTTTGGGTTCTCAAAGTCAAGACTCATTATCTCCCAAAAACAACAGTCATGGCACCAGCCAAAGGTGGCAAGTTTATTTGTCATTAAGGAAGACTCAAGGACTGGAAGGGAGTGTCCTGAAGCCCAGCCAGCACATCTACTACAGCTAGTTCATGCATTTCAGCAACAATAAAGGACAGACAGCCACCATTCAGACCCACACAGACCTCAGAATACACAAATTAGCTGGTTCTTGCAAGCTATCATCAAAATCAAAATCTTACAGATCTGAACCCATGTTTCATTTCCTGGTTGAAAGATTCTGTAGGCCATCATTCTTAAACGTTGTTAGATAATTTAGAATGTGCCCCAAATCAAATTGTATTATTAATTATATTCCTTTATAATCCCTTCTTTTCAGAGTTCAGTTGATGCTGAAAGCATTTGCTGATTCCTTGTGCATTTAAAGAGTAGCTGCTATTTGGTGAGCCTGGGATGTGAGGGCTTCTCCATCCTTTCTACAGACTCTATTGGGTACTATTTGAGTCCCAAACACTGAGACTTTGCTAACTGAAAATGGGGACCAAAAGTTGATGTTTTGTCCTGTATAGTTCACACTCTATAGGGACATGTGTTTTCTGCTTCTGGTGTCTACAGAACAAACAAACCATTATCCCAAATCCTCATAAGCAACTTTTCCTCATGAAGGTGGAATGACATTCCTGTTAGGTTTGGTCCAAGTGTCCATTGTGTGGAACTAAGCACATACTCTCCACAGAGGGGAGGAGGCTCCATCTTCCTCATCTTCTGTGCTTGTAACAGGGAAATGGCCCTTTGGTTATTAAGTCCAGACACCTGCTTATCCTGGAGTGCTTTCAGAGAGTCCCGTTCCATGTCTACTAAGGGAAAGAAAGAGGCTACACATGTACACTGCCTGGTTCATGGATCTGTCTGCACGAAGCTGTGGTCATACCAGCCCTCACCCAAGTGACCAGTGTGAACAATTCCCCTGGCTTTAAGAGGATAAGAACTGCCAAGATCTTACCACTGGGAATCCTGTTTCATGGTCTTCTGATTAGGAAAGCTTACACAGTCATGTTGGTTAGCCTTACCTGCTCATATGTGCTCTCTCTCTCTCTCTCTCTCTCTCTCTCTCTCTCTCTCTCTCTCCCTTTCTCTCTGTCTCTCTCCTCCCCCCTCCCCCCACAGCAAACCACATTCCACAACTAACTAATGGTTTCCGCAATAGATCTAGATCAGCCCAGGATCCCTTCCCTGGTCACCTAGAATTGAATACAAAAGAATGACAGACAAAGACAGAAGCCTGCTTTGAAGCTAGGTTGGGGTTGAGGTCGCAGTGACAAGTTCTGTCTGCCCTCTTTGCAAAGCTGCAAGAAAAGTCAGGCTGCCAAAAACAAAGAAGGAAGCTCAAAAACAAACAACAACAATAACAAAGAAACAGAGACTAATGGATGGACAGACCCTTCCCATTGCTTTTGCTAAGTTCTCAGTTTCTGCAGGATTTACTCCACGCCCATCCTCCCCTGGATATCTGTGAGATTTGCTTACTTCAGTTCCTGTAATAAATCATCCTTGTTTTAAGTCATTTATATTACTCACATCAAGAGAAAACTATCTACTGCATAGCTATTGTAAAAGTCCCTGGGCACACCAGTGGCACCCAAACACTAAAGGAGTGATAACACCTTACATATCTGTGATGTTGGTCTATCTGTTAACTCCCTTGGATATACAAACAGTAGCTAAGTGATGCTCATTTGATAAGAAGAAAGACATTCCCCAACCCCAGTCTTGGTGTTGAAAGCCTCTCTTGGTTCCCATTGACTTACTCGGATATGCCCAGTCCATGAAAATAATGGCTGGAGAACAGTGGAATTCAGATGAAAAACAAGAGGCTCGGCATGCCCAAAGGAGACCATCAAAACAAATCACATGTATCAGTCACGAGTGATGCTGCTTAACAGCTTTTCTGAGGAAAAAATAACGTTGGAAAGGGAAAAAGGGTATTCTTGGTGCTCCCCTGAAAAATGAGAAAACGGTCATTTCTGTAGCACAATTTCTGCCTGGAACCCTGATGTCCACTGTGTAGACAGTGATCAAAATAAATACTACAAGCACGTCTCAAGAAGAAAAGCCAGTGTTCATTTTGTGATTTACTGAAAAGGCTCATGACTTACATACATCATTCCTTTATTTCCAAATCCAGGGGTTAGCATGCTTGTACCCTGACTGGGCTCCATCTCCAACACTCTCCTTTAAAGAATGCATAAAGCTGAGGTGCCCAGAGCTGGCCCAGGGCACCAAGACCCAGCTGCCACACTCCTGGAATGCAGGCCACTGCCTGCCACAGTGATGAAAGCCCAGATCAGGCATTTCCAGTGCTTTGATTTGCAAGAACAGCTTGACATCCATAGCAACGTGGTTAACATGGAAAACACAAGATAAAAACATTCCATTTAATTAAAAGCCCACAGTTCAATGGTAGTATAATTATTACAAGTGCATTTTTATGGCTGTCTGCATTCATTTTGGGCACATAAATTAATATGCAAATTTCCAGCCCTTCTCCTGTCCTTAATCAGTCCTCCCTCATCAATCTTTTCTCTAACATGTCAATTGTGTAAAGCATGGCTTTTTAAATGCAAAATAAAATTCACATTTATGGTGCTTCTAAAATCTCTCTGGGCTGGTAAGCTTTACTTTAGATGGATGGTGTTTCATTAACAGATTTCACCTCTCTCCAAGGGCCCTCAGGACAACAGAGACAAGGCCAAGGCATGCCTGTGGTCTTCAGGCTGGCCAGGATTAAAGACTATTTTTCCCATCCCAAGGGCCACCTATCAAGGTATTTGTGATTCTCCATTCACTACAGCAAGCATTACTGGGAAATATTATTCCAATTTACAGAAAAGCACATTCCTGACCCTCCCCACACGAGCCTGATATCACTCACCAGTGAAATCCAAGAAGGCATTATTTAACAAATGGCATGTAGGTATTCAGAAAGTTGCACGCAGGCAGTAGACTCTGAGAGCTAGTAGTGAGTTGGATATGCCCAAGAACTGGCACAGCAGGCATGGGCATGTCACCTGACTTCATCTACTGTAACAGAATTGCTCAATGGAGCCAATAATATAGAACAGAATCTGTCTGAACCTATAAATATATATATTGACAAGATAGAAATACATCAATCATATCATATGTGAGGGCCCACCTCATCTGAGGAGAAGGAGAGTACCAAGTAGAGGAACAAGGAGGGAGGGAGGGAGGGAAAGAGGGAGGAATGAGAGAGGGAGGGAGGGGCCAGGAGGGGAGGAGGGAGGAAACTATGTTCTAGAAGTAAATAATACTTTTTTTAAGAAAAGAGTTAATAAGCTTAAAAATACAATAAAAATACAATATAAAATTTTCAAACTATAATTTACCAAAGGTATAATTGCCTTACTGGCATGAAAGGAAAACGGCCTTAATTTCAGATTAGAATGTTAGACTTCAGGTGGCCACAGAGATTACACAAACTCGATAGCAGCTTAAAAGTTCTTTTTTTTTTTTTGTAGAGGTAAAAGATATTAATGGTTTGGCATTAAAAGCAGGTAACAGGTTTAAAACATTGTAAATAAATTAAAGGTGACAGCTGTTCAACCTGGTTTTACAAACCTCCAAGAGTTGAAAAAACTTAGAGCTAAGGTAAAATACATGAAATACGTGGTGTTAGCCCATGCCTTTACCTCCAGCAGAGACAGGAGGATCACTATAGAGTTAGTTGTCTTATAAATTCTAGAGTTACAAGAAACAGGGTGGTGATGGTGCACACCCTTAGTCCCATCACTGGAGAAGAATACACCCTTAATCCCAACACACTAGACACAGAAACAGGCTGATCTCAGAGCTCAAGGTCAGCCTGATACAAAACAAGCTCTAAACAGAGAAAAACTTTGACCCAGGGGTGGAGGAGCACATCTTTAATCCCATCAGTTGGGAACCACAGGTCTTTGATCCCAAAACTTAGAATGCAGAGACAGGCACATAGGATCTGGAAGGATTTAAGTTTAAAAGCTACTTACAAAAGGCAGGCTGCAATTCAAACAAATTGTCCTTTGAGATCTCAAAATATATACACTAAAGGTTTGTTTAGCTCCAAAATATCAAAATAATTTCTTCTTTAATCCAAATTGAAAGGTAATACTTTATATATTGTCACAAAAACAAATTTGATCCAGGAAAAATATTACCTGACCCCCCCCCCCAAAAAAAAAAGGTAATTGTCCCAGAGTTAGGATTAGGGCGGGGCTCTGTTCTTATCTTTCCAGGAGATTTAAAGCATCCATTCACGGAATCCAGGGACAACTGGATAACGGAAACCTCAGCAGAAAACAGATCAGACACCAAAGAAGACGAGTGGCCCAGATGATCCAGCCTTGCAGTCTTCCTCAACAGTCTACAACCACAACAACTCAAAATCACTAAGATCATTCAGCTCCACTGAATCAGCTAAGATCAGACTGCTCCAGCCAGAACTTCAATAAAGCTCTGAAGCTCAGCTTCTGTCTACGAACTTCTTAGGACATCTAAATAGCTGAGCACAAAAGGACTGAACATCAAATGATTCTATTAACATTTTTAACCATTTTTCCATTCTTATTTGGGCCCCAAACAGGTTTACTACGTCCCAAATCAGCAGGAAGTCATTTTAAGAGAACAACGTCCCATCCCCAGAAGGTGGGGAGGGTGTCCCCCCCCCCTTGGTTATTTGATGGATAACAGAAAATTTTGTTATTTAGGGGAAGAGACTACAAGCTGTTAAATGGTCTTGTTAAATGGGTTTTGGAGGTTAGACCCAGGGACTTCTCTCTTTTTCTTTTCTGTATCCTTCTTTGTCTCCTATGTAGTAGTGAACAGACTTGAGAAAAAAAACGGGACATAGACATAGTATAGGAAAGATCAAGAAAAAAGGACAGATTATTGAATATGGCCTTATACCTTTGTATGTTGATACAAAATTAATATTATATTTGGCTAAATTGGTATTGATCATTGTATATTAATGCAAAATTAAGATTGTATTGGGCTACATAGGTATTGATCTTTGTATATTGATACAAAATTAAGATTATATTTGGCCACATTGGTATTGATCTTTGTATATTGATACAAAATTAAGGGTAATGCTTCTTAAAGGTATTGTTCCTAGTAATGCTTAAAAATGAAATGTAAAGTTTTGGCCTCTTGCTACTGACCATCATAAACTGTTTAGGATAATGAAGAAATGGAAACTAATAGTCATGAAAACATGTCATTTTGTTAGTTACTATGACAGTCTATCACAGTTATTTTCTAAGCTACTCAGTAATCAAGTTGCTAAGAGACAAGCAATATTTGCTTATTTAAATATAAGAGATAGATAGGGCACCTTCAAAAACCTCAAGAGATCTGCAGAATATGGCATTCAAAGATGTTTTCTTAACTTAAGATTTTTTGATATCGAGACATGTCAGCTCCTGACAGCACCCCCTATTCTACTCCAAGTAGAAGATGAGCATCAAAGAATCTCCAGTGGGAGATGGTTGAATTGGTGGTAAGCCTTTCTCTTGGCAAGAAAAACCCCTTGCTTCAACTGTAGACAGACTGCTGTCCAAAAAGGACAAAATTGGAAGCAGGTAAGTCGACAGCCTAGCTCTGCCAAGACAGGGTAGGTAAGTCCTTCATAATTCCTGCTCTACAATCAATGTCTGTCAGAGAAACGGGGCCAAACGGCTGAAGATTGATGCTGTAATGTATGGAGAGAAAATGGGAACTGTCCAGGCAGCCACTGGTATGTCATTTCTTAGTTTTGGAAGCTGCAGGCGCTGCACTTCCTATATAATCAGATATATTTATCCCTCTCAAGTCTCTGAGGTGGTTGAAGAATAGATAGCTAGAGTCTCATAGCTAAATTTTTTGAGTTGTTTAGGAATCAAGAGGATGTTCTGGATCTAAGAAGATATTTTTAAAATTGGGAGGCAAGTTAGTATGAAAGCTGAGTTAGATATAGAACTTTAAACTCATGGAGATGGTTAGATAGTAGAATGTTAAAGTCAGGTGCCAAATAAATATGGACTGGACATTGGGAATGTATGCTAAGCCATATAACTCTCATAATTGTGGCCTATTTATTTCTGTTGTTTTGTATTGTATTTATAGTTATAAGAGAAAGAACCATTTGTTGGACTGAAAAGGAGAGCTGTTGGGGGGGAAAAGAAATACCTTAAACTAAAAAAAAAGGGAAGAGGCTGGGGGATTGAGGGGGAGTAGGGTGGAAGGGTGGGACTGGAGGGGGGAGTAGGGAGGGGATTGTGATTGAGATGTAATTTGAAGAAATAAAAAATAAATTATTTAAAAAAAAAGAAAAAAATAAAGTTGATATCTTCATCATAAAAAAAAAGAAATACATCAATCAAGTTTGGGGATAAATCCTCATGACTACCTAACAGACACATAAATGCATGTTTGAACACTTGTCCTCAGCTGGTGACGCCACTTGGGAAGGTTTGGGAAACTTCAGGAGGTGGAGTGTGACTGGAGGAAGTGGACCACTCAGGAACAGAGCTTGAGGTTTAGAACCCAGCTCCACTCGAAGTCTTCTCTCCGTTTCCTGATTTTCCCAGATGTGAACAAGCAGCCTTGTTTGTTTGTTTGTTTTGATTTTTGAAATAGGGTTTCTTTGTGTAACAGCTCTGGCTGTGCTGGAGTCAGCTCTGTAGACCAGGCTAGCCTTGAACTCACAGAGGTCCACTGCTTCTGCCTTCTGAGTGCTGGGATTAAGGGTGTGCGCCACCATTGCCTCATATCTTTAACACTGTAACCTGCTGCCCTGCCTTTCTTCCATGATGGACCCTCAAATCTTGAGCCAAAATAAATCCTTCCTATCTTACATTGCTCCATGTCAGGTATTTGATCCAAGTGACAAGAAAAGCAGTTGAGACGATACAACTGGCGAAATGGTTGCTTGACTAGTAACGCCGAGTTCACTCCAGGATTGGTGGTGAAGAGCACTTGCCATTCTTGTTCACTTCCTAGCACCCACATGGCTCACGACTGCTTGTAACTCCAGTTTCAGGGAATCTACCACCCACTTTGACCACCATGGACACTACATGCATATGGTGCACATAAACTCATGTAGCTGAACACATATACACATAATAAATCTTTGAAAGAAAAGCAATCATCAGGTACTTGAGTGAAAGACTTCAAGGTAGACCCCAAAGCCCCAGGTTTTGTCTTCCTCTGGCCATACGTCTCCTGTTGGCCTGGATGGAACTACAGGAAATGTGCTCGGGTGATTTACAAACGTTCCAGACCTAAAGGAACTACTGCACACTTCCAGAATTAAAACTCCAAATAAAAACATCCCAGAGACTGAGCCTATTAGGAAATATAAACTCTCCAAGAAGAAGGGTTTTCCTGTATTGTTTGTTTTTAAGTTGTTCTCTGTGAGACTGGCAGTGGTACCCTTCAGCTCGGCATAGATGGCTAAAGAAGTCCATAATTTTTCATTAAATAAAAACAATACAATATAAACAAAAGGGCTTTATCTTACTACAGGTGTCAAGAACTAAGAACAGTGTCCAAAGAACTCAGAGTGTGGCTCGGTGGCACAGCACTTATCTAGCATATGAAAAGCCCTAGATTTGGCTCATGGAATCACAATAAAACAAAATAAAATAAAGAACTGTGACTAGCATATAATATATTCTAAGTAAATACTAGTTGGGCAGGTGCTGAATTTTCCCTCTCTATCCTAAAAATAGAAATTGTAGAAAACTTGGGAAACTCTAACCTGACAAATATCACTATAAGCAAAGCTTTCTTTATGTTTCATGATGAGTAATAACCTTTTTGCAGTTGTACATGCCTAAGTGTGTGTGTGTGCACACATGCACATGCAAATGTGTGCCTATGAAAACAGCAAGGAAGCAATTATTCTTCGTAAACTACAAGTGCTTGCCAGAGATGTGGGGAGAGCGCACTGAAGTTTGGTGAACCATGAGCTCTGGAGCACAGACTGATTTCTGGCTCCTCCATCTACCTGTTCAATAATAACAGACCAAGCAAGCTTCCTGCAGCCAAGGTTTGACTTCCAGTTCTACAAGATGGACTTCATCAGGCTGTTGCAGTAGAAAAGGGAAGTGATGCTGACATAATTCAAGGAAGAAGGCTGTGGCTCTTCAGTCCCTCCTGAGTACCCTACCACTCATAAGGAGCAATTTGCAGAGGCTCCCATTGTACTTAAGTCTGAACAGGCTTGACCAATCTCAGGCAAGTGGCAGAGTTGCTGCTTGAGACTGTGTGGCTAGATGAGTTACAAAACGTTAACGGTCCAGTGCAAAATGAGAACGAGGTTGCCCTGCTTACAATTATTAAGAATTTCAGGGTGACACGAGCAGAGCATGACTCACAAGGCAGAAAGAAGGACCTATTATGTTGCCAAGGGGGGAATTCACCCTTTGTGAAAACTACATGCATGTGCACAGATGTATGCAACCAATAAAAGCCTCTCACTCTGAAAGGCGGCCACACATGGCGAAAGGGGAGCTCAGCAACCCCCACCTCATTGTGTGGTTGTAAATGAGAACAGAACCTCCCGGCTCCAGCAAGTAGTTAGCGGTGCTTCAAGTGGTTGGGATCGGGCTGGGTATTCCTAGGTTCTTGGCCTCATATACAAAGAATTGAAAATAAGGGTTCACACACATTTACAAAGCAGTGAGGAAACTTAATTCAAAAGCAAAGTAAGCAGATAGGAAGTGAACACAGTCCAAGGCAGTGCTGGCCATAGAAGTAAGAAAGCAATCAGCAGCACCCATTACTGTTTGGTGCTTCCTTTAGTGGAATTTAAGACAGGAAGAAATTTGGTTGCTAAGGAGCATAGATAGGCAATCCTCTATTTTGACGGATGAATTAGGTCATGCAATCGTTTCTCCGCTGTGCATGACCGACCCCACAATGCATCTGATTTTAAGCATGTCCATGCTCCTTATCCATAGGCTTAAGATGGTAAATAGAAGATTCTCTTTACCTGAGGACACAAGTTTGCTTTTCTTCCCACATACCCAAAACCACTTTAGGCTAGATCAGCCTTCCCAGTCCTCATACCCAGATACCCTGGAAATACACCTGAATAGAAACTGCCCAGGTTTGATTGTTATCAGGAGAAAGAAACCCATTTCATTGTTCAGAGAAGGGTGTATGAGTAGCCTGATGCAGGTTGGCGGGGGGGGGGGGGGTCCTGAAGTTTGCTGAGTTCATTGTCTTGAGACAGATGTCTGGGTGTCCTGTGTGCAGGCCCGGGCAGCAGACAGCCAATCTCCTTATTAGAAGAATCCGGGTTGCTAAGCTCTTCTCTCTGTTGCCTGCATCAACAGCGCTCTGTCACTCATCCTCCTGGAACACATAACTGCTCTTCTCTTGCCAGAAACGTTTTGAAAGTCAGGTGAATGAGATAAAAGCCCAAGAACAAGCCCACAAAATGGGCCAATTATAACTCATTGTATAAAAATCAACTTCTATTATCTACAGTGAGCACGCCTCTCCATAGGTCTACCACTACATACAGCAGTAATGTTCCAATTCTTTAATCTTTTTAGAAGATTCCAAAATGTTTGCCAAAATCTTTTGTCTCCACTTGTTTGCGCTCTTATAACCAAAGAGCATACACCCATATCTTGTAAACAATAGAAATATTTTTTTATATTTCTGGAGTCTGTGAAGTCAAAAAGAGCTAGGAGTTTCATTGCCTGATAAGATCAGCTTCTTTGGTCAACGGAAGGTTGGCAACTCCCTGGGTGGAACAAGAGAATTCTAGTCTCTTCAACCCCCACGGTGTACAAATCCTATCCTTGAGGACCCATCCTCATGACCTCTTAATGCCATCACACTGGGGCTCTAAATGTCTTCTGGGGGCACATACAACACCTTCCAGTAGTTAATGACTTCAATCAAGAACCCAGAGAGGCTTTCTCTGAGATTCAAATCAATGTGACTGTGATTACGTGAATAGCTGGTTGCTAACGTCCCACTGTGGCTGCAAGAATGGCTGATTATAAACATTCACATCCCTTTCTACATTTAAGAGAATAACAATGTCCTCATTTTTTTTCTTTTTCAAAAATTTCATGTCCTTAGTTTCTCTTGTGTTCATTATTTCTGCATATCTGCAGCTGAATGCATTTTCCTGTGAAGAATTACTCACTGTTTCTGGTCAAATTCTGTCTCATGTTCCTTCTTCTACCCTGATCCTTAACACGGTTTTGTCCCTCAGAAATAAACTATGTATTGGTTCCCAAGGTTTCTATATCCTAAACCCTGAACCATTTTGATATTACTTTTCAGGGCACACAAGACTTTGCAGGTATGCTTAAGGATCTTGAAATGGGAAGGGTATCTTGGGTTATTAAATGGGCCTGAAACATAGGCCCAGTGATCTTTTTAAGAGGTGAACGGTGACGGAGGCACAAGTCGGTTACAGGAGTAGGAGTAAGGGGCAACAAGGACCAGAATGCAAGGGCCCCCAGAAGCTTATGGGGGTGAGGGGAAGGGCAACAACAGACTCCTCCAGAGGCATCCAGAAGGAGCAAGCCTTACATGTTTTAAGACTCCTCCAGAGGCATCCAGAAGGAGCAAGCCTTACATGTTATATATATATATATATATATGTGTGTGGTTTATTATAAGATCTGGTTTTTCTGGCTCCCATTCCTGTAATGATACAGGGCTGAGCTGTTTGACAATGTTCCATTTATGATGTTAGAACAGCCATTGGAAGTTGTCCTTTCAGAAAATCTTTACCACCTCCCTCCTAGCACCTCCTTTTTTCATCCACCCTATGAAGAATTTATAGCCTTCCCTTGGTATCCATGGGAGACCAATTTCTGGACCACCTGCCAATATAAAAACCAAATGATGCTCAAATCTCTTATATAAAAGCCACAGTATTTGCTTACAACCTACACACGTTCCTGAATACACTGAAAATCATTTCCTGATCATGTATGCCTAATATCCAATGCAAATGCTGTGTAAATGGGTGCTGTGCTGTATTTTTTAGGAAATAATGATAAGAAAAATCTGTACATATTCTACACAGAGGGTATTTTGAAAAAAAAAATACCCTCACTCTGTGGTTGGGTGAATTCAAGGATGCAGGGTCCATGGCTCTGGCCCTATTTCCGTAGAGAAAATAAATTCTCATTTTTATTATAACATTTTTAAAACAAAAACATTTAACTAAATAAAAACCTCTTATGTACATAGCTCTGAGGTAATTGTACAAACCAACAGCAACTCTACAAAGTATTTTAAAACAAAGATACAATTAGAATACAATGTCTTTCAGTTTTATTTTTGAAACAGGGTTTCTGTTAGTTTGTTTGTTCATTTGTTTGTTGAAAAAATATTAGCTAATTAAACTGTTTACCCAGTATTTATATTATCTTTAATTGGTTGGCCTGTTAATGCTTAACCCAGCATTATAAATGAATACATACAGACACCGGATGGATTTTAACAAGCCTAGGCCTGGGTTGTACAATCCTAGCCCATCTAAGCTAGCTCATAATTCTATTACCCAAATATGACCCCATATATACATATGTCCCTTTGGACTATTATTCTCCACACTAAGCCAATGTTCCAGGCCACGTGGAAGGATCTTCTTTAATCTACCCCATGGCGTGTGTTCCTCCTTCTTTACTCCTCACTTCTTCTCTGGCCTTCTTCTTCCCAAGATGCTCTCTATCTCTCAAAAACCTCCTGTACCTTAGTCCCACCTATCTCTCTCTTTGCCCAATCTCAGGCCTCAGCATATATTTAACCAATCAGAGTCAATTAAGTAACAGACAGAAAACAGGACCAATCAACATTTATAATGCTTAACACCACCCCATCATTTGTTTGCTTGCTTGTTTCTAAACAGAATCTTACTATGTAGTCCTGACTGTCCTGGATCTCATTCTGTAGACCCAGCTGCCCTGGCACTCACAGAGATCTGTCTGCCTCTGCCTCCTCAATGCTAGGATTAAAGGCATGCACCATTCTGCCAAGCTGAGACAGATTTTCTGATAGTCCATGTTTGCCTAAAATTAATAGATAGCCAAAGATGACCTTGAACTCCTAACCTCCTGACCTTATTGTGCATGTTCTGGGATTTGATCATATGTCATCACATTTGGGTTTTTATGATGTTTTATAGATTGAACCTGGACCATAAGCATGCTAGGCAAGTACTCTACCAACTGAGCTGCAACCCCAACCTAAAATATGAGATTTTAAGTCAGTGATTTGGTTGCTCTTGCAGAGAGCAAAAATAATTCTCATTGGGTTTGATTGAAGAGAGGGTACATTCTTCTGGTTTTGTTTGCTGACCTTCTACCATTGATTTTAAGCAAGACAGATCACCCAGGGCGCTCTCAAGATCTCTTTCTTTTTCAATCTTAACCTGAAATTTAGCTCTGATTCATTTCATTTATAGACCACACAATATAATTGTATGTCCAAAAACAAAGTATGAAAATCTAAAGAAAAAAACCCCTACAATTTCTCATTTAATACTATGAGTGTATTAAATTATTGGAAAGGGGCCTAGAGTGTAGCTCAGTTAGCAGAGTGTTTGCCTAGCATGCACGAAACTCTGGGGTTCAGTCCTCAGCACAAGGAAACAGGAGGACCAGGGTGGACAAAGTCACTCTCAGCAACATGGTAAGTTCAAGGCCAGACCCTGTCTCAAAAACAGCCTCCATCAATACTACAACAACCTGGTTCTTTCATGTTAAGGAACTAGCTACAAGCTATGTGTTACTTAACCTCCATGTTCACCTTATTTGAACTGTCATGATTTATTTTTCACCCAGTGCTAAAGGGTCTCTTTTGGCTCCCAGTCTGCCCAAATCGATGGCACATCCAGGTGAAAACACAGCTTACAATTACCTAACAGTTAAAGATGGTCATCCAAATCAAACTGTATACCCTTTATTATTTTTTCTTCATCTAGTCATCACATAAAGAGAAGAGAAAATATAAAAATGGCAAAGTCTCATAAAATTTATGGACCTTAGAGAATATAGCAATAGCCTGCCAGGGGCAGAAAATCCAACTGAGGATATTTTCATCTGGCTTTTGCTAATTTTTTTTCTGCTTCTTCCCCCCCAGCCCTTGCTACTTCAGTTGCTGCAATTATTTTCTTCCCATAAATTTCTTTCCTTTCCCTAAGGTGGTCCAATCTGTTTTTCTTCTCTTTCTTATCTGAGAGCAAATCCCACAGATACTCATCTCCCACATAGGGATCTGATCCTCCTTATCTCTGGTGGAGCCAGGCCACCTGGGTAAGACAGGTGTAGACTGAGCCAAGGGCAGCCTACCAAGTAACCAGAGGGACGCCATCCCAGTTTTCTCTCTCAGCAAATGTGCTCACAATGCTGCCTTTCTGCACAGGGCCCCTTCTACTTCAGTTGCTTATAAGTCATTTAAATGACTAATACTATGTTATTACAAATCATATTTTTCTAAATATACTGACCCCTTATTGGAAGACATATGCTTTGAAATGTTCTGCCTATCAATACAGCAGTAGCTGGTGGATCTTCCTCATCTCACACTCCAGAAAGAACCTTCTGAGAGGCTTAGGTAGGAAGCTGCACTATATTGAGCCCCTTCTAGTGATATTGGGTTCAACTGGACACTATATTGGGATTTATTTTATTTTATTTAACCACCATGACTGCTGATGTAGTTATTATAAGAAACAATTTTTCATATTATTATATAAACATATGACCTTAATCCATTTAGTCTAAAATAACAAAATCTCTTAGACTGGGCAAAATATAAATGATACTGGCTTGTTGCCCATAATTCCAGAGGCCAGTATAGTCCAAGATTGAGGTACACACATAGTCAGTATCTGATAAAGAATTAAAATTTGCTGCATACATTGTACCTTCTTGCTGTTTCCTCAGATGATAATTAAAGCAATAAAGCTTCCTTTGGGCTTTTTTATAACCCACTCATGAGTGACCTTCCCTCATGACTAATCACCTCCTAAAGTAGTTCACAATACTGTTCATTGGTGGTAATTTTCAATATGTGAATTTTAGTGGTATACAAACAAACTTAGACCAAAGCATGTGCTGGCCATGCATTTTAGAACTTGATTGAAACTGTCCAATGCTAAATTTTCAGAAGCAAAATAAAGATGGAGCTCACTTCGAATGTGAGAAAATCCACCCTAAGTCAACGCGTTCTACTCGGGGGGTGAGAACCCTTGATCCTAGTGTGTCACCCTTCCCTGTGCCTACACAGCTTTTCTGTGACTCTGTATGTCCTTCAACTAAAGCCAAAGTTCACTCTTTGTCCTTTTAAAGTTGGCTTTGATATTAGGAATTGTTTGGGAATTTTGGTATAAATACAAAAGTTCTAGGGCAAGGCTTTAAGAAGTATCCTGCTTCCGCTCACCTTTCTGGAAAATTCCAACATTTTCTATGAAAATAATACACCCCAGCAGCCCAGGAGATATGTGAGACCTTCCAAGACTACTAGAGCCCAGCTTAGCTAAAGCCCCCTCTGATATGGATTGAATAATGTTCTCCCCCAGATTTTCATGTTTAAGTGCTAACCCCTAAAGTCCTCGTGATTACTCCAAATGACAGTGATTGGAGTTACGGCCTTAAAGGATCAAATCAGCTTCCATAGATGGACTGTCATGCAATATGACTGGCACCCTGAAAAGAGATTAGAATGTGGAAGCGTCTGTACAGGAGAGAAAGACGTCTGAAGACAGAACAAAGACACCCATCTGCAAGCCAGGAAGAGATACCTGCAGGGACACAACAGCTCACCTGGGACTTCTACCCCGACAACTGTGATAAAACACAGTTTGTTGTTTTGCTTAAAGCAACCTGGTCTATAGTGTGTTATTATCCCTGACAGACTAATGACTATTCAACACAGTGTAGTGTAATGATTGGGAGTAAAGGGTTATTGTTTGAAGTCACTGAGTTTGGAAGTGGCACTCTGCCATGTCCCTGAAGTGAGAGGTACCCTTCATTTTTATTATTGTTTGAAGTCACTGAGTTTGGAAGTGGCACTCTGCCATGTCCCTGAAGTGAGAGGTATCCTTCATTTTTACCTCCATGCTTCACTCCCATTATGTTGTGCTGAGGTCAAAATGTAAATGTCATGTTTGTTCAATAAGAAGCCAAAAGTTCCTGGTTAGCAGGGGCCACTTTTCATTTAGCTTTGTATCCTCATATTAGCTAATTTTTTTCATTTTTATGACAAAATACTTGGCATAATCAACTTAAATGGAGAAAAGCTCATGACTCAAGAGGTTACACTCCAAGTCAGCAGGGAAGGCGTGGAGAATTGTGACAGTGAGAACTCATAGCTGAGACTTCCTATCTAGATGGATCTCAGGGCAGAATGAAGAGTGCCGGCGTCTCCTCACTTATACTTTTTTCCCATTTCCACTCAGGCCTGGCCCCCAGTCAATGAGATGGTATCACCCACATACAGAACAAGTCTTTCCCTTCGGTTAATCCTTCCTGGAAACATCCTCAAGGACAGAATGAATGACGCATTAATGCCTTTGGTGTTTCTTGAGCCAATCAAGTTAATGAGCTAAACTGATCCACAGCTCCCATGCTTAGGATGATATCTGGCAGGAACTTAATCAGCAATAGCGGAAGGCACGAACAAGTGAGTTGCAGAGGAAGGTACAAGAGAATGAGCAAAGACTGTTTTAAAGAAATATGTCAAGGAGATGTGGGAGATGAACAGTGTTTTGAAGGAAACTTGAGGATTGAATTTAGAATATGTTTCAGAGCTTATTGCAAAGAGTTATTCTGCTTGCTTGCTTGCTTGCTTGCTGCCTGCTTACGTGTTTGCTGTTGGTGTTCTCTCTGGCCTCTGACCATGCATGAACTCACAAGTGCAAATATGTCTCTCTTCAGTACATCACTTTCTAAAAAGTAAATTATCCATTAACCAGACAACAACACAGATTTCAACAGTGACCAAAAGAATGCGTGAAGTGAGGCCAGATGCTACAGAATACATCACAGGGGCACAGTCGGTAAGAAACAGTGAGGAGCTAGCATCAAGGACTGCACAAGCTCAACACCTTATTTCTATGAGCTAGGAACTGAACGGACGGCAGCAGCAGGCTGTCCTTGAGACCGTGCATCTGAATAAAGGGACTTCTTAGGATTCATACCTGTCCTCTTAGACATGGCTTCACAGCAGCAATCAACTCATAATTATGGATGACGACTGGAGAGAACAGACTAATAGATAACCCCAACATCAGTTATATTTGCACTGTCAGTTTCCCATAGTGAAAGTCCACAAAATTAAATATATCCATGCTTGAAACTTAACCTCTTACCACGAAGAAGTTTTGCAACCTTGAGTTCCTTGCTTTTTGTCATGGCTGTGGCAAAAACGGGGGAGAACATGTGTTCATTGTTGGAGAATACAGTTCATTCTGAAAGAGAAAGTACAGCAGCAGGAGTAACAGTCACACTGCACCAGAAGTCAGGAGGCAGGGAGAAATGAGTTCTCTCATTTTCATTCCTAAATCAGGGATCCAAGTCCAAATTTGGGATGGTCTTCCTTCCCCTCTTAAACCTCTCCGGAAATTCTCCCACAGGCACACCCAAAGGCACATTGTCAAACTGGCAGTGAAGATTAACCAACAACCGTAGAAGACTTATTTAGAACTGGACACGAAGCTTAGCAATGGAGTGTTTGCCTAGCATTCTGGGAGCTCTGGGTTCAATCCCCGTCTGTACAATAATAACTGTTGTTATTCAATCTCTCTGAACTTAAACTCTACATCTTAAAATGGGTATAGTCATACTGATCCTGAGAGCCTGCTATCTGCCATTGCACTAGCCTACTCTTATTACCCCATTATTAGGCAACTAATAAATCCAAACATTTAGCAGTGTCATTATTTTACATTTTGGCTTTGCTACATGAACAGAACTACTCTAGTGAATACATTTAAATATCCATTTCCTTTCTACTCTAAAACCACTGACATATTATAGATCACTACGCATTCACCATGTTTGGGTTGGTAACAGAAGTTTGACAGGGTCCATTTACACACCCACATTCTGGGACATAAGCAAGTTGTCACAGTAGAAAATTGACAATGCAGAAATTCAACTTACAGCCAGAGTTTCTTCTGACGGTTGCAACAGAAACTTAAACAGCTACTTTTATGGAATGCATCCAAGGGGAACATTTTGAAGCATTAAGCAACGAATTCTTTTGAACTTAAAATTTATTATTTATTGACTTTAGGGAAACAGCTTCATTGCTGTGTTTCTGAGTAGTTTAACTCTCCGTTCGCAGTCTGGTTCAGACTTCCTGACTGTACTTCCTTGTCTTTAAAATCTTTTCATTTTAAACCTGAGAGCTATGATTAAACTTGCATTTTTCCATTTTCATTAGGGCAAACAATATCAACAGTATTTTCCATTCCCACCGAAGTAGACCAACAAGATATTTATTTTAGTGTAGATTTCAAACTGTGTGTCTAACATGAGCAATAGTAATGATAGATGTTTGGATAGAACATAGATGGTTTCCTTAGATCATTTCTTGTCTTCATGTTTGTATTTACAGAGTTCCAGGAAATAGGTGCCTGGGAGTGTTTAAGAACCCTGCGTCAACCTTCAGTGTCAGCTATGATCTTAAATTTTTTATCTGAAAAACAATAGATAACCTTTCCCCAAATGGAGAAGTTACATTTATCAATGAGTAATATTCTGTTTATTAATGCTTTGTTATTTATGTATCTTTTGGTTTTGGAGGGGTTTTTTGTACAGTTTTTCACGTTTTACATTATTTTAGGAACACGGAAGCAGGACCCAGAGAGATGATTCAGTGGGTAAAGGTGCTTGCCGCCCAGTGTAAGCATCAGAGTTCAATCCCTGGGACTCACAGGGTGAAAAGAAGGAACTGAATTCCACAAACTGTCTTCTGACTTTCACACTCTAGTTGTGGCAGGTCACATAAACACACACACACATCTAAGCACACAAACACAATGTGTAAACACACACACACATAAGCATACATACACCCAAACACATGCACACATGTACAAACACACAGACACACACACATGCAAACACAGACACACACGCAAACATACATACACACATGTGCAAACACAGACACACACACACGAATAAGCATACATGCACACCTTGCTTCAAGGCAAATAACCATTTGTTCTTCTTTTCAAGATAAGTCTGTTCTTCTCCTTTGCCCTGTCTTCTGTGGTAGACAAGACACCTCATAGCTGACTTTCTCAGCATTTTTTACTCTCCCTGTGGTCTTGTTTTATAAATAATAATATATCTTTATTTATAAATACTTTTGCCCAATGTTTTATTTTCTTTCTCTTTCTTTTCTTTCCTAGCTTCCTTCTTTTGTTCCCTTCTTTCTTTTCACAGGTGAATTTATAGCTTGGATTTCACTGCCTAGCCCAGATTGGCCCTAAACTCGTGGTTCAGCCTCTGAATGCTGGGATTATAGCTGTGACCTATAGTAGCATCTTGTGTGTGTTTTAAATCATTGTGTGATTCTCTTTTTGAGCCCTTGTCAGCTTCTCTTTTGAAAGACCCGGGAGAGGGAAGTCCCTCACCCGACACTCAGGATATCACGGCCGCCCAAAAACTCGCAAGAGACCATCTTGATGCAATCGCAAGAGGTTTATTTCAGGGGGGATCAGTGCACTGAGGACGCAAGTCATATCCCACGAAGGGGTAGAGGAGCCACGACACCCAGCTGCCTGAGGGCGAAGGTTTTATAGGGGAGCACCACAGATTAAGGGGGTGGGGGAAATCACAAGTGGAAAGTACCAACTCATTCTTTAGTTAATTAGCAGGAAACACACCCTATACTTGTTTTTCTCAGGAATGAACCTAATCTTATTCCGCTATCTACTTTGTGGTCAGCCAGTTCCTGAAACCCAGGGCCCATGACTCAATTGACTTCCATTCTTGGTTCCACCCTTTTTATGATCAGCTAAGTTCCTGGAACCCAGTGGGCCTGGCTTCACTGCCTGCCAAGGGTGTCTCTAAAATTTTCATTCCTTTCATCCCCCACTTCTTCTAGTCCATTGTTCTAATCTTAGAACCTATACATCTGTGTCATCCTATTTATTATTATCTTCTCCCCATAACCCTGGATATTGTTGTTTCAGCATTAAAATCTGTACGGCACTTACTCTTAATTGATGAAAGTACTGAGGGGCCTGCACTAGGGCAGCTGTTCCAGTGCCACACCTAATCCTAAAATTACAGCTAAATTCAGGGAAATAGGCTCTCTCTTAAATTGCTTAGGAGCTCCTTCCAGTGAGGCTCAAGGGTCCCAGCTCGATGGCTCCAGACAAGTATGGCTTCTCCAACCTGGAACTGATGAGGCACGCTCAGGTCTCCAGCTTCATAAGCCTCCCTGAGCTGCTCCCAGGCCTCACACTGAACTACTTCAAGGGCTTTCATGTGGGTGAACAAGGGGTTAGAAAGGACAACATCAGGATCAAATACATCCACAAAGGCATCGGTGGGGAGATAGAGTACTCTAGGCATAAGCTGTATTAACATACAATAATCTTTGGTATCATTAAAGATATTAGTGGCAACACAAGGAGTTAATCCTGTGTTGCAGGCCCACCATCTATCTATGCCAGGTTATAAGTATCTGGTATCAGAAGTCTTTGGAGACCTCAGGGTCTCATTGCATATAAGTGTTTATAGGTAGCAGGTGGGTTTCCTAAACAAGTCCCTTTCCCTGATATTTCAGTTAGGGTCAGTTTGTTTTTCTCATGTCATGAGCAGGCGTCATGGTTGGTGGTGTTATTAAAAGTATCCAACACGGTGATGCCCTCATAGTAAGGGGGTCCAGAAGCTAAACAGAGCCAACATCCTTCACACCGCCTAGCCGCACTCCTGTCCCTACCTTTCCTTGGGCAGACGTAAAAAATCTTGTTGAGCCAGCCCACAGCATCCCTCTGGCCTCCCACACCGAACTTTGCTCCTAGCCCTTTAGGGTGTCTTCATTGAGGATCCCTCTCAGGGAGGTTCTGTGGGTCTTCCTCAGGAATATCCCACTGTCCCAGGCCTGCACCTAGCTGGCAGAAGTCAGGAAAGGGAGGGAGCTACCTTAGAGATTGACCAGATGACTTTTCCAGTTTGGGAAGCTACCTGCCAGGTGAGTTTTTGAGGGGCATGGGGTTTGACATTCCCCATCTGAAGAGCACCTGTGACACAGGTGTAGCTTAAGAGGGTCCACAGTCTTTTCTAATCTCCACTCATCCTTAGGAGGTTCAGGAGCTTTCTTTATGTGCGAGGCGTGGATCCAAGCAGAGATGCCCTCTACCTTCACTGCAATGGGGGTGGTCAAGAGCACCAGGTATGGTCCCTTCCAGTGAGGCTCAAGGGTCCCAGCTCGATGGCTCCAGACAAGTACAGCTTCTCCAACCTGGAACCGATGAGGCACGCTCAGGTCTCCAGCTTCATAAGCCTCCCTGAGCTGCTCCCAGGCCTCACGCTGAACTACTTCAAGGGCTTTCATAAGGGTGAACAAGGGGTTAGAAAGGACAACATCAAGATCAAATACTCTGCCTGCCTCAGTAAGAGGAGGAGGACTGCCACAGAGAATCTCATAAGGTGTCAGCTTAAACTGTCCCAGGGTGTTCCTGACCCAGAACAAGGCAAAAGAAAGGAGGGCTGTCCAGTTTCTCCCCGCCGGTCTCCAAGGCTAATTGAGTTAGGGTCTCTTTTAGGGTTCTATTTATCCTTTCTACCTGTCCTGAACTCTGGGGATGATAAGTACAATGTAATTTTTATTTAATCCCCAGTTGAGTGGCCAGTCCCTGACTTACCTGGGCAACGAAAGCGGGTCCCTTATCAGACCCAATTACCTTGGGTATTCCAAATCTCAGAAAAATTTCTTCAAGAATCTTCTTAGCCACTGCATTAGCAGTCTCAGTCCTTGTAGGGAAGGCCTCTACCCTCCCCTGAAAATGTATATATAAAAACTAAAAGATATTTGTACCACATCTTTTAGTTTCTTTTTCTCCTAGGTGAGTCAGATGGTGTAAATTGGTGACATATGTCCTTCTTGAGGCAGGACTCGTTTACTGTCCTCTGTTTTAACCATACCACAAGGTGATTCTCCAGCCAACCCTAGTTTTTTTTTTTTTTTTTGGGGGGGGGGGGTTGTTTTTTTGTTTTGTTTTGTTTTGTTTTTATGGCCTGCAAGTCTTTAGGGGTATACCTGACGCTGGTTTCTCTGATATCTTTAGAACCAAGGGTGGTTAAGATAAGTAGGCCACTGGCCTCTTCCAAGGTCCTAAAGTCTGAGTAAGAACGCCTCTGGCAACCCCTGCCCTTTCATCCGCATATAGAGTAAAAGGCTTGGTTAAGTCCGGTAGGGCTAAAGCTGGTGCCGTTAACAAGGCCTTTTTGATATCTTTAAAGGCCTTCTGATGTTCAGAGGTCCAGGTGAACCCTCCTCCCTCCTTGGTGAGGGGAAATAAGGGGGGTGTCAGAGTAGCGAAACCCGGAATCCATACTCTACAAAAACCAGCAGTGCCCAGGAATTCTCTTACCTGGTGTGGGGTGGTGGGGACAGGAATCTGGGTGACAGTCTTTTTCCTGGCTTCCATCAGCCATCACTTTTTATCTCTCAGGGTGTATCCCAGATAGGTGACCTCAGTTTTACACAACTGAGCCTTCTTAACAGAAGCCCGATGCCCCAACTCACCAAGTTCCGCCAGCAGTCTCATGGTTCCTTGGAGACACTCAGGTTTAGTTAATGCTGTCAAGAGTAAATCATCTACATACTGCAACAATGTTAGCTGAGGATTTTCAGCTCTGAAGGAGGCCAGATCCCAATGAAGAGCCTCATCAAAGAGGGTATGGGAGTTTTTTAATCCTTGTGGCAATCTGGTCCAAGTCAATTGTCCCACTAGTCCATTGTCAGGGTCTCTCCATTCAAAAGCAAAGATGGATTGACTGTCCGGATGTAACTTCAAGCAGAAAAAAGTATCCTTTAAATATAGAACAGAGTACCAATTCCTTTCTGGTGGAAGTGAGCTAAGAAGGTTATAAGGGTTGGGCACAGATGGATGAATATCTTGAACTCTCTTATTGACCTCTCTTAAATCTTGGACTGGCCTGTAGTCATTAGTGCCTGGCTTCTTTACTGGTAAGAGGGGGGTGTTCCATGGTGACTGGCAAGGAACTATAATGTCCCATTGTAACAGTCTGTGAATGTGAGGTCTGATCCCCTCTCTGGCCTCATGACTCATTGGGTACTGTCTTACCCCAATAGGGGAGGCACTGGTCTTCAGACCCACTATGATGGGAGGAACCCTTTCTGCCATCCCCAGGCCTCTGGTTTCAGCCCAGGCCTTTGGGAATTCTGATAACCAGTCACTGATATCCAGGGCCCTTTGTTGCCTGGGAGGCTCATGGAGCTGGTATTCTTCTTCAAGTTTTAAGGCCAATATCATAGAAGTAGGAGTTCCCCACATCACCTCTGGCCCTTCCTTAGCAAACTAAATCTGTGCCTTCAGTTTGATTAATAAGTCTCTGTTTTCCATTCCCATTCAGTCTAGGTCTTCTGTTGCCCAGGTTCCCTGTCCGTCTAGGCCCTGTTTTCTCTCTCTCTCTATCTCCTACAACTGCAGCCAGTATCTCAAGTTTCTTTCTTGTTTGCAATCTGGCCTATCCTCTCTCTCTTTTCTCTCTCTCTTCTCTTTCCTGTTTCTCTTCCTCAGTCTCTCTTCTATGATACACTTTCTCTGCCTCTCTAACAAGATTCCTATAAAGGAAAGGCCATAGCCACGGCCGCTCATTGTCCCGCAGAGGTCAGGCCAAAGGGAGTGTAAGGCCTATAGGCTTCCATCAACCTCTCAAGAAATACAGACGGTGGCTCAACAGGACCCTGAAGTACTTCTCTTACCTTGGCCAAATTGGTGGGGTGCCGAGCGCACCTCTGAGACCTGTCACTAGAGTCTGGTGGAAAAACTGTCAGCCGCTCCCTATCTGCAGCCGTGTTGAAGTCCCAATCTGGTCAATCAAGGGGAACCCAGCGTTGATCTCATTCGGGAGGGTAGTGAAGGTCCCATGCCTCCAAGAGAATTCTCTCCCTCTCCTCTGTAGTAAAGAGAACCTGCAAAAGCTGCTGACAATCATCCCAGGTGGGCTGGTGAAAGAACATCAGGGATTCCACCAGACCTGTAAGACTAGTAGGGTTCTCAGAAAAAGACGGGTGGTTAGCTTTCCAATTATATAAATCAGCTGAGAAAAAAAGGCCAATATTGTAGGGGTTGCAAAGCTGGTGGGCCCACGGGGGTCCGACTGCTCGGAGAGGTAGAGCCACAGTAGAATCGGGTCCCTCAGGGCTCAACCTTCTCCGACTCCTATTGCCAGTTGCCAGCCCTCCCCCCTCTGCTCCTTGTGGCTGGGGGTGGGGGGGGGTGGCAGCGGTGAGCTTGGCCACTCGGATGGCTCATCTATCTTGGGATAGATCTTAGGTGGAGCCAAAGATTTTGTTTCTGAAGCTGGCTTTTGTTTTAATTTGGGCTCTGTGCCACTGAGAGCCAGGGCTCGGGAGCCTGGCTTTCTTCCTCTCACCCAAGGTTTTACCCATGGGGGTGGGTACTGGACCAGGTCTTGCCAAACAGTAATGTATGCCTGTTGATCGGGATTAGACCCTGGTCCTTCCTTGTAGACAATAGTTTTTACCTCAAAAATAACGGTCCAGTCAAAAGTCCCTTCGGGTGGCCACCCGACATCAAAAGTAGGCCACTCCGGAGCACGAAAAGTCTGTCACGGTCTCTTTTTAACCTCAACTGACAAATTATGAGCCCTAGTTCTAACTTCAGTCCAATGATCCAGTGTCAAACTTAGAGGAATCATTATGGTCTGTCCCATTGCCACAAGTAACACAAAACACAAACACAAGATACACAGAAAAACACTACAAAAAAATCCTTCTCAATCTCAAATGCCGGCACCACTCCAGAGAAACAAACAGCCGGGAGGTCTCTCACGTCCCCTCTCTCAAGAGGACCACTGTATCCTCCCCGGCACCCAAATAGGTTCCTCCCAGGCGTCCCTGGGGTCCCTGTCCTCCTGGGACGTCTCCCAGGGCTACAGCCACTGATCCACTAGCACGTCTGCCTGATCACCCTATCCGTCTCTTCAAGAGATGGTAACGGCTGTAAAACTGAAAGCAACCTTCACTAAGCCAACTTCCAACTTTTGCACAAACCATATAACAGAACCAGACAACAGAGACAAACTCAGGACACAGAGACAGAAATCTCACAAGCCAGACAACAGAAATAGGCCCAAGACACAGAAATCTCACCTCCAAGTAGGTTCTTGTGGAGATTGGGGTGGCCACAAATTCCCCACCAATGTACCAATGAAAGACCGGGGAGAGGGAAGTCCCTCACCCGACACTCAGGATGTCATGGCCGCCCAAAAACTCGCAAGAGACCATCTTGATGCAATTGCAAGAGGTTTATTTCGGGGGAGATCAGTGCACTGAGGACTCAACTCATATCCCACGAAGGGGTAGAGGAGCCACGACACCCAGCTGCCTGAGAGCAAAGTTTTTATAGGGGAGCACCACAGATTAAGGGGGTGGGGGAAATCACAAGTGGAAAGTACCAACTCATTCTTTAGTTAATTAGCAGGAAACACACCCTATACTTGTTTTTCTCAGGAATGAACCTAATCTTATTTTTCTATCTACTTTGTGGTCAGCCAGTTCCTGAAACCCAGGGCCCATGACTTGATTGACCTTCATTCTTGGTTCCACCCTTTTTATGATCAGCTAAGTTCCTGGAACCCAGCAGGTCTGGCTTCACTGCCTGCCAAGGAGGTCTCTAAAATTTTCATTCCTTTCACTTTCACCACTCATAGATTTATAGATAGGTGTCCAAAAATATCTTTTGTTGCTTTATTTCCAGTTGAAAGTCAACTTGTGTAGAAAACTCCGAGCTGGTGCTCTTCCGCTTAGTGTGTGACCATGTTTTCTATACCCTGCCTCTACTAAACTCTTCTAACTAGAGTCTCAAAAATACCCAGGGCAGAAGGTTTTCCATCTGAAACCAAGTCCAACAAGTTAAAATAGCCCCTATCTCCTGCTTCAATATGAAGCAAAATTCCCTGTGTGTATTAGACATTAGTCACAGGGGAGCCCAGCCAGCTACTGTCTGTTAGTTTGTACCTGTGGGGGTTTGAGTGAAAATGGCCCCCATAGGCTCATAGGGAGCAGCACTGCTTGGATGTGTGTCCTTCTTGGAGGAAGTGTGTCACTGGGTCTGGGCTTTGAGGTCTCAGATGCTCCAGGCAGGCTCAGTCTCCCTCTCTTCCCACAGTCTGTCAATCCAGATGCAGAACTCTCAACTACTTCTCCAGCACCATGTCTGCCTGCATTCCACCATGTTTCCTGCCATAATATGGCAACGGACTAAACCTCTGAACTGTAATCTAGCCCCAGTAAAACATTTACTTTGTAAGAGTCGCTGTGGTCATCCTGTCTCTTCAAAGCAATAGAAGCCATAACTAACACCAAAAATTGGTGCAAGGGACTGTGGTATTGCTGCGATTGGCTGGATCGTGTTTTCATTTGGAGAAATATGAAATACTAGAAAAGTGATTGGATATTTTAAGCAGGGCTTAGTGGGCCGTGCTAGTAGGGGCATGGAATTCAGTGGTGCTGAGTGTGATTTAAACTGTGGGGGCCCAGGTCAAGAGGTTTCAGAGGAAAATATTAGTAGGTGGCCTAGAGATTGTTCTTGTGATATTTTGGCTAACACTGGGGCTGCTTTTTGCCCTTATCTGTAAAGTCTGCGTGATGTTAAATTTTGTATTAACAGCTTTGACAGAGGAGATTTCCAAACAGCCTAGTGTTGGCTGTGTTGTGCAGTTACTAGTGGCCAATCTTATGCAGCTCTATCATGAAAAAAGGAAGTCTATTAAGGAAAAATGCAAAAAGCAGTTTGAGTAGAAAAGGAGCACCAGGAAGTATAAATCGAGTAAAGGAAGCCTGATGCTAAGTGGGATAAAGGGAGTGGTGCCTTTGGAGGAAGACCCCACCCAACCAAGCTTCCAACTGTGAAAAGGAATTAATATGAAAGGGATTAAAAATGAAAAAGAAATAAAGAAAAGTTTAGGCCCAGTCTCTGTCTTCCTGCTGCCTGCTGAGCCAGATGTGGAACTCTCAGCTACCTCTTCAGCAACATTTCTGCCTGGATGCTGCCATGCTTCCCACCATGACAATAATGAACTAAACCTCTGAAACTTGTAAGCAAGCCTCAGTCAAATGTTTTTCTTTATAAAAGTTGCCATGGTCATGGTGTCTCTTCACAGCAATAGAAACCATAACTAAGACTCTTGGGAAGAACCACGTCTCTTTCTACAATTTTTTCCACATTTGAAACTATAAAGATCTCATTCTCTGTAGATAACAGAGGGCTTCAGATCCCAGAGTTTATTTGAAAACAAATCCTACATTAAACTACTGTAGGTGGCTATATCCTACTTAAAATGACTGTGGTGTATGTCTGATGGGAATTCAGAAGTAATAATCATTTTCAGGCTATCCTGGAAGCTGACAGCTACACCTTCAGGTGTGATGTATTTGCAGGAATGTTTGCACAGTAAGTGTCTAATCTTGGCTAGACTAGAAATAGAAGCAAGAAAACAAATTTCCAGTTAAACATACCTATAATATAAAAATGTTGATCCTGCAAAGAGACTTTTTGAGAGATTACAGAAATTGGAAGCAAGCATGGTCCCTTCCTATCCCTACCTAGGATCACATCTGCCTACCAGGAAAGCAAAGTCCTCAAAGCAATAGCTAAGGAGTTAGCAGTCACTGTCTGTTGGCTGAGCTTGAAAGACCAACCAGAATTTAAACAACAAATACCAGGTTCTGTCTCATGCTGATACTCTATTTTCAAATGAGGTCCTACTCAAACTTGAGCTATTTCCTGAGGCTTAAGAACTTTGAGCCCATTATTTGCATTTGTTTGCTCAGTTGTTTGGTTTGTTTCTATCCAGTATATAAGTTATTCATTTATTCATTCACTCAATAGACAGCTTCGAAGTAACAGGATAATAAAGAAAATCTGACATGGCTCCTCTCGATCATTTATATTTGCTTCTCTGGCTTCTGCAGGCACCCACCTTACCTTACACTTCTCCCTAAAAATTCTGCAGTCAAAGCATGATCTATCCAAAAGAAAAGGACAGCTTCCCAGCTGAAAATCCAAGTTAAAAAAAATATTAAAATTCTGGAGATTGAATGCTGACCTCTTTTTGTTTGTTTGTTTGTTTGACTGGTTGGTTGGTTTGCTTTGGTTTGGTTTTTTGTTTTGTTTTGTTTTGTTTTTCACATTTTAAATGGAAGTGTTACTTCATATATATTTGATGTATCACTAGGATAAAATGAAATTGTTTTTGTGAATGCACGAATCAGGGGCATAAAGTGCACACAATAAATGTTAGCTATTTTTTCCTTTCCTTTTAAGTTTTTAATCTTTAATTACAGGGGAATCTGTGCACGTAAGAACAGGTGCTTGAAGAGGCTTAGAGGGTACCAGACGCCCTGGAGCTGGAGTTACAGGCCACTGCAATCAGCCCTGTGATCAGACAGGTGAAAATGGAACTGAGGAAAGAGAAGTCAAGTGTTCGTGCTCGTTGCCTCTGAGCCATCTCTCTAGCATCCCTTTTCATCTTTTTGTTTTTGTTTATTTGTAATCACATTTTTAGGCAGGTACCACCCATATTATCAGGAAACACAAGCACAAAGAGCCATGATTACTGACTCCAAGGTGCTTACGATAGAGCAGGGGAACTTTCAAGTAGATAACAGGCAGTTGTGTGAGATAAAAGTGAAAGAAAGAGGGATATCCAATCCAGGTAAACATAGAAGCAGAGGCTAGGCAGAGGAAAGCCTTGAAATGTGTGACAGCCATCATTTCATGGAATACTAGATCCCAGACCTTGCACTACATACTTTGTGAACATTTTTGGACTTAATCGTACACGCACGCAAGCGTGCACGCGCACACACACACACATGCACACGCACGCACGCACGTACACTTTATAGAAAAAAAAACCCATGGGAGATTACCCCAAGCTACTCTCAAGCATACAAACGGTCATGTCAGGGGCAAAACTGAGTCTGGGACTCAAGTCTGTTTGCCCCAACACCCTCCATGTCCTCCCAAAGCAAAGCCATAGTTCACTGCCCTGAGCATGTAGCTCTGGACCAGCAGAGTCTTGAGGATGAGCATCTGTGGATACAAATAAAAGTGAAGGAAAGGCAGCTGATTCTGAGGCAGTTCGTTTGATTTGCTGGCACTGGAGGGTTAAAAAATAGTCTGAGAATGAGTACACCACTTGCCTAGGATGTATGTGACCCTGGGTTCAATGTTTTAAATACATATTTATTTCCCATGATCTAATTTCTGAGCCCCAGAAAGTATATAATCCCTCGTGATGTCAGGCATCTCATCTGAGGAGGAGAAGGAGCTGCACTAGAGCCCCAGTTCACACAGTCTCCTGTGTCCCAGAGTCCTGGGTGGACAGAGCACAGCCGTCAATCACCCCTCCACATCCAGACAAGTTTCTGAACTAGGCCTCCTGTTAAGACTTGCCTCTACACAGTGAGAGGAATGAAAATTTTAGAGACCCCCTTGTCAGGCAGTGGAGCCAGGCCAGCTGGGTTCCAGGAACTTAGCTGACCATAAAAAAGGTGGAACCAAGAATGAAGGTCAGTCAGGTCATGAGCCCCAGACTCCAGGAACTAGCTAACCACAAAGCTGATAGTAAAGTAAGATTAAATTCATTCCTGAGAAAAACAAGTATAGGACGCTTCCTGCTGACTAACTAAACAATGGGCTGGTACTTTCCACCTGTATTTCCCCTCACCCCCTTGGGTTGTGGTAAACAATGGGCTGGTACTTTCCACTTGTATTTCCCCTCACCCCCCTACTCTCACCCAAATTGCGGTCGCTAACTCCTACCCCTGCATGGGATACGAGTTGCGTCCTCAGTGCACTGATCCCCAAAATAAACCTCTTGCGATTGCATCAAGAAGGTCTCGTGCAGGTTTTGGGTGGCCGTGATATCCCGAGTGTCGGGAGAGGGACTTCCCTCCCCCAGGTCTTTCAACAGCCACCCCCAACTACAGTTAGTCTTGGAGCCATTTCATTGACCATTCATTCTTTTTCCACTTTGGCTCCTATGTTCATCTCATGATGAAACAAATCACCACCAATTCTAGTCACATCAGCCCCGGGTTCTGAAGGTCAGACAATGAAACAGGAATCACCGGGCTAAATTCGGGATGTTGACAGCACACCAGGAGCGTCTGCAGGACAATCTATTTCCTTATCATCCTGGTGTCCAGAAACTGTCGCCGCCTTGATTTCTGGCCTCCTCCTTCCATCCCCAAAGCCAGCTCCAGCAAGTGGGCTTACTTTCAGTGTTGTATGATTTTGTTCAAGGACTCCATGTTGATTTCGATCCAATTTGGAAGATCTAGAATAATCTCTTTAAGAGCAGCTGGTTAGTGAATGTAACTCAATTAGTATCCTTGGTTTGTCAAGTAGAAGCGCTGGAGATAAGACAGAGACATGCCTGAGGACCACAGCCTCTTCCATCTGGAGATAAGGCAGA